>CM055116.1:1221370161-1221745161 GCA_029206835.1 Rana muscosa | reverse complement strand
GCTCCACCAAAGGCTCATCGAAGCACCAAGCAAAAGCAAGGTGTAAACAGGACTGTAAGCTAACCATTTTATTTAGTGACAGGAGCTTTGACTGACGTTCAGAGAGCTTTAACAAAGCCTGTCCGAAGCCTTGTTTTGAAGCGTAAACTAGCCCTTAAAGTGGAACTAACCCGTCCTATCATTTTCAACCAAGGAAGCTGCCATCTTGGCATCTGTTTGATCTTCAACTGCCATGATGCTGCACATGTGATCAGTTATGACAGCTTGAGTGTAAAAACCCATGTGACCAATGCATGTGCCGGGAATGCCACTCTTTTTTGAAAATTAAAGAGGAACTAAACACTATCAATTTCAGCTGAAGAACCTGAATTGATAGGTTTAGTTCCACTTTTTCCACTTTAAAGCAGAGTTCCACCCAAAACTTCTGCTTATTTGTCACCCCCCCCCCTCCGGTGCCACATTTTGCACCTTTCGGGGGAGAGTGGATACCTTTTGACAGGTACCCTTCCCCACTGCCGGGAGACCGGGCCGCAGTGCATTAGGTCAGTAGCTCGACTCCCTCCTCCTTCCCCCCGCCTCCAGGCCAGTAGGAGAGCACAACGGCGCCTCGTGCATTTGCAGTTGGGACCCCGTGTGAAGCTGAAATGCTTCGCTACCGGGTTCCCTTACCGGCAATGGTGGCGGCAGCCCCCGACAGCTGATGGAAACATCAGGCTGCGGTGCCGACATCACTGGACTCCAGGACAGGTGAGTGTCCTATTATTAAAAGTCGGCAGCTGCAGTATGTATAGCTGCTGGCTTTTCATTTTTAAAGAGGTGGGCGGACCTCCGCTTTAAGATACCCACCCAGAGGATCCTGCTGAGATTCTGTTCTCTTCTGCCCTCCACTCGGGTCCCACTCCGCCATCTTCTTGTGTGATGTCATCATAAAGCTGCCGGCTCTTCCAGGTTCACCCAATGACGAGTCAATAGGCCCGCCCCCCCTTCTTCTTTTTCAATGAAGGACTATGCCTACTTTTATATGTGATGTGCATATCCCAGGAGGTACAGCAGGCAAAGTGCACGTTCTTCACCTAGGTGAGTGACTTGCATGGGGGGTGGAAGGCCATCAAACAAAAAACCACCAGCCGCCACTGGAAAGTAGTATAAGGCCTACTCTTGCATTTACGCTTGCAAATGGGGCCATTTTCAATTAGTTGCGGGGGCTTCCTGTGATTATTTGGACGATTATTGGACTTTGGATTGCCTTGGTACTGGGGCCACCCGGGGCGCATGTGTCTATCTCATCCCGCTAATCACCAAGGATTATTTGGGGTAGCGGCACTATTTCAGCACTATTCCAATTGTTGTATGGGCTTCCTGTGATTAGCTGCAGGCAAGAAACTCCATTGAAAACAATGGGAGGCGGACAGTTCCCGCAGCTATTTGCGGTTGATCACATGTCATCGCTCATGAATGCAGACTGTCTGCGTCCAGGGTCGATCATCCGCAGGTAATCCCTGCATGAGCAATTACATGGGAATGTCTGTGATAAGCTGCAGGAGCGGTCAGCCTCCCATTGCTTTCGGTGGGGAGCTAATTGCAGGAAACCCCAGTTGGGGATCCCGCAGCTAATAACGATTTGACCCCATTCATAAGACTAAACAGGGCCTAATAAAGCAAACCTTTTTTTTTTTTTTTGTACAAAAAAATATACAGTAGCTTCCTTTTTTATGACTTTCATATGTAACCGGCCAACCACTAATCTTCTTATGTCTTTTTAGGGAATGGCATTCACTCTGCAGGAAAGGCAGATCCTTGGATTACAAGGTTTGTTACCCTCCAAGATTGAGACCCAAGACATCCAGGCTTCCAGATTCCACAAAAACCTCCGAAAGATGGAGGACCCCCTGGAGAAGTACGTTCTATAGTGTGGGCGCCACTAAGTGGGGTGTAATGAAAACTGTTACTTGCTTTGGGCTTAACAAAGTGTTAATGGTAAAGGATTGTGGAGGACATGGAGGTCAGATAGAAAATCAATTCCACTGACTTTTTTTTTTTTTTTGTTGCTGTGAGGCCAATGTGAACATTTCTATAAAAGGCTGTGTGCTAATTTGAGCCATGAAAATGCAGATCAATAACCTTAAAACAATCCAAATGTTTTCCAGAGTGTTTGCACACCGTCTGCCTTTACTGGACGGTCTTAAAGCTGAGCTCCAGGCACAAAAAAACAGTCATTAAAATATATTTCTCAATCGCCACAAAATGATTATATATATATATATATATATATATATATATATATATATATATATATATTACACTTTGTTTGCTCAAAATGCCTTTAAAAACTAAAATATTACCTTGTAAAAGTAGCAGTGAGATCATCACTGTGCTGTACATAGACCTGTGCAGAGAGCAGAGCTTGTGGGAGGGGCCCAACAGGCCCCACCCACCACAGGCTGCCTGCAGAAAACTACAGGAGGGGGCGGAGACGAGACCAGTCACCCTGCACAGAGCAGAGCCTCTCCGTGACTGCATGGAGAAGCTCAGGGTCTGGTGGAGGAGTTCTGTCCTCCTTTCTGCTGCCGACTACTAAGACGAAGGAGGGGTGCTGCAGCTGCAGGAGGGCCCCATGAAATGGCCTGGCCCACGGCCTTGTGTTTGGCATGGGCTTTAAGAGATGGGAAATTTTAAGCACTATTATATGCTGACGATATAAGGAAGCACCTCCTAAGTACCTACAGTTTTTATTTTGTGGGGTTTTTTTTTGGTTCTGCCTGCCTCTTTAGGTAATCCAAGTATATTTTCTGCCATTGTTTCCTCTCCTGTTGTGTATATACCTTCACATTTATTCTGTGTGTTAGACCATCTAATTGATTTTGTTACACGTCTGGAATTTTGGTTTTATTTCTCTGCCAGCCAAGAGTCTTACATTTGGCCTGTCTGTTCCACAGATACATCTATGTGATGGGGATTCAGGAGAGGAACGAGAAGCTCTTCTACAGAGTATTACAGGATGACATTGAGAGGTTGATGCCCATTGTCTACACCCCCACCGTCGGCCTGGCCTGCTCGCAGTATGGACATATCTTCAGGAGACCAAAGTTAGTATTTATATATATATTTTTTTCTAATTGTGTTCTGCTGTATTAGAAATGTTATTATAATAACCACTTCAGCCCCAGAAGGAATTACCCCCTTAATGACCAGGCCATTTTTTGCGATACGGCACTGCTTCACTTTAACTGACAATTGCGTGGTCGTGCAACGCTGTACCCAAATAAATATGTGCCCCCCCCCACAATTAGAGCTTTTCTTTTGGTGGTATTTGATCACCTCTGCGTTTTTTTTTTTTGTTTTTTTTTTGCGCTATAAAAAAAAAAAAGGCCGACAATTTTGAAATTTTTTTTTTTTTTTTACTTTTCTGCTATAATGCATATCAAAAAATAAATAAATAATAATTTATTCATCAGTTTAGGCCAATATGTATTCTTCTACATATTTTTGGTTAAAAAAAACAAAACAATGAGCGTATATTGATTGGTTTGCGCAAAAGTTATAGTGTCTACAAAATAGGGGATATAAAAATGCTATAAATCCATCCCCTATTTTGACGCTATAACTTTTGTGCAAACCAATCAATATACGCTTATTGATTTATTTATTTTTTAGATATATCTGTGTGTGTGTGTGTGTGTGTGTATAATATAATATAATATAATATAATATATATATATATATATATATATATATATATAATATATATATATATATATATAAACATACACAGTGCCTTGCGAAAGTATTCGGCCCCCTTGAACTTTTCATCCTTTTGCCACATTTCAGGCTTCAAACATAAAGATATAAAATTTTAATTTTTTGTGAAGAATCACCAACAAGTGGGACACAATTGTGAAGTGGAATGAAATCTATTGGATTTTTGAAACTTTTTTAACCACTTGACCACTGGGCACTTAAACCCCCTTAATAACCAGACCAATTTTCAGCTTTCGGTGCTCTCACATTTTGAATGACAATTACTCAGTCATACAACACTGTACCCATATGAATTTTTTGTCCTTTTTTTTTCACACAAATAGAGCTTTCTTTTGGTGGTATTTAATCACTGTTGGGTTTTTTATTTTTTGCGCTATAAGAGAAAAAAGACTGAAAATTCTGTAAAAAAATGTTTTTTTTTCGTTTCCGTTATAAAATTTTGCAAATTACTATTTCTTTCTCGTACATCACGGGACACAGAGCGACATAGTCATTACTATGTGGGTTATATAGATACCTTCAGGTGCTGGCACTGGCAACTTCCAAAACCGGAAGTACCCTCCCCTATATAAGCCCCTCCCATCCGGGAGCACCTCAGTTTTTTGCCAGTGTCTAAGGTGTTGGCCAAGAAGTAACATGTGTTTTTCACTGAGCTTGCGTACAGGTTATTTTGGGCCTCAGTAAGCTATTCCGGATCCGACCAAAAAAGCTTCATAGCTAAACGGTCGGTACCCGGGCCTTGCAAAGAGAAGAGCAAGGTTTTGCCTGTAATGCTTCTCTTAGGAGGGCTGGACCCTGGGATCCAGAGCTCTGGTCATACCCACGACCAAGATGTTTTCTGTGCAGGGTGCTATACAGGTCCAGGGGAGTGGAATCCTTGGGAACCCGGTCCCTGAAGGTTTAATTACAATGCCTGCCGTGATAGGTGAAGTTTGGGCTTCTGTGGACCAAACAGAGTCCTGCGGCGGGGAACAGGTAAGTGGGGGCCCCCAGGAACTTGGTTCTATTGGGGGACCCCCAAGCCTATTTTGTCTTTCTGCCTGTTACCTAAGGTATTCCCGCTAATATTCTGTGCATGCCTGTTACTACTGAGAAAATGTAAAAATTTTAATAGTAGGCAAGAAGAAAAAAAAAAAAAAATGTAAGACCGCGGTACCTGTGTCAAACACTAGAGGCCGCTATGGTTCTTTTTCTTGTAATGTGGATTTTTTTCTTCCAAAATCAAATCCAGGCAGTTGGTAAGTTCTCTGCTGGGAAGCTGTCTCCTCTGCCCTGTTGCTGCACTCATCCATCCCCGGGCCCTGCGGCAGGGACCCTGGCTCCCATCTAGCTCCTTATTTTTTTCAAAAAAGAGCGCCGAAGGCGCACGTGCCCGCGCGCGTGCACGCGCCTCTATATATATATATAGAGGCGATCTGGAAAAAGGGGCGGAGCGGGTGGATGACGCTCGGTGTGCGGCGCTACTGCGCATGTGCGGGCGTCCAGCGTGTTTTAAAGCACAATCACAGCTGGCTATTGAAGTGCACAGACAGAGCTACCAACAGTAAAAAGGCACACAGAGGCGGTTGATGCAGGCATCCCCTAGAAAGGCACTTTAGTAGACACCAACTGTTATATAGCAGCAATTGTGCTAGACTATTCTCAGTAAAAGTGGTGTATTACGGCTGGAATACCTCAGCTTTGGGCTTAGGAATATGCCGTCCAGAAGCTCCGGAACTGAATCTTCCAGGAAGCGAAGGGGGTCTCATCGGGCTCTGAGGATCTTGGGCATGCTTCTGCTGCACCAGTCTCCCCTGAAAATTCAGAGGTAAGTGACCGTAGAGACCCCGCAGGGGTACTTGGTACTGTGGCTGTCCTCAGTTCACCTGCTCCTGTGTATGTAACAGAGGAGGTTTTTTCCTCAGCTCTGGGAGGATTGGAAGAGAGATTGTCAACATTGATCGCCGCCTCCCTGTCAGGGAAAGCACGCCGATCTCCGTCTCCTCCTTCAGAGTACCTGTTAGCGGAGCAACAGTCCCATACAGGGATCGACCTGCCTGAAGGGGATCAGGATGAGGTTGATTCTGTAATAGAGGAATCAACAGTGGAGGAACCTTTCTCAGCATCTCAAGCTGAAAGATTATGGGTTCAGTCTCTGACTAACATGGTCCGATCAGCATTTAAAATGCACCTTGCGGAACCATCAACCACTACTGTCTCCTCGCTGGGGTCGCTAAAAGCTCCCCAGACTGTCTGTTCTTTTCCACTTCACCCTTTACTGGAAGGGCTCATTTACCAGGATTGGGAACATCCTGAGAAAATATTTACTCCCCCCAAGAGATTTCCGGTGGTCTATCCCATGGAGGATAAGTTCATCAAAAAATGGAAGGTCCCTACAGTGGACGCAGCCATCTCTTGTGTGTATAAATCACTGACATGTCCAGTGGATAATGTCCAAATGTTCAAGAACCCAATGGATAAAAAATTGGAGTCCTTATGAAAATCTGCTTTTTTCTACAGCAAGCTTGGTGACACAACCAGCAGTGGGGTCTGCCAAGCAGTGAAGGATCAGTTAAAACAGGTCTTAAGGGACTTGCCAGATCAGCAGGCCCTTGCCCTAGCTGATCTACCTAGAGCCTTATGCTTTGCGGTTGACGCCATAAAGGATTCAATCCATCAGGCCTCCCGCCTTACGCTGTCTGTAGTACATATGCGTAGGCTTCTATGGCTCAAAAACTGGTCTGCTGAAGCTCCCTGTAAAAAATGGCTGGTTAGCGTCCCATTTCATGGTGAACGCTTATTCAGGGAAGACCTGGACAAATATATCCAGAAAATTTCCAGCGGTAAAAATACACTCTTGCCGGTTAAAAACAGAGTTAGAGGTCCCTCTTTTAAGAGGCCTGCTTCTCCAGTCCCTGGGGCATCGGCTGTGAAACAGTTCCGACGGCCTCCTCGGTCAAATCCCGGGGGTAAAAATCAGGGACAATCGCAGGGTAATGAGAAACCCTGGGTCAGGAGAGGTACAAAACCTCCCCCAAAGTTAAATTCATTGAAGGGTTGCCCCCACTCAGTCGGGTGGGGGGAAGACTCCAGTTGTTCGCAGAGACCTGGCGGGACACCATCAAAACAGATAGGTGCTCTCCGCAGTATGTTTGGGATACAGATTGGAGTTAAAAGACTCTCCTCCTTCCCATTTTTTGAGGTCAAACGTGCCAAGGGATCCCCGGAAGAGAGAGTCCCTCCTTTTGGCACTAGAACAACTATTGCTCCAAGGAGTAATTATGGAGGTTCCCCTGGAAGAATGGGGGTTCGGGTTTTACTCAAACCTCTTTACAGTCCCGAAGCAAACGGGGACGTGAGGCCCATATTAATTCTAAAAGGGCTAAACAAATTCCTGTATATCAGGACTTTCCGGATGGAGTCGATCCGATCGGTGGCCACTGCCCTACAAGGGGAGGAATGGTTAGCCGCGATCGACATCAAAGATGCTTATTTGCACATTCCCATCTTTCCAGTCCACCAAAAATTTCTACGCTTTGCAGTAGAAGGGCGCCATTTTCAGTTCAGAGCCTTACCGTCGGTCTGGCCACAGCACCACGAGTGTTTACAAAAATTCTGGCCCTTTATTGGCCAATCTAAGAACACAAGGTGTAATGATAATGGCATATCTAGATGACTTGTTGCTGATAGACCACTCAGTGAAAAAACTAAAAGTGGTCGTTCACAAGACAATCAAGTATCTGGAATCTCACGGTTGGATTATCAACCGAGACAAGTCAGCCCTAAAACCAGTCAAAAGTCTGGAATACTTGGGGCTAAGGCTGGATTCAGGCCAGAGAAAAATATTCTTGCCTCGAGGAAAGGTGTTGTCTTTGAGAGATTTGATCCACCTAGTGGGTACAAAAAGACAGCCGTCCATACGCCTGGGCATGAGGCTGCTGGGAAAAATGGTGGCATCATTCGAAGCAGTACCCTACGGTCAATTCCATTCAAGGAATTTGCAAAGGGCCATACTGTCAGCCTGGAACAAAAAAGTTCAGGCCCTAGACTTACCAATGTCCTTGTCCCCTTCCGTTCGCAAGAGCCTCCGTTGGTGGTGGGTTCCCCAGAATCTGGAAAAAGGAAAATCCTTCAGTCCGATTTCTTGGAAGGTGGTCACTACAGATGCCAGCCTTATAGGCTGGGGAGCAGTACTGGAGCAATGGTCTCTCCAGGGCAGATGGTCGGATGCAGAAAAAGCCCTGCCCATCAATCTCTTAGAGATACGAGCAGCCCGGTATGCCCTAGTAGCATGGACATCCAAACTCCAAGGGTCCCCTGTCAGAATTCAAACAGACAATGCCACAGCAGTGGCATATATCAATCATCAGGGTGGCACCAGGAGTCGTGCAGCCCAGAGGGAAGTAAATTACATCCTGAAATGGGCAGAAAGATATGTCCCAGCCATATCCGCGGTATTCATTCCAGGAGTGGAGAATTGGAAGGCGGACTTTCTAAGTCGCCAACAATTATGCCCAAGGGAATGGTCCCTTCACCCCGAGGTTTTCCGGACAATATGTCAGCGGTGGGGAACACCGGATGTAGATCTGCTAGCATCCAGGTTCAACGCAAAGGGGACAGGTTTGTCTCTCGGACAAGGGATCCCCTAGCTTGCGGCTCGGATGCCCTAGTGTTCCCTTGGGATCAGTTTAAGCTGATATATGCATTCCCACCGCCACAATTGTTACCTCGATTACTCCGCAGAATCAGGGTAGAAAAGAAACCAGTGATTCTGGTGGCTCCAGCGTGGCCCCGAAGAGCATGGTACGCGGAGATTGTAAAAATGTCAGTGGGGAGGCCTTGGACTCTCCCACGTCGTCCGGACCTGCTTTCGCAAGGACCGATATACCACCCTTCCTTACCAGCCCTAGGTTTGACGGCCTGGCTATTGAAGCCCACATTCTAAAAAAGAGAGGGCTCTCTAATCCTGTGGTATCTACCATGATCAATGCCAGGAAGCCGGTATCCAGGCAGATCTACTATAGAATCTGGAAGGCGTACATCGCGTGGTGTGAGGCCAAGAAATGGCATCCACGTAAGTACGTAATAGGTAGGAGTCTGGACTTCCTACAGTGGGCTGTAGATAGGAAGCTTGCCTTGAGTACTATCAAGGGTCAGATTTCGGCCTTGTCAATATTTTTTCAAAGGCCCTTGGCTTCGCATTCACTAGTCAAAGCCTTTATACAAGGAGTGATGCGTATTAGTCCTCCGGTTAATATTCCCATATGTCCATGGGATCTGAACCTGGTTCTGTCGGTTCTACAGAAACAACCATTTGAACCATTACAGCATATTTCTTTGGTTCTTCTCACCAGGAAATTGATCTTTCTAGTAGCCATTTGTTTGGCTAAAAGAGTGTCGGAATTAGCAGCTATGTCCTGTAAAGAGCCATATCTGGTTATCCATAAGGACAGAGTAGTGTTACGTCCTCATCCAGCCTTTCTTCCTAAGGTGGTATCGAGGTTTCATTTGAACCAAGATGTGGTTCTTCCTTCTTTTTTTCCCCAAACCTAGTTCGGTAGAGGAAAAGTTATTGCATTCTTTGGATGTAGTAAGAGCAGTTAAAGCTTATCTAAAAGCCACTGCTCAGATTCGCAGAACGGATACTTTGTTTATTCTGCCGGAAGGCCCCAGAAAGGGTCAGGCAGCGTCAAAATCTACTTTAGCCAAGTGGATTCGACAGGTCATAATGCAAGCCTATGGCTTGAGAAGGAGACCACCTCCGTTCAAAGTTAGGGCGCACTCCACGAGAGCAGTTGGAACTTCATGGGCAGTGCATCACCAGGCCTCCCTGGCTCAGGTCTGTAAGGCCGCAACATGGTCTTCAGTACACACGTTTACTAGGTTCTACCAGGTGGACGTTAGAAGTCAGGAGGATGTCGCCTTTGGGCGCAGTGTGTTGCAGGCCGCAAAAGATCCTCATGTCTGATAGCGCTCCCTTATTGGGCATTGCTTTAGGACATCCCACATAGTAATGACTATGCCGCTCTGTGTCCCGTGATGTACGAGAAAGAAAATAGGATTTTTATAACAGCTTACCTGTAAAATCCTTTTCTTGGAGTACATCACGGGACACAGAGCTCCCACCCCTCTTTTGGGGACACTTATTGCTTTGCTACAAAGCTGAGGTACTCCCGAATGGGAGGGGCTTATATAAGGGAGGGTACTTCCGGTTTTGGAAGTTGCCAGTGCCAGCACCTGAAGGTATCTATATAACCCACATAGTAATGACTATGTCGCTCTGTGTCCCGTGATGTACTCCAAGAAAAGGATTTTACAGGTAAGCTGTTATAAAAATCCTATTTTTTTCTTCATAAAATTTGGCCAAAATTTATACTGCTACATATCTTTGGTAAAAATAAGTACAAATTGGTGCATATTATTTGGTCTTTGTGAAAGTTATAGAGTCCACAAGCTATGGTGCCAATATCTGAAAATTGATCACACCTGAAGTACTGACGGCCTATCTCATTTCTTGAGACCCCAACATGTCAGAAAAGTACAAATACCCCCCAAATGACCCCTTTTTGGAAAGAAGACATTCCAAGGTATTCAGAAAGAGGCATTGTGAGTTTTTTGAAGTTGTAATTTTTTCCCACAATTCTTTGCAAAATCAAGATTTTTTTTTTTTCTCTTTTTTTTTTTCACAAAATTGTCATATTAGCAGGTTATTTCTCACACACAGCATATGCATACCACAAATTACACCCCAAAACACATTCCGCTATTCCTCCCGAGTATGGCGATACCACATGTGTGAGACTTTTACACAGCGTGGCCACATAGAGAGGCCCAACATGCAGGGAGCACCTTCAGGCGTTCTGGAGCACCCAGGCCAATTCTGACATTTCTCTCCTACATGTAAAAATCATCATTTATTTGCTATAAAATTACATAGAACCCCAAAACATTATATATGTTTTTTTAGCAAAGACCTTAGAGAATATAATGGTGGTTGTTACAACTTTTTATCTCGCACGATATTTGCGCAGCAATTTTTTTAACGCGTTTTTTACGGAAAAAAAATGTTTTGTTCTTAAAAAAAAAAAAAAAAAACAGTAAAGTTAGCCCAATGTTTTTGCATAATGTGAAAGATGAAGTTACGCCGAGTAAATAGAAACCTAACATGTCACCCTTAAAAATTGCACACGCTTGTGGAATGGCGCCAAACTTCGCTACTTAAAAATCCCCATAGGCGACGCTTTAAATATTTTTACTGGTTACATGTTTTGAGTTACAGAGGAGGTCTAGGGCCAAAATGATTGCTCTCGCTCTAACGTTCGCAGAGATACCTCACATGTGTGGTTTGAAAACCGTTTTCATATGTGGGCGGGACTTGCGTATGCGTTCGCTTCTGTATGCGAGCTCACGGGGACAGGGGCGCTTGAACAATAAAAAAATATATTTTTTTTTAATTTTACTTTATTTATTTTAGTTTGACATGTTTTTCCACCCCAAAATTTTTTTTGATCACTTTTATACCTATTACAAGGAACGTAAACATCCCTTGTAATAGGAATATGGCATGACAGGTCCTCTTTACAGTGAGATATGGGGTCAATAAGACCCCACATCTCACCTCTAGGCTGGGAAGCCTGAAAAAAAAACAAAAAAAAAAAACAACAATCCTGGCTTTGATCGTAGCGGTGAGTCGGTAGAAGCACCGGAGGGCGGCGGGGGGGGGGGGGGGGGACATCCCCTCTCCCCTCTCCCCTCTCCCCTCTCGCCTCCCGCCTCCCGTAAGAATGATCAAGCGGCGGAACAGCCACTATGATTTGTTGTTATGGTGTAGGGAATCGCCGGCTGAAAAAGCTGATATCTGAATGATGCCTGTAGCTGCAAGCATCATTCAGATATCCCCGCACAAAGTCAAGGACGTCATATGACGGCCGGCAGGCGGGAAGTGGTTATTGCGGGGTATGGCAGGGCATTGCGGGGTATGGCAGGGCATTGCGGGGTATGGCAGGGCATTGCGGGGTATGGCAGGGCATTGCGCAGGGGGCATTGCGCAGGGGGTATTGCGCAGGGTATTGCAGAGTATTGCGCCAGGGTATTGCACCAGGGTATTGCAGGGTATTGCGCCAGGGTATTGCACCAGGGTATTGCAGGGTATTTTGCAGAGTATTGCACCAGGGTATTGCAGGGTATTTTGCAGAGTATTGGCAGGGTGTATTGCAGAGTATTGGCAGGGTATTGCACAGGGATGGCTGAGCAGGGATGGATGGATGGCTGGATCTGTGACTGCAGTTGTCACAGATCCAGCCCACAGTGCTGCTGCTGCCATCCGCTCCCTCCCCCTCCCCTCTCACACTGTACCGATCGGTACAGAGAGGGGAGAGAGGAACCGGCGTCATCACATGACGCCGGTCTG
Source organism: Rana muscosa (assembly GCA_029206835.1). NCBI lineage: Eukaryota > Metazoa > Chordata > Amphibia > Anura > Ranidae > Rana > Rana muscosa. The sequence goes on along the minus strand of CM055116.1, from coordinate 1,221,733,013 downwards.
TTTACAAGTGATTGCTCCGTCATTTGACGGAGCGATCACGTGGTAAACGGCCGCTATCAGCGGCGATTTACCGCGATTCGTGATCCGCTGACGGAGTTTCCCGTGTGCGCGCCCCAGGGGGCGCGCGGGAGCGCGATTCTGGGAGGACGTTATATAACGTCCTCCCAGAGTTAAGCAACCACCTTGTCGACGTTATTTGTCGGCAGGTGGTTGCTAAGTGGTTAACTAAGAAAAAAATGAAAAGTGGGGCGTGCAAAATTATTCGGCCCCCTTGCATTAATACTTTGTAGAGCCACCTTTTGCTGCGATTACAGCTGCAAGTCGCTTGGGGTATGTCTCTATCAGTTTTGCACATCGAGAGACTGAAATTCTTGCCCATTCTTCCTTGCAAAACAGCTCGAGCTCAGTGAGGTTGGATGGAGAGCGTTTGTGAACAGCAGTTTTCAGCTCTTTCCACAGATTCTCGATTGGATTCAGGTCTGGACTTTGACTTGGCCATTCTAACACCTGGATACGTTTATTTGTGAACCATTCCTTTGTAGATTTTGCTGTATGTTTGGGATCATTATCTTGTTGGAAGATAAATCTCCGTCCCAGTCTCAGGTCTTTTGCAGACTCCAACAGGTTTTCATCCAGAATGGTCCTGTATTTGGCTGCATCCATCTTCCCCTCAATTTTAACCATCTTCCCTGTCCCTGCTGAAGAAAAGCAGGCCCAAACCATGATGCTGCCACCACCATGTTTGACAGTGGGGATGGTGTGTTGAGGGTGATGAGCTGTGTTGCTTTTACGCCAAACATATCGTTTTGCATTGTGGCCAAAAAGTTCGATTTTGGTTTCATCGGACCAGAGCACCTTCTTCCACATGTTTGGTGTGTCTCCCAGGTGGCTTGTGGCAAACTTTAGACGAGACTTTTTATGGATATCTTTGAGAAATGGCTTTCTTCTTGCCACTCTTCCATAAAGGGCAGATTTGTGCAGTGTACGACTGATTGTTGTCCTGTGGACAGACTCTCCCACCTCAGCTGTAGTTCTCTGCAGTTCATCCAGAGTGATCATGGGCCTCTTGGCTGCATCTCTGATCAGTCTTCTCCTTGTCTGAGCTGAAAGTTTAGAGGGACAGCCAGGTCTTGGTAGATTTGCAGTGGTCTGATACTCCTTCCATTTCAAAATGATCGCTTGCACAGTGCTCCTTGGGATGTTTAAAGCTTGGGAAATCTTTTTGTATCCAAATCCGGCTTTAAACTTCTCCACAACAGTATTACGGACCTGCCTGGTGTGTTCCTTGGTCTTCATGATGCTCTCTGCGCTTTCAACAGAACCCTGAGACTATCACAGAGCAGGTGCATTTATACAGAGACTTGATTACACACAGGTGGATTCTATTTATCACTATCAGTCATTTAGGACAACATTGGATCATTAAGAGATCCTCGCTGAACTTCTGGAGTGAGTTTGCTGCACTGAAAGTAAAGGGGCCGAATAATTTTGCACGCCCCACTTTTAATTTTTTTCTTAGTTAAAAAAGTTTCAAAAATCCAATAGATTTCATTCCACTTCACAATTGTGTCCCACTTGTTGGTGATTCTTCCCAAAAAAAATTAATTTTATATCTTTGTTTGAAGCCTGAAATGTGGCAAAAGGATGAAAAGTTCAAGGGGGCCGAATATTTTGGCAAGGCACTGTGTGTATGTGTATATATATCAGTGGCGGCCCGTCCATAGGGGGCGCCCGGGCGCGGCCCCCCCCCCCCTCCTGTGGTCACCAGAAAAAAAAAAAAAACGGGCCCTTTAAGAGTTTTTTTTTTTTTTTTTTATGTCTTTTTTTTACACATGGCGGCGCGACCATAGTGGGCGCAGAAGCGCTGCTACCGCTCGCTTCTGCGCCCGGCCGTCACTCACCACAACAATACATAGGTTTATGCATTGCATGAACCTATGTATTGCTGCTGCCCACTATTCAGATGGCCGGCCCCTTGAGCGCCGGCCATCTGAGTCACAGCGTCTGATTGGCCTTTAGAAGCCTTTAGAAGTGCCTTTAGAAGTGCCTATCAGAGCCAGCAGGCTCTTGATAGGCTTCCCGACTACAGCCTGAGGGCTGTAATCGGCTTCTAAATACCTAATGAGAGGACGCACAGGGGTACGTTCCCTGGCCAATCAGGTTCACCGGGTCTGGTTACCGGTAACCTGATTGGCTGAAGTGACATCGAGGGCGGGAGAAGACATCGAGGACGGAAGAAGGACAGCGCTGACTCGAGGAAGGTAAGTGCAGGGCTGGGGGGGACAAACTTGCTGTATTATGAGGACAAACTGGCTGCATTATGGGGGAGAAACTGGCTGCATTATGGGGGAGAAACTGGCTGCATTATGGGGGAGAAACTGGCTGCATTATGGGGGAGAAACTGGCTGCATTATGGGGGAGAAACTGGCTGCATATGGGGGAGAAACTGGCTGTATATTGGGGGAGAAACTGGCTGTATATTGGGGGAGAAACTGGCTGCACATGGGGGAGAAACTGGCTGCACATGGGGGAGAAACTGGCTGCACATGGGGGAGAAACTGGCTGCATTATGGGGGAGAAACTGGCTGCATTATGGGGGAGAAACTGGCTGCATTATGGGGGAGAAACTGGCTGTATATTGGGGGAAAAACTGGCTGTATATTGGGGGAGAAACTGGCTGTATATTGGGGGAGAAACTGGCTGTAATATTGGGGGAGAAACTGGCTGTAATATTGGGGGAGAAACTGGCTGTAATATTGGGGGAGAAACTGGCTGCATATAGGGGAGAAACTGGCTGCATTATGGGGGAGAAACTGGCTGCATATAGGGGAGAAACTGGCTGCATATAGGGGAGAAACTGGCTGCATTATGGGGGATTAACTGGCTGCATTATGGGGGAGAAACTGGCTGCATATGGGGGAGAAACTGGCTGCATTATGGGGGAGAAACTGGCTGCATATAGGGGAGAAACTGGCTGCATATAGGGGAGAAACTGGCTGCATATAGGGGAGAAACTGACTGCATTATGGGGGATTAACTGGCTGCATTATGGGGGAGAAACTGGCTGCATTATGGGGGAGAAACTGGCTGCATTTGGGGACAAACTAGTGGCGTTTGGGCACAGTGGCTGCGTTTAATGGGCACAGTGGCAGCAATTGATGATTTTTTATTTTTTTTCAGTTTGTTTGCGCCCCCCCAAAAAATTTGAGCACCAGCCGCCACTGATATATATATATATATATATATATACACACACACACACACACACACACACACACACACACACACACACACACACACACACACACACACACACACACACACACACACACACACACACACACACACACACACACACACACATACACACATACACACACACACACACCCCGTTCTGTCTCTGCGGGAACAATCGCGGACGGCCGGTGGACATCGAGTCCGCTCGTTGGCTCCCCCCGCTGGCCTATTATTATTATTATGGTACTTTGTATAGCGCCGTCAATTTACGCAGCGCTTTACATATGCATTGTCCCTACCCTCAAGGAGCTTGCAATCTAAGGTCTAGGGCTGCAACTAACGATTATTTTCATAATCGATTAGTTGGCCGATTGTTGTTTCGATTAATCGGTTATTAACCATAAAGGGAAAAAAAAGGGAATTTTGCTGCGATTTGCATTTTTCTATTTTTTTTTGGGCCAATTTGTTGTTGGGCAGATTAAAAAAACACAAATTGACGCATAAACGCATTCCATACTTTTCTACAGCTTCTCCATTGAAGTGTATTGAACAAAAATAAAAAATAAATAGCACCATTTTGCGTTTAAAAAAATAAATAAATAAATAAGTCCTTGCCCTTTCCAAATACGCAGCAGCTGAAAAAAAATCATGGATGTGAACGTGTCCCATAGGAAACCGTGTAAATGAACTGTAGTGTGTGTCTGCAAAAAACACAGAGGTTGTGACCCAGGCCTGAGATGTTTAGTAACATAAAGGGGTTAAAAAACTAAAATTAGTACAAAAAGAGCAAATAATCGCTACTGTAAGGGGTTCATTTTTTACTGTGGGACAGTGAAAGTAATATTTACAGTACAGATTTGCACTTTTTGTACTATAAAAGGGCTAATTTTTGTTTTTTTAACCCCATTATGTTAGTTGGCTGATTAATCGATTATGAAAATGGTAATCGATTAATTTCATAATCGATTAGTTGATCGATTAGTTGTTTCAGCCCTACTAAGGTCCCTAACTCACATTCATATACTGGGGCCAATTTAGACAGAAGCCAATTAACCTACCAGCATGTCTTTGTAGTGTGGGAGGAAACCAGAGTACCCCCGGAGGAAACCCACGCAGGCACAGGGAGAACATGCAAACTCTAGGCAGGTAGTGTCGTGGTTGGGATTCGAACCAGCGACCCTTTTTACTGCTAGGTGAGAGTGCTACCCACTACACCACTGTGCTGCCCAATCGGAGCACGCGCACGCCCACGGATGCTAGTGCACGAATCGCTGTACCGGTACGGCAATTTGCGCAGCCGAGCCACCTTGCCACAGTACATCTGCGGCGGGTGGTCGGCAGGTAGTTAAGCCGGCCATACATGGATCAACATTTGGGCGGTTCGGCAGGGACCAAGCCGTATGTCGATCCATGCATGGGGGACAGTGGTTGCACAAAAGTCAACCTACCGATTTGACTTCTGTACACCCAGCCTGTCGGATAAATGCTGCTCAATCAGCACCACCGGCTATAGCCAGCAATGCTGATCCGTGTGTTCTGTCTAAATACAATAGCTCAGCGGGTAGGAAAAATGTTCTCCTTTAGGTTTGTCTTCTCTCTAATGACAAAACTCTGTTTGCTTTGCAGAGGTTTGTACATTTCTATCTTCGACAAAGGGCATATCCGATCCATCTTAGAGAACTGGCCAGAGACCGATGTAAAGGTGAGTGTATGGAGAATATGGTGATTAAATGATCCTGAGTAATGTCGCGTACACACGATCGAAAATTCCGACAACAAAACTGTGGATTTTTTTCCGACGGAATGTTGGCTCAAACTTGTGTTGCATACACACGGTCACACAAATCTTTTCAGAAATTCCGAACGTCAAGAACGCGGTGACGTACAAGACGTACGATGAGCCGAGATCAATGAAGTTCAGAAGGCAGTTCGGCTCTTCTGCTTGATTCTGAGAATGCGTGTTTTTTTGTGCGTACAGATGATCGGAATTTCCAGCTCTCAAATTTTGGTTGTCGGAAATTCATACAAAAATATGTCCGATGGAGCCTACACACGGTTGGAATTTCAGACCAAAAGCTCACATGGAACATTTGTTGTCAGAATTTCTGATCGTGTGTATGCGGCATTACAAGTTGTTAATCTGTACCCTGACTGGATATAATTGTGATGAAGATGCTTAAAGTGTAACTCCACTTTCATGGGGGGGAAAAATGGCAAATAATAAAGAAAAGAATATAACACACATACAAATGCCACGAGCCATATTGTAATTGTTAACCACTTCGTGCCTAAGGACGTCCATGGACGTCCTTGACTTTCAGCCGGGATATCTGAATGATGCCTGCAGCTACAGGCATCATTCAGGTATCGTTTTTTAGAGCCGGCGTACCGTAAGAACGATCATAGCGGCTGTTCCACCGCTTGATCGTTCTTACAGGCGGCGAGAGGGGACGCCCCCCCCCTCCCGCCGCCCTCCGGTGCTTCTACCGACTCACCTGAGCGATCGGTGAGTCGGTGACAGGATCCGCCGGCTTCTAAACATAGAGATTTCCGGCGGACCAGATGGTCGCCGGAGTCTCTATGATCGTTCGGAGGCCGGGCGCGATGTTATGACGTCACGCCCGGCCTCTGCATTCAAAAAAACGGCGCCGCTTCGGCTAGGAAGGCGGTGATCGTTTTTTTTTTTTTTTTTTTTAATTTCAGGCTTCTCAGCCTAGAGGTGAGATGTGGGGTCTTATTGACCCCATATCTCACTGTAAAGAGGACCTGTCATGCTTATTCCTATTACAAGGGATGTTTACATTACTTGTAATAGGAATAAAAGTGATCCTTTTTTATTTATTTTTTTTCTAACTGTCAAAGTAAAAAGTTAAGTGTAAAATGAACAATAAATAATAATAAAAAAAAAAAGTAAAGCGCCCCTGTCCCCGGTAGCTCGTAAGTAGAAGCGAACGCATACGCAAGTCCCGCCCACATATTAAAACGGTGTTCAGAACACACATGTGAGGTATCGTAGCGAACGTTAGAGCGAGAGCAATAATCCTAGCCCTAGACCTCCTCTGTAACTCAAAACATGTAACCAATAAAAAAAATTTAAGCGTCGCCCATGAGGATTTTTAAGTACCGAAGTTTGGCGCCATTCCACGAGCGTGTACAATTTTGAAGGGTGACATGTTAGGTATCTATTTACTCGCCGTAACTTCATCTTTCACATTATGCAAAAAAATTGGGCTAACTTTAATGTTTTAATATTTTTTAATTCTTGAAACCTTTTTTTTCCAAAAAAAATGCGTTTGAAAAATTATTGCGCAAATACCGTGCGAGATAAAAAGTTGCAATGACCGCCATTGTATTCTCTAGGGTCTTTGCTAAAAAAACATATATAGTGTTTGGGGGTTATATGTAATTCTCTAGCAAAAAAATTAGGCTTTTTACATGTAGGAGCGAAGTGTCAGAATTGGTCCGGATGCGAAGTGGTTAAAAAAGGGATTTTTATAACAGCTTACCTGTAAAATCCTTTTCTTGGAGTACATCACGGGACACAGAGCGACTTAGTCATTACTAATGGGTTATATAGATTACCTTCAGGTGCTGGCACTGGCCACTTCCAAACCGGAAGTACCCTCCCCTATATAAGCCCCTCCCATCCGGGAGCACCTCAGTTTTGTAGCAAAGCAATAAGTGTCCCAAAAAGAGGGGTGGGAGCTCTGTGTCCCGTGATGTACTCCAAGAAAAGGATTTTACAGGTAAGCTGTTATAAAAATCCCTTTTTCTTTTTCGTACATCACGGGACACAGAGCGACTTAGTCATTACTAATGGGACGTCCCAAAGCAATGCCAAATGAGGGGAGGGATACATAAGCTGGGCGCCATCAGGCATGAGGCTCTTTTGCGGCCTGCAACACACTGCGCCCAAAGGCGACATCCTCCTGACTTCTGACGTCTACCTGGTAGAATCTAGTAAACGTGTGTACTAAGGACCATGTTGTGGCCTTACAGACTTGAGCCAGGGAGGCTTGGTGATGCACTGGCCATGAAGTTCCAACTGCTCTTGTGGAGTGCGCCCTAACTTTGAACGGAGGCGGTCTCCTTTTCAAGCCATAGGCTTGTATTATGACCTGTCGAATCCACTTGGCTAAAGTAGATTTTTGATGCTGCCTGACCCTTTCTGGGGCCTTCCGGCAGAACAAACAAAGTATCCGTTCTACGAATCTGAGCAGTGGCTTTAAGATAAGCTTTAACTGCTCTTACTACATCCAAAGAATGCAATAACTTTTCCTCTACCGAACTAGGTTTGGGGAAAAAGGAAGGAAGAACCACATCTTGGTTCAAATGGAACCTCGATACCACCTTAGGAAGAAGGCTGGATGAGGACGTAATACTACTCTGTCCTTATGGATAACCAGATATGGCTCCTTGCAGGACAAGGCGGCTAATTCCGATACTCTTTTAGCCGAAGAATGGCTACTAAGAAAATCAATTTCCTGGTGAAAAGAACCAAGGAAATGTGCCGCAATGGTTCAAATGGTTGTTTCTGTAGAACCGACAGAACCAGGTTTAAGTCCCATGGACATATGGGAATACTAACCGGAGGGCTAATACGCATCACTCCTTGTATGAAAGCTTTGACTAATGAATGCAAAGCCAAGGGCCTTTGAAAAAAAATATTGACAAGGCCGTCTGACCCTTGATAGTACTCAAGGCAAGCTTCCTATGTATAGCCCACTGTAGGAAGTCTAGAATCCTACCTATTACGTACTTACGTGGATGCCATTTCCTGGCCTCACACCACGTGATGTACGCCTTCTAGATCCTATAATAGATCTGCCTGGATACCGGCTTCCTGGCATTGATCATGGTAGATACCACAGGATTAGAGAGCCCTCTCTTTTTTAGAATGTGGGCTTCAATAGCCAGGCCGTCAAACCTAGGGCTGGTAAGGAAGGGTAGTATATCGGTCCTTGCGAAAGCAGGTCCGGACGATGTGGGAGGGTCCAAGGACTTCCCACTGACATTTTTACAATCTCCGCGTACCATGCCCTTCGGGGCCACGCTGGAGCCACCAGAATCACTGGTTTTCCAAGTCATCTTCCAGGACGGCTTACAGAGAGATAGGCTCCTCCCACCTAGAACAGGAAACACATGATCCACATCATAAAAGCCTTACTCATGCATTAGCCCCTCAGTATTTGTGTTTCCTCAGGCTAGACAGGCACCATCCAAGGGATGTTTGTTATTTTTTTTTTTTTTTGGGCCTTCGTGCCAGGCGGCAGGGGCCCCCCCGACGGCCATACCCAGTCAACAGGGGTAGTTCCCCTGGGGTATGAGTCAGTTTGGGGCCACCCAGGAGACCTGAAACAGGGGTGATGGTATGGGACCCCACCTCCCAAGTCGGGTGTATCCTCAGCGAGGTTACCTGTGAGGGTGGAGGAGGTGATCCAGTGGGTCCAGCCGCGGCACAGCAGGGTATCCTCCTGGCGGAGGCTCGGAGCCGGTATCCTTCCCGGGCAGACAGATCTCTAGAGGGGAGTCTCTAGCTCCAGAACAGCGTGGCGCTGGGCGCACAGCTAGAGTGTCACTTCCGGCGCAGAAAACAGGAAGTGACACGACAGGAAGTCTCGCGGCGGCCATCTTGGGACACCCATTTGGAAGCCTAGTTGAAGATAACAGGCGTGCTGTGCCGTGGGGCGGCGTCGGATCCACAGCGCCGCCCCGGACCTCCACTCCTCTCATATTTAAGGGACCCGGACCTAAAGATGGCGCCGCGCAACATGGAAGGATCCAGAGACGCAGATCTGGAGGCGCCATCGGTCGCATCGGGCCCTAAGGTAAGAAAATAGGGGGCAGACCGCTTCTTTCCTTTTCTTACCCCCCTGTGGGGGCGGCACAGGGGGAGTCTGTTTTATTCCAGAGACCGTCTGTTTTCTCCTATGCTGATGGTGGCAGACGTCACATATTCTAACATAGGCTCTGGTGGTGGGTACTTCTCATAATTCTTAGACTAGAATAAGAGAGTCCACGTGGTGTTTCTGGTTTGGGTGTTTACTTCAGTGTAAGTAATATGCAGGGGCTTGTCATTTACTGTATTACAGGACAAGACCCACGAGCCCAGAGATAAGAAAGAAACACCTAGAAAAAGATGCCCAATATGTACCAGGAAGATGCAGATTGGGTGGAAAAAGAATGCTTGTCAGGACTGCATAGACAGACTTGTCAAAGAAGAAACAGGCCCTGTTCTCAAAGGCTTTATGGACTCATTAAAGTCAGGGATGAAACAGACGTTTCAGTCCTTTAAGCCCACACAGCAAGAGACACTTGCTGAACCCAGCCCAGGTACTTCAGGCACCAGTACTACCGTGAGGCCAGAAGTTAGGGCCCAGGTACGGGCAGTCCACCAGCATCGAGTCCTGGAGGACGGGGAGAACAACTCAGGCTCAGCCTCAGAGCCTGAGGAGATAGACCCGAGCGAGGAAGGGCCAGAAAAGATACAAAAATTCCTTTTTCCTTCAGAGGAGACAGAGGAGCTCCTGAAAGCAATCTACGACACCCTGGAACTGGAGTCCCCAGAGAACCAGGAGTTGTCAGTGCATGACCTCCTATATGAAAGCCCTCAGACTAGACAGGGCAGAACCTTTCCGGTGCATGGATCCCTAAGGGAGACCATACTTCATGAATGGAGGAAGCCGGAGAAAGCAGTATTCTTCCCTAAAAATTTAAAGAGAAGGTTCCCCTTTAAGGAGGAGGATACAAAGCTGTGGGATAGATGTCCCAGACTGGACGCTTCCATAGCCAAGGTCTCTAGAGCTTCAGAACTTTCCTTTGAGGATACAGGTATCCTGAAGGACCCAATGGACAGGAAGGCGGAGGGCTATTTAAAGAAGGCGTGGGAAGCTTGCTCCGCCAACTTTAGACCCGCACTAGCCACCACATGCGTGGCGCGTACACTTGACTTATGGCTTAAACAGCTCCGCACTCTTCTGGAGTCAGACACTCCCAGGGAAGAAATCCTGGATGCTTTACCCACGCTAAGCAAGGCAGTGGCCTATATAGCGGATGCATCCACGGAGTCGGTCACATTCTCGGCCAGAGCCACAGCCTTGGTTAATGAAGCCAGGAGGGCTATCTGGCTAAAGACCTGGGGAGGAGACTCTGTCTCAAAGACAAGACTCTGTTCCCTCCCATTCGATGGAGATCTGCTCTTTGGAAAGGAGCTGGAATCCGTCCTAGAGAGGTCGGCCGATAAAAAGAAGGGGTTCCCTTTTCCCAAGAGGCAACAGCAGCAACAACAACAACAAAAGAGGAGTTTTCGTCCCTTTCAGGTGTCAAGTGAAAGGAACTCTCACCAGGGGGATAGGAGACGGAATAACAGAGCCCAAGATCAGAAAGGGGGTTGGCAATACAGGAGGGGAAGGGGCAGAGGAGGTTTCCTCTTTAGACCCTCCCAGCCTAAGAACACTTCCCAGTGACTCAGTCGGGCCTGTGGGGGGGAGATTGGGGTCATTCCTTCCACAGTGGCAGACCATCTCCAGCAGCCGTTTTATCCTAGATCTGATCGCATCAGGGTACAGGATAGAACTTTTAGGCTGCCCCCCTCAAAAATTTTTCATAACAAGTCTCCCAAGAGACGTGGAAAAGGCCACAGCTATGTCTTCCCTCCTACAGAGTATGCTAGAAGAGAAGGTGATAAGCTTCATCCCCCCATCTCTAAGAAAAGAAGGATTCTACTCTCAAGTTTTTCTGATAAAGAAATCATCAGGAAAATTTCGACTGATTCTAAATCTGAGACAAGTAAACATGTACGTGAAGTACAGACGTTTCAAGATGGAATCAATCTACTCCACCAGAGAGCTGTTAACCCCTGGGGTCTTCATGGTCTCATTAGACCTAAGGGACGCCTATCTTCACGTCCCTATTCGAGAGGAGTCCCAACAATTCCTCAGATTTGCAGTAAGAAAAGGGTTCAGAACCCTCTATTTTCAATTCAATGCTCTGCCCTTCGGACTAGCGTCAGCTCCACGCATTTTTACGAAGATACTGGCAGAAGCGCTAGGGACTCTGAGATCAGAGGGAATTCAGATTATCCCCTATCTGGACGACCTACTGATTTTTGCAGACTCAGCAGACGAAGTCAGACGGAACCTGAGCAGAACTACCAGACACCTTCAGCAACTAGGGTGGCTGGTAAATCAGGAGAAGTCACAATTAGTACCTACTCAGAGCATTGTATACCTAGGATACCTGATAGACTCAAGGAAGTCCAAGATATTCCTGACAAAGGAAAAGGTAGAGACAATTTTGACAGAGGTGAGGAACCTCTGCACTTGTTCAAGGACCTCAATTCAGAGTATAATGAGGGTCCTTGGGTTAATGACAGCGGCCATCCCAGGAGTCCAGTGGGCTCAGTTCCATACTCGAGCGCTTCAGGCGTTCATGCTTTCTCTCTGGGATGGACAAACAAATTCACTTCAGAGACAGACGGAAATTCCGCAGGAAGTAAAGCTCTCAATAGAATGGTGGTTGATCCCTGCAAACCTCTCGGCTGGCCGACTCTGGTCCCAACACTGTCCTCTGGCAGTCACCACGGACGCCAGCGGGCAGGGCTGGGGGGCCCATTCAGGCACTCTGATAGCCCAGGGGCTCTGGAACCGGCAGGAAGCCGGCCTCTCCTCCAATGCGAGGGAGATGAAGGCGGTTCTAAAGGCCCTAGTAGCCTTTTGCCCATCCCTAAGGGGAAGACATGTGCAGGTCCTTTCGGACAACATTACCACGGTTTGTTACCTCAACAAGCAAGGGGGTACGAGAGTCCCGGGTCTGATGAGGATAGCAAGAGAGATCCTTCAATGGGCAGAAGAAAACCTGTTATCCCTATCTTCCATTCACCTAAAAGGGGAATTAAATTCCCTGGCAGATGCCCTAAGCAGAGAGACGCTGTCTTCGACAGAATGGTGCTTGAATCGAACAGTGTTCGAAGAAATAGTGCAGAAGTGGGGAGACCCACAGATAGACCTTTTTGCTACAAGACACAACAGGCAGGTGAAACAGTTCTATTCCCTACAGAGAGATCTTCTCAGTCGGGGCCTAGATGCCCTATCCCAGTCTTGGGAGGCAGATCTGGTATACGCATTTCCACCGTTTGCCCTCATTCCGAGGATTATCCGGAAGATAAGAGGGTCCAACACAAAGGTCATCCTGATCGCGCCATTTTGGCCGAGGAGGTCTTGGTTCTCGGGTCTTCTAAGACTCAGCATTGCAGAACCTTGGAGACTACCTTACAGGTCGGACCTCTTATACCAGGCAGAAGCGAATCATCCAGAACTGAGCTCTCTTTCTCTGACGGCTTGGCTTCTGAAAGGGAACTGTTAGAGCTGAGAGGGTTATCGGCCAAGGTAATCGATACCATTCTTAGCAGCCGAAAGCCGTCCACTAACACAATTTATAATAAAATTTGGAAGAGATTTGGGGACTGGCGCAGACTCAACAACAGAGTGTCAGGTGCCATGGTCCCGGCGGTTCTAGATTTCCTCCAAGCCGGAGCAGATCTAAACCTTGCAGTTAGTACTCTTAAGGTTCAGGTGGCCGCCCTGTCCAACTTTTTAAATCAAAGGCTGTCAGAAGAACCACTGATCAAAAGATTTCTTGTGTCCATCAGCCGGAAACGAGTCCCCAAAGCAAGGAGGTTCCCTCCCTGGGACTTATCAACAGTATTACAGGGTCTCGGTAGGGCACCATTTGAACCTATAGATGAACTACCCATAAAACTGTTAACCCTGAAGACAGTAGTTTTGGTGGCCCTAGTCTCGGCTAGGAGAGTCAGTGAGATCCAGGCACTTTCAGTGATCGAGCCTTTCTGCACCATTTTACAAGACAAAATTATCCTCTCGCTGGACCCAGCTTTTCTCCCCAAGGTATCGTCTAACTTCCATAGGTCAGAAGAAATCGTGATACCATCATTCTGCGGAAATCCAAAGAATGATAAGGAAGCAGGATTTAATAAAATAGACGTCAGGAGATGCCTGATTGCCTACATAGAGCACACCAAGGAGTGGCGACGCTCCACCAGCTTGTTTGTTTTATTCGCAGGTCCTAACAAGGGGAAAGAGGCATCCAAAGGTACCATCGCCAGGTGGATGAAGTCGGCCATTGCGGAGGCATACAAGGCAGTCTCCCGCACACCTCCATTAGGTATAAATGCTCACTCCACAAGAGCGGTTTCTACTTCTTGGGCTGAAAGGGCAGGAGCATCTCCCCTCCAGATCTGCAAGGCCGCAACCTGGTCCAGTTTCCAGACTTTTGTGAAGCATTACAGACTGGACCTGCTTGCCAGCCAGGACCAGTCTTTCGGCAGGAAAGTGCTGCAGGCTGTGGTCCCGCCCTGATCAGGTAGTACTATATTGTCCTCTCTGTAAGCCGTCCTGGAAGATGACTTGGAAAAACAGTGTTATTACCTGTTAACTACTTTTTCCAGGAATCTTCCAGGACGGCGTCAGTTCCCTCCCTTTTTATGAGGTGAGTAGCAATGTAAAGCATATATAAGGATAGAGCTACGCTGATCCAGGTTTAATGATTCTGAGGCCTTCGGTTATTTGTTAAATACTGAGGGGCTAATGCATGAGTAAGGCTTTTATGATGTGGATCATGTGTTTCCTGTTCTAGGTGGGAGGAGCCTATCTCTCTGTAAGCCGTCCTGGAAGATTCCTGGAAAAAGTAGTTAACAGGTAATAACACTGTTTTCTTTTCTACCCTGATTCTGCGGATCAATCGCGGTGGGAATGCATATATCAGCTTGAACTGATCCCAAGGGAACGCTAGGGCATCCGAACCGCAAGCTAGGGGATCCTTTGTGCGAGACACAAATCTGTCCACCTTTGCGTTGAATCTGGATGCTAGCAGATCTACATCCGGTGTTCCCCACCGCTGGCATATTGCCTGGAAAACCTCGGGGTGAAGAGACCATTCCCCGGGCATAATTGCTGGCGACTTAAAAAGTCCGCTCTCCAATTTTCCACTCCTGGGATGACAACCGCGGATATGGCTGTGACATACCTTTCTGCCCATTCCAGGATGCAATTCGCTTCCCTCTGGGCTGCACGACTCCTGGTGCCACCCTGGTGATTGATATATGCCACTGCTGTGGCATTGTCTGATTGAATTCTGACAGGTGACCCTTGGAGTTTGGATGTCCATGCTACTAGGGCATACCGGGCTGCTCGTATCTCTAAGAGATTGGTGGGCAGGGCCTTCTCTGCTTCTGACCACTTGCCCTGGAGAGACCATTGCTCCAGTACTGCCCCCCAGCCTATGAGGCTGGCATGTGTAGTGACCACCTTCCAAGAAACCGGACTGAAGGGTTTCCCTTTTTCCAGATTCTGGGGCACCAACCACCAATGGAGGCTCTTGCGAACGGAAGGGGACAGGGACATTGGTAAGTCTAAAGCCTGAACTTTTTTGTTCCAGGCTGACAGTATGGCCCTCTGCAAGTTCCTTGAATGGAATTGACCGTAGGGTACTGCTTCGAATGAAGCCACCATTTTTCCCAGCAGCCTTATACACAGGCGTATGGATGGTTTTTCTTTTTTGTACCCACTAAGTGTGTCAAATCTTTCAAAGACGACATCTTCTCTGGAGGTAAGAAAATCTTTCTCTGATTTGAATCCAGTCTTAGCCCCCAAGTATTCCAGGCTTTTGACTGGTTTTAGGGCTGACTTGTCTCGGTTGATAATGCAACCGTGAGATTCCAGATACTTGATTATCTTGTGAACGACCACTTCTAGTTTTTTTCACTGAGTGGTCTATCAGCAACAAGTCGTCTAGATATGCCATTATCGTTACACCTTGTGTTCCTAGTTTGGCCAATCGTAGGGCTAGAATTTTTGTGAACACTCGTGGTGCCGTGGCCAGACCGAAAGGTAAGGCTCTGAACTGAAAATGGCGCCCTTCTACTGCAAGGCGTAGAAATTTCTGGTGGGCCGGACAGATGGGAATATGCAAATAAGCATCCCTTATGTCGATCGAGGCTAACCATTCCTGCCCTTGTAGGGCGGTGGCCACCGATCGGATCGACTCCATCCGAAAAAGTCCTGATATGTAGGAACTTGTTTAGCCCTTTTATATTTAATATGGGCCTCATGTCCCCATTTGGTTTGGGGACTGTGACAAGGTTCGAGTAAAACCCGAACCCGTTTTTTTCCAAGGGAACCTTCATGATTACCCTTGGAGCAATAGTTGCTCTAGTGCCAGAAGGAGGGATCCACTCTTCTGGGGATCGCTTGGCACGTTTGACCTTATAAAATGGGCAGGAGGAATGTCTTTTTAACTCCAGCCTGTATCCCAGACTTACTGCGGAGATCACCCATCTCTGATGGTGTCCCGCCAGGTCTCTGTGAACAACTGAAGTCTTCCCCTCACCCGATTGAGTGGGGGCAACCCTTCATGACTTAGGGGGAGGTTTTGTACCTCTCTTGACCCAGGGTCTGTGATTGTCCCTGATTTCTGCCCCCTGGATTATGTGCCAGGGACTGGAGAAGTAGGCCTCTTAAAAGAAGGACTTCTACCCTTGTTCTTAACTGGCAAGAGTGTACTTTTACCGGCAGAAGTTTTCTGGATATATTTGTCCAGATCATCTCCAGATAAGCGTTCTCCATGAAATGGGAAGCTAATCAGCAATTTCTTACAGGGAGCTTCAGCAGACCAGTTTTTGAGCCATAGAAGCCTACGCATATGTCTACAGACAGCGTAAAGCGGGATGCCTGTTGGATTGTATCCTTTATGGCGTCCACCGCAACACAAGGCTCTAGGTAGGTCAGCTAGGGCAAGAGCCTGCTGATCTGGCAAGTCCCTTAAGACCTGTTTTAACTAATCCTTCACTGCTTGGCAGACCCCACTGCTGGTTGTGTCACCAAGCTTGCTGTAGAAAAAAGCAGATTTTCATAAGGACTCCAATTTTTTATCCATTGGGTTCTTGAACATTTGGACATTATCCACTGGACATGTCAGTGATTTATACACACAAGAGATGGCTGCGTCCACTGTAGGGACCTTCCATTTTTTGATGAACTTATCCTCCATGGGTAGGTAGGTCAGCTAGGGCAAGAGCCTGCTGATCTGGTAAGTCCCTTAAGACTTGTTTCAACTGATCTTTCATTGCTTGGCAGACTCCAATAGCTGCTACTGCAGGTTGTGTCACCATGCTTGCTGTAGAGAAAGCAGATTTTAGTAAAGACTCCAATTTTTTATCTATTGGGTCCTTGAACATTGGAACATTATCTACTGGACATGTCAGTGATTTATTTACACAAGAGATGGCTGTGTCCACTGTAGGGACCCTCCATTTTTTTTTTTTTTTTTTTTTTTATGAACTTATCCTCCATGGGATAGATCTCTGGAAATCTCTTGGGGGGAGTAAATATTTTACAGGATGCTCCCAATCCTGGTAAATAAACCCTTCCAATAAAGGGTGGATTGGGAAGGAACAGACAGTCTGGGGAGCTTTCAGCGACCCCAGCGAGGAGACAGTAGTGGTTGATGGTTCCGCCAGAGGCATTTAAAATGCTGCTCGGACCATGTTAGTCAGAGACTGAACCCATAATCTTTCAGCCTGAGATGCTGAGAAAGGTTCTTCCACTGTTGATTCCTCTATAACTTTATCAACCTCACCTGATCCCCTTCAGGTAGGTCGATCTCTGGGACTGTTCCTCCACTAACAAGCACTCTGCAGGAGGAGACGGAGATCGGACGCGCTTTTCCTGTGACAGGGAAGCAGCGATCAATGCTGTTAATCTCTCTTCCAATCCTCCCAGAGTTGAGGATAAAACCTCCTCTGTTATATATACAGGAGCAGGTGGACTGGGGACAGCCGCAGTACCAGGTACTCCTGCGGGGTTCCTACGGCTACTGACCTCTGAAATTTCAGGGGAGATTGGCGCAGTACAGCATGCCCAAAATCCTCAGAGCCCGACGGAGACCCCTTTCGCTTCTTGGAAGATCTATTTCCAGAGCGTCTGGACGACATATCCTATAAGCACAAAGCTGAGGTATTCCCGTCGTCATACACCAATTTTGCTGGTAATAGTCTAACACAGTTGCTGCTATATACCAGCTGGTGTCCACTAAAGTGCCTTTCTATGGGGATGCCTGCATCAACCGCCTCTGTGTGCCACTGTTTGTTGCTAGCTCTGTTTGCATCCAGCTGACACTTGTACTGTGTCTTTATACAAGCTGGGACGCCTGCACATGCGCAGAAGCGCCGTGGCGCGCATCGAGCGTCATCCACCCGCCCCGCCCCTTTTTTTTCATAGGAGGCGCGTGCACCCGCGCGCGCGCCCGTGCGCCATTGGCGCCCTTTTCGAAAACCAAACAGGGACTAGGAGCCAGGGCCCTTTTTGCCGGAGGGCCTGTGCGGTGGATGAGCGCAGCAACAGGGCAGAGGAAGTGGATTCCCACAGAGAAACTTACCAACTGCCTGGATCTTTTGACTTGAGAAAACCAAAGATCCACATGACAAGAAAAATGGACCACAGCGGCCTCTAGTGGTTTAACACAGGTACCGCGGTCCTTTTTTTTTTTTTTTCTTGACTACTATTAAAATTTTACATTTTCAGTAGTTACAGGCATACACAGATATTAGCGGGAATACCGTTAGGTAACAGACAGAAAGACAAATTAGGCTTGGGGGTCCCCCAATAGAACCAAGTTCCTGGGGGCCCTCACTTACCTGATCCCCGCCGCAGGACTTTGTTTGGTCCACAGAAGCCCAAACTTCACCTATCATGGCAGGCATTGTAATTAAACCTTCAGGGACCGGGTTCCCAAGGATTCCACTCCCCTGGACCTGTATAGCACCCTGCACAGAAAACATCTTGGTCGTGGGTATGACCAGAGCTCTGGATCCCAGGGTCCAGCCCTCCTAAGAGAGGCATTACAGGCAAAACCTTGCTCTTCTGCTGCAAGGCCCGGGTACCGACCGTTTAGCTATGAAGCTTTTTTGGTGGGATCCGGAACAGCTTACTAAGGCCCAAAAGAACCTGTACGCAAGCTCAGTGAAAAACACATGTTACTCTTTGGCCAACACCTTAGACACTGGCAAAAAACTGAGGTGCTCCCGGATGGGAGGGGCTTATATAGGGGAGGGTACTTCCGGTTTGGAAGTTGCCAGTGCCAGCACCTGAAGGTAAACTATATAACCCATTAGTAATGACTAAGTCGCTCTGTGTCCCGTGATGTACAAAAAAGAAAACTGTCTTTCCTTTTCAATCTGCAGTGCTGTAATTTTTCTATTAAATTCAATGCAATGCATCAACCTGGAGGCATTCCATACACCATTGGTACAGGAATGCCCCCAGAAATGTAGTTTCTTGCTTGTGTGATTGGCTCGCGGATTTTCCCAGAAGTCTGCACCAAGATACAAGTCAGATTTTAGGCATCCTCTGCAACGAAAATATACATTTTGGTAAGATGCTCCCAAAGGGTTAATCACTTCCAGAGGGATGCAGACCCTGTAACTTTCCTCGCTAGAACACTGCATTTGCATTAGCTGATTGATAATGAAAAAAAAAATCACTCCTATTAAACCCCTTCACGCCAACCGTACGCAGCTTCACCCCGGTACCGTTCTTTAGAGCCACCGGTTGGCTTTTTAGTGATAACAACAGATGAGACTAAAAGCCGCTCAGCTGTTGTCCTAAAGGAGCAGGCCTCCCATCCCTCTGGGAGACCCGAGCCACCATTCGGCGCATCCGCCGCCTAGGCTGAGACCCGCACAAAGCCGGATTTGGCTTTGATTGGGTCTCCGATGTGAAATCCCGGAAGCGACGTCACTTCCAGTTTACTCGGCTGCCAATGGCGCTGATTTAAAAAAATTGACAATATTCAGAAACGCTGATTTTTTTTAAAAAGTCGCCTATGGAGATTTTTAAGTACTGTAGTTTGTTGCCATTCTACGGGTGTGCGCAATTTCTTCTTTTTTTTTTTTTTAACTTTCAATAGTTTTTATTAAGTTTATCAAAGACAACATAGATACACAGGTACAAAAAAAACAAAAACGTTGTGTATGCACAAAAGTTCATAAAGCACAAAAATATTCATCAGAAAGACTATAGTAAACTGTGGTCTCCCGATGGGCTCTGACACAGTCCCCATTTGTGCCTCAATCACGGGCGAAGATGATGGCAGCCCCCCTGGCACCCCCAATGGGATCTAGCTGTGCCGGGGGAGGGGGCCACCCCCCCTGAAGAAGTGACATTGAGGAAGAGGAACGATATAGACTTGGCCCAGGTGGAAGCTACAATATTAATTAATCACTTGCATTATGTGTGTTGAAAATTTGTGAAAATGGTCGTTCCAGAATCAGATCGGAAGATCCAATATGTGTCAGAGTCAGCACTTGTGGATAATGCGGTGTGAACTGTGTGCGCAATTTCAAAGCATGACATGTTGGGTATCTATTTACTCGGCATAACATCCTCTTTAACATTTATATAACAAAATGTACTGCTTTTTTTTTTTTTTTGTTTTAATTCATAAGTCTTTCGTTGTGAAAGACCGCTGCGCAAACACCGTGTGACATAAAAAATTTGCAACGATCGCCATTTTATTCTCTAGGGTAACTGCTAAAAAATATATAATGTTTGGGAGTTCCAAGTAATTTTCTAGCAAAAAATACGGATTTTAACTTGTAAGCAACAAATGTCAGAAGTAGATTTAGGCATGAAAGGGTTAAGATTCACTCTGCAGACAACAAACGACTTTCTCTTCAGAGCAAAAACGGGTGGGAATCTGCAACAAAGTTTGTTAAAATCCTTGCAATGTAGAATGATCAGCCAGAGGGGAATGTTTTTATTATTATTTTTTCTCTTTAACAAACTGGGTATAACTGGTTGTTAAAGAGTGGGCCGGGAAGCCGGCTGCTGCATCCTTAACAACCAGTGAGTCCTCAGCTGCCAGCGGGCTTCCCCACTGACAGCTGACTGTAAAATCAAGAATTTCCGGCAATTTTAAAATAACAGCTTGGGCCCCACCCCCCCAAGATCCATACCAGACCCTTATCCAAGTATGCAACACAGCAGGTCAGGAAAGGGAGGGGACAAGCGCGCCTTCCCCTCCTGAACCATACCAGACTGCATGCCCACAACATGAGGAGGGGGGTTCTTTGGGGAAAGGGGATGTTGATGATCCTGACCCTTTTCAAAAACGCACCGGCTGAAAAATGCGTAGATGTGACTGTGTATCATAGGAAACCATGGGGTGAACCTAGGGTAAGTCTGCCATACGCGACTCCAGTTTCAGCTCATTCTTGCTGAATCAGCTGAAATTCGACACCACCGATCTTGACCAGCTTCAATTTAAAAAATTAAATTAGTTGTTAGCCAAACAGCGACTGCATCCAATCAGTGTTCGGGTATCAAGCAGCCAGCAGGGGAGATGACTTCTGTGTGGATGGAAGAATCTATTCCATTTATCTTGTTCAGTCGCATCAGTGTGTGTATGGCTAGCCTTATGGTGGCCATACACTTGCTGAAAAATCGTTCTAAAATCTGGTTAATGGACACAGATCGAAAATCAGTTGTGACGTTTTTGAGTCGAAAAGGAAAAGTTTGGAAAACTTGGGCTGAACGAACGATAAGTTGAAAGGTTAACGTGTTTCTCGCCCAAACAGTTTGCATTGGGCTTATGTGACAAAACTGGGTTACTTTATGTCAGTTGAACGATTTATCGATCAAATTTTGGTCATTACATGACGGCAAAATCGTTTGCTCTCACAACCACGTGTTGTTGTTTTTTTTCGAAAAACGCGTGTGAGCGATTTTTCGACAGGTGTATGGCTAGCATTAGATGAAGAGAGTTGAAAAATAACGGTCTGCAAAATCGTAAGTGATGCCACAATTCAACTAAGGTTCAAAGATGGCGCGAAGGTCAATTTTGATACTTCAAATCTGCTTTAATAAATAGGTGTGTCATGGAACTTTCATTATGAGTGTAATCTTTCATCTTTGGGAAATGCAACCTGTATTTAAAACTATTTTGGTATATTGCCAGCTGACATTGCTCTCTTGTTCTGTTAGGCCTCTCCATGAATATCCATGTAATACAGTGGAACCTCGGATTATGAGCATTATCCGTTCCAGGAGAATTCTCGTAATCCAAAGCACTCGCATATCAAAGCGAGTTTTCCCATTAAAGTCAATGGAAACGAAAATAATTTGTTCTGCATTGGCTTCAATGGCATGCAATACCGCATGTGGCCAGAGGTGGGGGGGCGCCGGAGAGCCTTCGAAACACACGGAAAAGCCAGAGGACAGCTTTGCTGACCTCGGAAACACCCGGGAACGGAATATTTCCAAACGGCTCCGATCGGCTCTGCTTGGCCCCCGCACCTCAGGCCAAATGCGGTACTGCAGGCCCTAGTAGCTTGAATTCTGCTAGTTTTGCAAGGCAATACTCGCAAACCGAGTCAGAATTTAAAAAAAAAAGTTGCTCGTCTTTCAAAATGCTCGTTAACCGCAGTACTCGTAAACCAAGGTTCTCCTGTAATTGTATTTTCTACACTCCTTCAGTATGCCTGTAATGCACACAGTGCAGACAGCTCTGCTGACAGAGGGTTGTCTATGCATTCTCCCTGCATTATGGGATGGCACAGGGGAAGAAGGAGTGATGAAATGCTTTATCCTGGAAGGCTTGTAGGTGACGGAGTTTAGAATCGCCCTGAGCGGTGCACAGGGACACGCCTGACTGTTACAAATAAGGAGGTTGGCAGGCACCAGCAGTAAACTTTTGAACTCTGAGTCCAGTTGAGTGCAACTTTCTGCTGCCATGAATACCTGGCATCCGGCCACCTTACATCCGTGGCGCTTATCTCAGGAAATTGAAAGGCGGGTGTTCTCTGTCTACAGATCCACAGAATCCAAGGAAAAATGCAATATACAAGTTCCTGGGCTCATGGGGGGGGTTGATTTACTAAAACTGGAAAATGCTAAATCTGGTGCAGCTGTGCATGGAGGCCAATCCGCTTCTAAGGCCGGGTTCACACTGGGGCGACAAACGCTCCGACATTGGGAGCTCATGTCGCATGACGTGTGAAAATCAGTGTTTCCCTATGGGAGCCGTCTTAACTGGTCCGACACATGTCGGTCCGACTTTGAAAATGCTCCCTGTACTACTTTGGTCCGACTTTGATCCGACTTCAGCCCATTGACTATCATTGAAGTCGGATCAAAGTCGGACCGCAGTCTTGCATGATCCGACTTTGGCATGCGACTTCTACTCTGCTGATCTTGAGGGGGAACTCCAGGCCAAATTTTTAATAAAAAACGGCATGGGTTCCCCCTCCAGGAGCATACCAGGCCCTTGGGTCTGGTCTGGATTTGAAGGGGAACCCCTACGCCGAAAAAACGGCATGGGGGTCCCCCCAAAATCCAAACCAGACCCTTATCCGAGCACGCAACCTGGCAGGCCGCAGGGGAAGAGGGGGGGATGGGAAAGCGGCCCCCCTCCCTCCTGAACCGTACCAGGCCGCATGCCGTCAACATGGGGGGGTTTGGTGCTCTGGGGCAGGGGGGCGACCTGCGGCCCCCCCACCCCAAAGCACCCTGCCCCCATGTTGATAAGGACAGGGCCTCTTCCCGACAACCCTGGCCGTTGGTTGTCGGGGTCTGCGGGCGGGGGGCTTATCGGAATCCGGGAGCCCCCTTTAATAAGGGGGCCCCCAGATCCCGGCCCCCCACCCTATGTGAATGAGTATGGGGTACATTGTACACCTACCCATTCACCTGGTGGAAAAAAATGTCAAGGAAAAAAAAACACAACACAGCTTTTTAAAGTAATTTATTGCACAGCTCCGGGGGTCTCCGGTGTCGTCTCCGGTTCTTTCTTCCTTCCGCCGGGCCTCCGCTATCTTCTTCCAGCTCTTTTGCTAGCGGGGCCCGGTCTTCTCCGTCGCCTTCTTCTTCTCCCGCTCTCCGGTGTCGTCTCTACGCTCTCCGGTTCTTTCACCGGGCCTCTGCTATCTTCTTCCAGCTCTTTTGCTAGCGCGTCGTCTTGTCCGGCTCTCCGTTGTCCTTCTGCCGGCCCCTCCACTATCTTCTTTCAGCTCTTTTGCTAGTGGAGGGGCCGGTCTTCCCGTCGGCGTCTTCTTCCCTCTTCTCCTTCTCGATGTTGACACGTTGCTTCCTCCTGCTGTAATGCTTGGCTATTCGCTCATCACTGATTTTATATAGGCTTCTCATGACGTCACAGTCGCATGCTCCGGGTGGCCCCGGAGCATGTGACTGTGACGTCATGGGAGCATGTGACTGTGACGTCATGAGAAGCCTATATAAATCGTTGATGAGCGAATAGCCAAGCATTACAGCGGGAGGAAGCGACGTGTCAACATCGAGAAGGAGAAGAGGGAAGAAGATGCCGACGGCGACGGAGAAGACCAGCCCCTCCCACTAGCAAAAGAGCTGGAAGAAGATAGTGGAGGGGCCGGCAGAAGGAGGGAAGGAAGAAAGAAAGAAAACCGGAGAGCGAGGAAAGAAGGCGACGGGCCCCTCTAGCAAAAGAGCTGGAAGAAGATAACGGAGGCCCGGCAGAAGGAAGGAAGAACCGGAGAGCGCGGAGACGACACCGGAGACCCCCCGAAGACGGAAAAGACCCTCGAATTCGGAAGAAGACCCCCGGAGCTGTGCAATAAATTACTTTAACAACCTGTGTGTGTTTTTTTTATTGACATTTTTTTCCACCAGGTGAATGAGTAGGGGTACAATGTACCCCATACTCATTCACATAGGGTGGGGGGGCCAGAATCTGGGGGCCCCCTTATTAAAGGGGGGCTCCCGGATTCCGATAAGCCCCCCGCCCGCAGACCCCGACAACCAACGGCCAGGGTTGTCGGGAAGAGGCCCTGTCCTCATCAACATGGGGACAGGGTGCTTTGGGGTGGGGGGGCCGCGCTCTCTCGTCCCCTGCGGCCTGCCAGGTTGCATGCTCGGATAAGGGTCTGGTTTGGATTTTGGGGGGAACCCCACGCTGTTTTTTCAGCGTAGGGGTTCCCCTTAAAATCCAGGCCAGACCCAAGGGCCTGGTATGCTCCTGAAGGGGGAACCCATGCCGGTTTTTTATTTAAAATTTGGCGTGGAGTTCCCCCTCAAGATTCATACCAAACACAGTGCCTGCTATTGGCGGGGATCCAAGTCGGATCCCCGTTCATTGAAAGTCGGACATATGTCGGCTTGATGTCGCCGGGCAAAGTCGGATCCAAAGTAGGACGGCTGTCGTGTCGTACTAGTGTGAACCCGGCCTCACCTCAGTTTGTTCAATTAACCACTTAAAGGGTTAGTAAAGAAAAATGTTTTATTTTTTTTAAAATAACAAACAAACATGTCATTCTTTCCTCCACTGTGCAGCTCGTTTTGCACAGAATGGCCCCGATCCACGTCTTCTGGGGTCCCTCGGTGGCTGTCTCTGCTCCTCCCCACAATCGCTCACCACCTATATGCGAGCTCGGATGGTGGTGAGTGATTGCGAGCGCGCTCCAGTGATACAGCCAGCGGCTATTGCCGCTCACTGTATCACTCTGACCCGCCCCCCGGCGTGCCGCGTCATTGGATGTGATTGACAGCAGCGCCAGCCAATGGCTGCGCTGCTTTCAATCCATCCACTGTAGCCAATCAACAGCCAGGCTGAGCGGCGAGGAGGATGTAGGGGGTGAGCGCAGGACTTTCGAGGGCTCAGGTAAGTAAAACAGGGGCTCTGGGGGGGGGGGCAGTATTGTCGGATGTTTTTTTACCTTAATGCATAGGATGCATTAAGGTAAAAAAACTTTTTCCTTTACAACCCCTTTTAAGCACAGAGCCTCTTTCTGAGATTAGTTTCTTTGCTATAAAATTACTTAGAACCCCAAAACATTATACATTTTTTTTTCTAACACCTAATAAAATGGCGGTCGTTGCAATACTTTTTTTTTTTAATTGTTGGTTTATTGAATATTTTCAAAGAAAGGAACAGCATACATATTCACATGAGTCATCAAAGGGGATATAATCCCAATGGGGTATAATCATAACAAATTTTGTATAAAAGACCGTATAGAGTGTCAAATGATTGTCAGACATTGCAAATACATCATGGTTAAGGGGGGGAAAAAAAATTAACCATTAAAACAAAATCAACGATAGCCTGGGTGATATCTTTTCTAGGTCGTTGCAATACTTTTTGTCTCACCGTATTTGCGCAGCGGTTTTACAAGCGGACTTTCTTTTAGCAAAAAATACACTTTTTTTTAAATTAAAAAATAAGACAACAGTAAAGTTAGCCCAGTTTTTTTTTTTCTTTTGTTGTGACCGATAATGTTACGCCGAGTAAATTGATACCCAACATGTCACACTGCAAAATTGCGCCCGCTCGTGGAATGGCGATAAACTCTTACCCTTAAAAATTCTACAGGTTGCATGTTATGAGTTACAGAGGAGGTCTAGGGCTAGACGTGTTGCTCTTGCTCTACCCATCGCGGCGATACCCCACATGTGTGGTTTGAACACCGTTTTCAGATGCAGGCGCTGCTCACGTATGCGTTCGCTTCTGCCCGCGAGCTTGGCGGGACGGGGCACGTTTTAAAAAATGTTTTATTATTTTTTTTCTTATTTATTTTACTTTTTTTTTTATTTTTATTTTTTACACTGTTCTTTAACAAAAAAAAAGTGTAATCTCTTGTAATAGAAAAAAGCATGGCAGGTCCTCTTAAATATGAGATCTGGGGTCAAAAAGACCTCACATCTCATATTTACACTAAAATGTAATAAAAATACAAATTTTGTCATTTGGGGAAAAAAAAAAAAATGTCCCTTTTTAAGAGCTATGGGCGGAAGTGACGTTTTGACGTTGCTTCCGCCATGCTATGGTATAAAGACAGGTGGGGGCCATCTTCCCCCTCACTCGTATCCAATACCCAGCAACATAGAGGACAAGATCGCCTCCGCCGCTACTGATGGCTCCGGTAAGCGGCGGAGGGTACAGGAGACGGCGGGAGGGGGGCCCCTCTCCCGCCACCGATAACGGTCATCTCGCGGCGAATCTGCCGCAGAGACCACCATTATCAGAAACCGGACCGCCGGCTGAAGAGATGGATACCCGGGTTATGGTAGCTAGCTGCTGCCATAACAGAGATATCCCTCTTCAAACAGCCGACGTATATAGTCGTGCGGCGGTCCGTAAGTGGTTAAGCTTTGACAATAAAACCTGGAAGCTGATTGGTTTCTATGCAGAGCTGCACCCATAGGCATGTGCAGGGGGTGTGCCTGGGCACACAGTAATCACTACTAGTTGGCTTTCTTATGATAACAATCGATGTGGCTAAGCCGCCGCTCGATTGTTATCACAAGCAGTTGGAGGGGACATACCCCCCCCCCCCACCCAAAATCCCTCCATAAAGAGTACCTGTCACCACCTATTATTGTCACAAGGTATGTTTACATTCCCTGTGACAGCAATAAAAGTGATCAGAAAAAAAAAAAAACGTTTAAAGGGACAGTGTATAAAAAATAAAATTTAAATTAAAGCGCCCCATCCCTCCGCGCTTGCGCGCAGAAGTGAACGCATGCGTAAGTCGCGCCCGCAAATGTAAATGTAAATTTTGACCCCAGATCTAATTTTTAAGAGGTCCTGTCATTCTTATTTCTATTACAAGGAATGTTGAATAAATATGAATAAAAGTGACCAAAACATTATTTTTTTTTTTTTTAAAGAACAGTGTAAAAATAAATAAGAATTTTTTCAAGAGCCCCGTCGGCCTCACGTGCAGAAGCGAACACATACGTAAGTCGCGCCTGCAAATGAAAACGGTGTTCAAACCACACATGTGAGGTATCGCTGCGATCATTAGAGCGAGAGCAATAATTCTAGCTCCAGGCCTCCTCTGTAACTGGTAGCCATTAAAAATCTACATAGGCGACGATTTAAAAATGTTTGAGTACCATAGTTTGTCGCCATTCCACCAGCGTTTGCAATTTTAAAGTGTGACATGTTGGGTATCTTTTTACTCGGCCCAATATCATCTTTCACATTATACAAAAAATTGGGCTAACTTTGCGGTTTTCTGTTTTTTTTTTATTTTATTTTATTTTTATTCCAAAGGCACAGCTTCCATGCTGATGCTGTATCAATTTTTAGTCACCTGAAAAGGAGATGAATGGAAATCTTCCAATTTCTTGTTCTCGAAACGACTGTCGAAGAGGGAAATTCTCTTTCCTTTTGAAGAGATTTTTACCTACTTCCTGTTAGTTCTCAGAGACAGGAAGAGAAGAGAAATCTCTCCAACCAGACACCAAAAAAAAAATATTATTATAGGTCTTTGGCTACTATATTAAATAAACTGAAAACCTTCTCCATAAAATATCTTCTTCTGTTTCAGGCGGTTGTAGTGACGGATGGTGAGCGGATATTGGGGCTTGGTGACCTGGGAGTTTATGGAATGGGTATCCCTGTTGGAAAGCTGTGCCTGTATACAGCTTGTGCCGGTATACGCCCTCGGACGTGTCTCCCGGTAGTAATTGATGTTGGCACTGACAATCCGGTAGGTTTCTTGATACGTGGTACATGGTAAGGACATTTAAAAGATAACCCGACATAAATTTGACGTTGCGTTTTTTTTATTCAGGCTTTATTGAAAGACCCGTTCTATATGGGACTGTATCAGAAAAGGGACCGGACCCAGCGGTACGATGATCTTATTGATGAATTCATGGATGCCGTCACTGACCGGTATATAAAAAAAAAAATTTTTTTTGCATTGTTTATTATGTGATGTAATTCCAGTTTTTAAATGTAATTTCTGTTTATTAGAATGTTGTAAGCCTGTAAATTTGGGTTGTAGTCTACTAAAAGTGAATCGATGGCTTCAGTCCTTAAAATATTTACATATTCTTAAAGGGGAGTTCCACCTGTTTTTACGTTTATTAAAAGTCAGCAGCTACAAAAAGTGTAGCTGCTGACTTTTAATAAACAGACACTCACCTGTCCCAGGATCCAGCGATGCGGCCGCCCGAAGCCTCACTCCTCTCCGCGGCGCCGGCATTGCAAGTGTGGGCACCCGGCTGTGACTGATTGCGGCTTCACAGCCGGGTGTGCACTGCGCATTCGCGAGTCGCGCTGCGCTCACTTAGTGGCAATCTTCTGGGACCTGTGACGTGTCCTAGAAGATTGCAGAGAGGGAGAAGCAGAGGAGGAGTTGGCGTGGTGAGGAGACCAGGAAGTGGGAGCTGGGTACTTCTCAAAACTAGGTACCCGCTCCCCCGCCCCCCCAAAAAAATGACATGCCAAATGTGACATGTAAGGAGTGCTTAAAGCGGAAGTTCCACTTTTGGGTGGAACTCCGCTTTAAAGTGGTTGTAAACCCACTTTGGGAAAAAATAAAAAAACTAACACCTGCAAGACAAAGGCATAATGAGCTGGTATGTATAGCATACTAGCTCATTATGTAATACTCGCCTTGGATCGAAGCCCCCGCTGATGCCCGACACAGCACCAGCTGGCGACATGTCGTCCCGGAGTTACTTCCGGGTATCGTGGCTCCGGCGCTGTGATTGGCCGGAGCCGCGATGACGTCGCACCCGCGCATGACCCGCCGGTAATGGCACAGTCACTGAAAGCAACGGCAAGTACGTGCCATTGCTTCAGTGCGCATGTGTCAATTACATCAGCACATGCAAATACAGGGGATATTTCCTAAACCGTTCAGGATAGCAAAAAGTGTGTTGTAAGGGTTTACAACCACTTTAACAAACAATGAATGATGTTTTAAACAAGCCCTTACTGACCTCTGTAGCTGCTGCATTGTGAACAAATTTATCCTCAATTTACAGCAGACACTAAAATAACAGCGTATTTCCTCTTATGTCCTCTGGGGGCAGCATTTTTTTTATGTAAACAAACAGCAGGTGGTCTGAGTTGTTCAAAATCTACTTCAGAATTTCTGTTGTGATTTTGCCATACATGGCACAAGTTTTGTCAATTTCTGGCGAGTCGGCCGAAATTCAAACCCTGTTGCCACCACCAAGCTTGATAAACTTTGATTGGAAAATGGAAGGTGCTCAGTGGAAAATTGTCAGCCACACAGTGACTGCAGCCAATCAGATGCAGTCATCTTTGTAGTATATTTACAGCTGCTGGAGTAGAGACTGTCATTATACATCAGCCGGCAGTGCAGATTCCTGTTTAGCGTAGATGGATGAAAAGAGTAATTTCTATTTCGTGTGGCCCTTGGGATTGAAGGAGAAAAATCGACATCTGTATGGCTTTGCTTAGGCAGGAT
This sequence comes from Rana muscosa, assembly GCA_029206835.1. NCBI lineage: Eukaryota > Metazoa > Chordata > Amphibia > Anura > Ranidae > Rana > Rana muscosa. Next base: position 1,221,703,498 of record CM055116.1, on the reverse strand, counting down.
TCACACCTTTTTCATTTTTGCTTCATGTGTCTCCATTGAAATCCATGCACACGTTAAGATGGGTGTCTATGTGTGTCATGATGCTTGTCGGTGCATCATGACTGGTGTTCACTTATATCGATGCGTTTTGATGTGTGTTATGACTAGTGTCCTCAATGACACGTGTCAACATGTTTTAATGCGTTTCCATTGATTTCAATGGAGATTGCATCATGGGGGGGGGGGGGGGGAATAAGCATAGTTTTCAGACTAGCCTAAAGAATGAATTGCTCCACAGTACATGCAGCTACAGGGGTCAGTGATAGCTTTATTTTAGTGTTGGTTGTTTTGTTTTTTTTAAGAATATGTAGATATTGGAATTCCCATAACCTGGCCATAGTTCTGTTTTAACCTCTTGCCACCCACATAATCTATATGCATGGTAGTAAAGGGGGTGGGCTTTAACACACATACACTATATTGTCAAAAGTATTGTGACACCTGCCCTTACATGAACTTTAATGGCATCCCAATCTTAGTCCATAGGGTTCAATATTGAGTTGGCCCACCATTTGCAGCTATAACTGCTTCAACTCTTCTGGGAAGGCTGTCCACAAGGTTTCACAAATGCGCTTCTGGAAGAATAGTCAAACATTCCCATAGACACACTCCTAAACCATGTGGACAGCCTTCTCAGAAGAGTTGAAAGTGTTATAGCTGCAAAGGGTGGGCCAACGCAATATTGAACCCTACAGACTAAGACTGGGCTGCCATTCATGTTCATGTGTGTGTAAAGACAGGCGTCCCAATACTTTTGGTAACAGTGTATGTACCCAAGGGCAGCAGAGCTTTCTGTGTTGAGAGCGTGCTCATTACTGGTTCCCAGCACAATGACCGAGCTGTCAAAGAAGGTCTTGCTCTGGTCTTGTTGGTTCCTGATCATGTGATCACTGTGACAGCCAATCACAGTGGCCACATGATCGACAGATCTTTTCTTCTGCCTGGGCGTACAGAGCCTGTTAAAGCGGAGATCCACACAAAAATGGAACCTCCGCTTTTCGGAATCCTCCCCCCCCCCCCCCCCCCCCTCCGGTGTCACATTTGGCAGTTTTTAGGGGGGAGGCAGATACCTGTATAATTCAGGTATTTGCACCCACTCCTGGGCATAGACTCCCACGGGAGTTACGCCTCTACCCCCCCCACTGTCTTCTGGGAGACGCACGGGTCCCAGAAAACAGCAGGGACCATTTTGATTGCGCAGCGCGACTCGCGCATGCGCAGTAGGGAATTGGGAAGTGAAGCCGCAAGGCTTCATTTCCTGATTCCCTTACCGAAGATGGCGGCGGCGGCGGCAGCAGCATCCGAGGACCGAGCGACGGGTAGGCTCCAGGTGCCGACATCGCAGGTGCCCTGGACAGGCAAGTGTCAATATTTTAAAAGTCAGCAGCTGCAGTATTTGTAGCTGCTGACTTTAAAAATAAATAATTTCGGCAGACCTCCGCTTTAAAGAGATGCCGGGGCTGGGCGGAAAGGGGTTAGTATATTGTGATAAGTTAAGCCATTTAAATGTAGACTGTGGTCGAATACTAAAGGCAGAAGATATACACGTATGTGTCCTTTATTCTCAGATATGGTCGGAATACGCTAATCCAGTTTGAAGACTTTGGGAACCACAACGCCTTTAGATTCTTGAGGAAATACAGGGAAAAATATTGCACTTTCAATGATGACATTCAAGGTATGACTTCTTGTTTTTAGGTTGAATTGCCTTGTCCAAGCCCTGCTTGCTAGGTGGAAGATCCTTTACTTAGCACAGGGCTAAAGGTTTGACCGATCTTTTTGTTCCTTTAAATGTAATGCCGGTTAACACCGCTGCTGTCTCGGTCCATATTAGAGATATTTTCCATCACTTCCTGTTTTGGATATGGGACAGGAAATTAGGGGAAATCTCCCCAATAGGACACAGAGGAAAAAAACTGAAAGGGGTTATAACCCTCCCCTTGCTCAATCCAAGATGAAAAGAGCAATAAAAACTTGACACTGGCTTCAAGCTTTTTCCAACCCCATTTTCACCAAAACAAGTAGAAAATGTTTCAAGTTGGCATTCCTCTTTAACCACTTGCCGCCCACCATATAGCAAAATGACATCGGCAAAGTGGCCTAGTTATCCTGATCGGACGTCGCATGACTTGATTAGGATAACGAGCCGGCGCGCAGCGCGGCGTGTCGGTCTGACACAACGCAACTCCGATCTAGGTAAAGAGTCTTTGCGTGTCAGACGCGAGTAGAGGAGAGCCGATTGGCTGCTCCTCTGACCGGGGGGGGGGGTGTCTGCGCTGATTGATTATCAGCGCAGCCCCCCCCGAGCAGGACCACCAGGGACGCCACCAGGACCACCAGGGATGCCAATCAGTGCCCACAATTGATGCCAATGTTGTTGTTCAATGTCTCGTGTAGAAGAACGTCCTTTTTTAGTAATAGGTTTTTGCCAATGAGAGTCCTGGATATATGAGACCTTAGGGATCGGGTCATGCCAACCCGGGAGGTCCATTGATGGAAGATCAAGGACCTTTAGAAATTGTGGTAATTCCTCTGGGAACCGAAGAGTGTGTGAGCGACCATTTTTGGTGGCAATAAGGCACGCCGGGAAACCCCATCTATAAGTGATTCCATTAGAACGTAAATGTTCCAAAAGTGGTTTTAGGCCTCTACGGCGGTCTAACGTTTCTTTGGACAAATCTGAGAAAATAGTGAGAGTCGCTCCATCGAAATCAATGTTGGGGATACTTCTCATCTTGTCCATTATGGCGTTCTTGTCTGAAAAATAATGTAATCGGCATATTACATCCCTAGGTTGCTCAGTAACAATATTGCGTGGCCTGTAGGCTCGGTGTATTCGGTCAAAGCGTAGTAGATCAGTGGGTGCCTTTCCCAAAACTGAATTAAATATACCCGTGATCGATGGCTCCAGGTCCTTATCACCAGTAGCTTCAGGTAAACCTCGAATTCGCAGATTGTTTCTGCGATTTCTATTCTCGAGATCCTCGAGCTTATATAGTGAGACGCGGTGAGCAAGAGCTATCTGTGTGACCGCTTGTTGTAATTCTCTTATAGCGTTTTCATGAGTATCTTGTCTCTTTTCTGTATCTTCCACCCTGTCAAGGATATGTGCCATATCTGTTCTTACCCCTGCTATTTCCTTTTTTATTGATGTTTCAAGACCATAGAACATCCCGGCTAGTTCTTTTCTAATGCCGCTCAGTAAGGACGACATGTCTGAGGCTGTAGGGGATTCAGGTTCTTCCATGAGGTCTGAGCAGTAAGATGATGTAGGCGAATTTTTTCTCTCAAAGGTTGCTAATGAAGCGAGAGATGTGGTGCGTCTCGTGCACCTCGTTTGGCCGCAACTAGCGTTGGGGCCAATTCCGCTGGTAACCAGGAAACGCTGTATAGAATTAGTAGCAGCTTGATTAATCGCTATTTCTTAATTATGTTTTTTAGTCGAGCTAGAGCGATTTTTTTTTTGGATGTCTTTATTGGCATATTTAGGACTTTAGAGCTTCAAGGCTGCATGCTGAGTGGAGCCCCCCTCAGTCTCATCTACTCAGCAGCATAAGCATAAGCAACACGTGGCATAGGGCATATGGTTATTCCAAACCATTTCCAACATACAGTCCTATTGGTCTTATTTCTGTTAGATTTGTTTTTTCTAGCAATTTTAAAATAACAACCACTGGATATTATATCACGGTTCAGTAATAGAGCTATCCAGCATCCTCATATATCAGCAGCCAAGCAAAAACACCACCAGATATTTTTCTCCACCGTATATCTCTCCTTACTTTGTTGTCTGTCAATGTCTCATATTCACTTAGAGAGTAAGAGATTGATGTTAACTGGCACCAAGTCATAGTTCATCTAGTTCAACTAGAGAGGCCGAGGATATTTCCAGGAGAGGGGCACATATACTGGGCCTTCACCTAGAGCTTATAGAGGGATAGCTATGTGTCCGGGGGGCTGATATCGGGGGCTGGTTGGCTGAGTGGCTGGTGATTTGGGTCTGGGTGTAGCAAGATGGCCGCTGACTTCCAGATGTAGGCTGAAGCCGCGGCCTTTCCTAACACAATCCCCGGCCCGGGAAAACCTGTTTTTTCAGGTATTGAGCCTTTAAAGCAGCCCCCACCTGGCACCCAGACTGTCCGCCGCTACAAAGGGTGCAAATACTGGGACCAGAATGTACCTGAGTGGCGGGTATGCGGGCGTCCTGTCGGGCCTCCGAATGGTGTCGGGCCGGGATGTGTAGCGCTGGTGCACCTCTGGGGGGGTCCGCTGTCCTCACCGTCTATGGCGTTCGTTCCGCTGGACCCAGCAATCAATACCGGCGGCTGCGGAGGTCTCATAAGCTGGTCCTCGGGTTGTGGAGCTGGCCGCGGGCCGGCACGTATAGGCGGCCAGATATCCCTGTTGCTGTCGGTGTCCACTCCAGGGATATCCCAGGGCTCGGCTAGTCCCCCGTCCTTCCCCAGTGTCGATGTTCCGTCAGAGATGGCAACCCGTCAGAATCGCATCGGCCTTTGGAATAGCACCGCTCGGCGATCAGCTGATTGTTCTGTCCCTGCATTGCACATGGTTGCAGGCGCCCATAGACTTCAATGTTAAATGATCATTTCTCCGGTGACTTTGGGGACCCGGTTCCAGCCTGTTGTAGGTCCCCAGGACCCGGAACTTGGCACACATGTAGCCCCATTTCTCCTCTATAAGTGTGTAAAGGTTGTTGTCTTGGGGACCTACGGCCGGGGAGCACCGATTTTTTTTTTTTTTTTTTTTTTTTTAAAAGCTGGGCACTCCTTCCATAGACTCCTATGTTAAACCTCCAGTCTAGGCATGGGCACAGTGAGGCTAGGGCACAGTGAGGCATGCACATGGACACAGTGAGGCATGCACATGGACACAGTGAGGCATGCACATGGACACAGTGAGGCATGCAGATGGACACCCTGGGCTTATACTTAAGTCAATAAGTTTTCCCAGTTTTTTGTGGTAAAATTAGGTGCCTCGGCTTATATTCGGGTCGGCTTATACTCGAGTATATACGGTATATCCTTTGCTGCTACTGCCTCCTGTAATGGCAGAAAAAAAATAGATGTAACCTGATGGATTTAACCACCTAGGGTTGTTGCACTCTTTTACTGCAGCCCTGAAGTGGAGTTTTTTTTCTCAGCAATTTACAAATAGGAGGTGAAAAGAGATACAGTGGGGGGGGGGGGGGGGGGATCGGATCGGAAGGTCCATGCATTCCTATGGACTGACAGATGTAAATTAACTTGTATTCGTTTACACCCGCCTACCTCTGGATCCGATTAGACCCGCTAAGAAAAAAAAAACGGAGGAGGACTGCGCTCTCTTCCGCTTTGGGTGGACCGGATTGGAGGCAGCCGAGGTGTAAATGGACAGCGAAGTCCTAATTTACTAAAGACAAATAGGATATTTGCTTTGCAAAGAAATTTGCACTTTGCAAGAGTAGCTTAGTGGATGTGGTGAAAAGTCAAAATGCAAAGAATACTCAATCATGTGCAAAGAAATATATAAAAAAACTGCATTTTGCAGGCACATGATTGGATGATAGAAGCCAGCAGAGCTTCACCTAGTTCACCAAGGTAAGGGCAAATGCTCTTGCAATGTTAACCTATTTGCCTTTAACCTCCCTGGCGGTATGATTCTGTCAGATTTTAGGTGCTGAAAGCGGTACCATTATTCTGCATGGAAATTTGGCGTTTTATATTGCAGGCCTGTAATTCTTAGGAATAACTCACTTAAATCTGTCCAAACAAGAGTCTAGTAGACATCCCGGGTATGATAAAGTTCAAAAAACAAAATTATACATTATAATAAAATAAATAACTATAAAATAATTATAACAAATAATATAATAATAATAATAAAAGTGTTTTTCAGTGTTTGATGACGAATTTCCCCACAAATCACTATCGCTTAATTCTGCGGGTGATTCTAATTTATTATCGCTGTTTTCTAGCTGGTCTAAAACCACTTTTGACATAAAGGGACACTTTTTGGTTGCTATGGACAATCTCCAGTTTCTAGGCAGAAAGAAAAGTTTTTAATATATAAAAGTGCATGCAGGACACTGGGCAGACCACTAGGGACAATGGGGGTGTGTAATTATTACATACAGTACTGTAATCTGTAAGATTACAGTGTACTGTATGTATACTGTGTTTTAACTTTTTTGAATTTGGCGCCGATCTCCGTACCCGTGCGTCGTAACGCCGCAGGGAACGGAGCTCGGCGGCATTCGGCAGTGTGTGAATCGAGCGAGATGACGGCTCGATCACACAGCGGAGAGGCATCGCAGGATCCAGGGGACAAGGTAAGTAACTCCTGCCTGGATCACTGCGATGCAGCCCGAGTCTGGCTTGGGGTTACCGCTTTTGGTGCTGAAATTTAACCCCGAGCCAGACTCGGGAATACCGCCAGGGAGGTTAATAAATCAACCCCCTGGTGTCTGCTATTACATATTCCATTACTACTGACATATGCACAGGGCAGTGCCCCTACAGGAAGGGAAGAGGTGTCTTTGATGTGTGGGCTGTGATTGACAAACTGGCTTCACTCTGCTGTGCAAAAGGTAAAATCGTGCCATCCAACAGGAAATAACTAAAGCCTCATACACACGATCGGATTATCCGGCGGGAATTGTGTGAGGACAGGCTGTTGTCGGAAAAACCGACCGTTTGTACGCTCCATCGGACAATTGTTTTCGGATTTTCCACCAACAAATGTGGGATAGAATGCTTTAAAATTGTCTGCCAACAATTGTGTGTTGTCGCATTTTCCGATCGTGTGTACACAAGTCCGTCGGACAAAACTCCAAAGTACAAACACGCATGATCAGAAGCAATGCTAACCATAGCACAACAGTAGCAGAAGTTGCCCAAAGGGTGGCGCAAATGAGCTGAAAAACGTAGTTTCGTGTTTGTTGGCCGACAGTTATTTGCTGTTTGTATGCAATACAAGTTCCTGGCCAACGCCCTTCGGACAAAAGTCCTACGCTTTGTACGCAGAAAATCCGATCGTGTATACGAGGCTTTAAGCTCAGGAATAGAGTCGAGCAAGGTTTTGTTTTTGTTTTTTTTGTTTTTCATTTAATGATATACCTTCTGAGTTATTAATAAACTGAATAGTTCACAGTGGCAACAGTTACTATAATATTCACGGATGAAAGGGTTGATTTATTATTAACCTATCTAGCCCTGTAAAGAAGAAATCGCTGTACATACCTTTTCTGAAGCCGACCCGGTCCCACGCTGAGCTGTCAGCCGCGGCTTCTCTGTGGTGGTGGGTGCAGAGGACACAGCCGACAACGAAAGCCCCATAGTAAGTCTATGGGTGACATCACTTCCCATTCATTTCCCAGCCGTTGTCGGCCGTGTCCTCTGCAGAGCTTCCGCCGCTGGAGACTGGACCGGAGCGGCTTCAAAAAAGGTATGTATAGCAATTTCTTCTTTACAGGGCTAATATAGGTTAGTCCTGGATCATGGATCCCGGTAGATGTAGCAATTTTAGTGTTAGGGTGGACTTCCCCCTTTAAAGCGGAGTTCCACCCAAAATTGGAACTTCCGCTTTAAGCACTCCTCGCCCCCTGACATGCCACATTTGGCATGTAATTTTTTTTTGGGGGGGGGGGGCTTCGGTAGGAGTGGGACTTCCTGTCCCACTTCCTACTTCCACCTAGGTGACTCCTCCTCTCGCCTTAGGCGACCCCTCCCTGTAGGCGATCGCCTGGCACATGTGACAGGTCCCAGGAGATCGCCTGTCCATTCGGGGAGCGCAGCGCAACTCGCGCATGCGCAGTGTGTGCCCACCCGTGAAGCAGAAAGCTGTAACCGGACCGTGGAACAGGTAAGCGTCTGTTTATCAAAAGTCAGCAGCTATACTTTTTGTAGACTTTTAATAAACAGTAAAAGGGCTGGAACTCCCCTTTTAAGTGGTAAGGCACATTTATATGAGAACATGAGCATATGCTACAGTATATAGCCAAAAAGTATTTGGACCCCTGACCATAACACCTACACTATAAGACTAAAGCTGGCCCTAAATATACAAAAAGTGCAGCACTAAAAAATGACTTGTGTAAAACTAATAAAAAAATATATAATAATGAATTGCATAAACTAATTATGAATCGGTCCCAAAGAAGAGCGGAGGAGAAGGGTGATCCTCATAAGAAATAGTGAAGAGATAAACGTGGGTCCCATAAGCCTTCAGATTGTAAAGAAGCCCAGCACATCACGTCACCCTAGTGCAACAAGTGGCGGGCTTACCGGAGAGGATTGACCCCCAATCAAGAGGAGTTGATATATCACTGCTTGATATATTCCACACCATATGGTCACTTCGCTCTAGCAATGATCCAGGTTATAAACCCCACCAGCATTGTCTCCACAAACTGGCACTCTCAGAATGGATTCAACTCCTAAAGTAACCTGATTTCAATACAAAGGCATGGAAGAAAAGAGACTACCCATAAAATGTATGATACAAAGGAATTTATTTGGTATATGCACTTACATTTGACAAAGAAGCAAGCCAGTATTCAGTGTGTTCAAAGGACTTCCTAATGCAAGATGGCCGTGGCGGTCTGCTCATGCGTGGTAGCATGTGTTCTGGCTCCGCCCTATGTGTTTTGTCATACGTGACGTCATCAGGGTCGCTAAAGCTAGCCATAGACGGTTCAGTTTTATTTTTTTGTTCAGTCAGAACAAAAAAAAGTAAGATTCCTCCATCCATGCAAATGAGCTCCATAAAGACATGGTCTGATGAGTTTGGTGTGGAGAAACTTCGAGTGATCTGCACAGAGCCCTGACCACAACCCTACTGACCACCATTGGAATGTATTTGAATGCAGATTGTAAGGTCTTCTCATCGAACATCAGTACCTGACCTCACCTTTTGGATGAATGGGCATAACATTTTTACAATTGCTCTAGAATCTTGTGTTAAAGCCTTCCCAGAGGCGTGGAGCCAGTTTGAGCCACACAGGGGAAAGGGGGGCAACTCCACATTAATATCTTTAGTTCTTAAATGGGGATCTTCAACATGCTGATACAGGTGTAATGGCCATTTGTTCTTAAACTTCTGCCCGTATAGTGTACATTATTGATTGGAAAGCAGAATGCTCTGTGCTGGGTGTACCCCCATTATCAACCGTCATTCTGCACCAGCTGGAAAATGCAGTAAAACCAGGAATAACATGGATTGTGTGACTTGCCAACTGTTCTAACAAAGAACAAACTCATTCTGTTGGTATAAATAAAGAGCTGAAAGTTCATCTGTACAGCTTGTTTTAATGGAGCTTCTGCTTTCTCTTGTGTCTTTTAGGTACGGCTTCGGTGGCGCTGGCTGGTCTTCTCGCCACACAGAACGTCATTAATAAACCCATCACAGAGCAAAGAGTTCTGTTCCTTGGTGCTGGAGAGGTATGCAAGGATTTTACACCCCTCACATTTTTGTACATATTTTATTATATCTTTTCATGTGATAACCAGTGTTCATTTTGGCAGCAAATTTCGATTTTTAGTTTTAGTCTTAAGCCTCGTACACTTTGATTGGATTTCCATCGGACAAATCCGTGGATTTTTGTCCGAAGGGCGTTGGCCGTGAACTTGTTCTGCATACAGACGGCAGAACTTTTTCAGCCAACATACACGAAACTACGTGGTTTTTCTGCTCTTTAGCGCCACCCTTTGGGCAACTTCTGCTAATGTTGTCTTATGGTGAGCATTGCTTCTGATCATTTGCGTTTGTACTTTGGAGTTTTGTCCGACGGACTTGTGTACACACGTTCGGATAATCGACAAGACACATTTGTCGTCGGACAGTTTTAAAGCATGCTATAAAACTGACAAGAAAATCCGACAACAATTGTCCGATGGAGCATACAAACGTTTTAAAGCGTGCCATCACACAATTGTTGTCGGAAAATCCGATCGTGTGTACGGGCATTTTAGTTTTAGTCCCATTTTAGTCTTCTGCAAATGTTTTAGTCGTATTTAGTAGACTAAATCTCCAGTACATTTTAGTCAACTAAAATAATTTTTGTCCTCTAAAATCTAATGGGTGTAGTTAAATTGTAATGCATTATTTAACCACTTAAGCCCCGGACCATTTCGGGCCATTAGGACCAGGCCTGTTTTTGGGATTCGGCACTGCGCTGCTTTAACTGTAAATTGTGCGGACATGCAATGTTGTACCCAAATGAAATTTGCGTCCTTTTCTTCCCACAAATAGAGCTTTCTTTTAATGGTATTTGATTGCCTCTGCGATTTTTATTTTTTGCGATATAAACAGAAAAAGACCGAAAATTTTGAAAAAAAATGATATTTTCTACTTTTTGTTATAAGAAAAATCGAATAAACTCAATTTTAGTCATACATTTAGGCCAAAATGTATTCAGCCACATGTCTTTAGTAAAAAAAATGTCAATAAGCGTATATTTATTGGTTTGCGCAAAAGTTATAGCGTTTACAAACTAGGGTACATTTTCTGAAATTTACACAGCTTTAAATTTATGACTGCCTATCTCATTTCTTGAGGTGCTAAAATGGCAGGGCAGTACAAAACCCCCCCAAATGACCCCATTTTGGAAAGTAGACACCCCAAGGAAATTGCTGAAAGGCATGTTGAGCCCATTGAATATTTTTTTTTTTGTCCCAAGTGATTGAATAATCACAAAAAAAAAAAAAAAAAAAATTACAAAAAGTTGTCACTAAATGATATATTGCTCACACATGCCATGGTTATATGTGGAATTGCACCCCAAAATACATTCTGCTGCTTCTCCTGAGTACGGGGATACCACATGTGTGGGACTTTTTAGGAGCCTAGCCACGTACGGGACCCCGGAAACCAAGCACCGCCTTCAGGATTTCTAAGGGCGCAAATTTTTGATTTCACTCCTCACTACCTATCACAGTTTCGAAGGCCATAAAATGCCAAAATAGCAAAAAACCCACCCAAATGACCACATTTTGGAAAGTAGATACCCCAAGCTATTTACTGAGAGGCATGTTCAGTCCATGGAATATTTTATATTTTGCCACAAGTTGCGGGAATATGACAAACTTTTTTTTTTTTGCACAAAGTTGTCACTAAATGATATATTGCTCACACATGCCATGGGCATATGTGAAATTACACCCCAAAATACATTCTGCTGCTTCTCCTGAGTACGGGGATACCACATGTGTGGGACTTTTTGGGAGCCTAGCCGCGTACGGGACCCCAAAAACCAAGCACCGCCTTCAAGGTTTCTAAGGGCATAAATTTTTGATTTCACTCCTCACTACCTATCACAGTTTTGAAGGCCATAAAATGCCAAGATGGCCCAAAACCCCCCCAAATGACCCCATTTTGGAAAGTAGACACCCCAAGCTATTTGCTGAGAGGCATGTTGACCCCATTGAATATTTTTTTTTTTGTCCCAAATGATTGAATAATGACAAAAAGAAAAAAAAATGTACAAAAAGTTGTCACTAAATGATATATTGCTCACACATGCCATGGTTATATGTGAAATTACACCCCAAAATACATTTTGCTGCTTCTCCTGAGTACGGGGATACCACATGTGTGGGACTTTTTGGGAGCCTAGCCGCGTACGGGACCCCAAAAACCAAGCACCGCCTTCAAGGTTTCTAAGGGCATAAATTTTTGATTTCACTCCTCACTACCTATCACAGTTTTGAAGGCCATAAAATGTCAAAATAGCCCAAAACCCCCACAAATGACCCCATTTTGGAAATTAGACACCCCAAGCTATTTGCTGAGAGGCATGGTGAGTATTTTACAGCTCTCATTTGTTTTTGAAAATTAAGAAAGACATTTTTTTTTCTTTTTTTTTTTTTTCTTTTTTTACATTTTCAAAACTTTGTGACAAAAAGCGAGATCTGCAAAATACTCAACATACCTCTCATCAAATAGCTTGGGGTGTCTACTTTCCAAAATGGGGTCATTTGGGGGGGTTTTGTGCCATCTGGGCATTCCATGGCCTCCGAAACTGTGATAGGCAGTGAGGAGTGAAATCAAAAATTTACACCCATAGAAATCCTGAAGGCGGTGCTTGGTTTTTGGGGTCCCGTACGCGACTAGGCTCCCAAAAAGTCCCACACATGTGGTATCCCCGTACTCAGGAGAAGCAACAGAATGTATTTTGGGGTGTAATTCCACATATGCCCATGGCATGTTTGAGCAATATATAATTTAGTGACAACTTTTTGTACATTTTTTTTTTTTTTGGTCATTATTCAATCACTTGGGACAAAAAAAAAAAATATTCAATGGGCTCAACATGCCTCTCAGCAAATAGCTTGAGGTGTCTACTTTACAAAATGGGGTCATTTGGGGGGGTTTTGAACTGTCCTGGCATTTTATGCACAACATTAGGAAGCTTATGTCACACATCATCCACTCTTCTAACCACTTGAAGACAAAGCCCTTTCTGACACTTTTTGTTTACATGAAAAAAAAATTTTTTTTTGCAAGAAAATTTATGTTGAACCCCCAAACATTATATATTTTTTTAAAGCAAAGGCCCTACAGATTAAAATAGTGGGTGTTGCATTTTTTTTTTCCACACAGTATTTGCGCAGCGATTTTTCAAACACATTTTTTGGGGGAAAAACACACTTTTTTTATTTTTAATGCACTAAAAAACACTATATTGCCCAAATGTTTGATGGAATAAAAAAGATGATCATAGGCCGAGTACATGGATACCAAACACGACATGCTTTAAAATTGCGCACAAACTCGCAGCGGCGACAAACTACATTCATTTTTAAAAGCATTTAAAAGCCTTTACAGGTTACCACGTTAGATTTACAGAGGAGGTCTACTGCTAAAATGACTGCCCTCGATCTGACCTTCGCGGTGATACCTCACATGCATGATGCAATTGCTGTTTACATATGATGCTAGACCGACGCTTGCGTTCGCCTTTGCGCAAGAGCAGGGGGGGGACAGCGGTGCTTTTTTTTTTTTTTTTTTTTTTTTTTTTTTTTATTATTTATTTGGCTTTTTTATTTTATTTTTAAACTGTGCCTTCCATATTTTATTTTTTTACCATTTTTATCGTTATCTCAGGGAATGTAAATATCCCCTATGATAGCAATAAGTAGTGACAGGTACTCTTTTTTTGAAAAAAATTGGGGGGTTAGACCCTAGATCTTTCCTCTGCCCTCAAAGCATCTGACCACACCAAGATCGGTGTGATAAAATGCTTTCCCAATTTCCCAATGGCGCTTTTTATATCCGGGGGGGGGGACATTCCCTCCCACTGCTTGTAAAAGCAGTCTAGAGGCTAATTATCTGCTAGAATTGCTTTTACATGAAAGCCGGCTGCTGGCTGAAAAGAATGATACCAAGATGATACCTAAACCCGCAGGCATCATTCTGGTATAAACATTCAAAGTCCAGCAACATACCAGTACGTTGCTGGTCCTTGTTGGACATGTATTGTAATCTTTTTTTTCATACAGCCTATTGGCTGAACGAAAAAAAGAGATTGATTGGTGGGTATGCCCACCATTAGAATACCTCCCTTCATCCACCCACTTCTAATGATGGGCATATATGCCGAAGCATGGGGGCATCCTCCCGCAAAAAAGTTATGCCGCGTACACACGGTCAAGCCTTCGTCGGAATTTCGACCGTATGTACGCGGCATTAGGAGCAAAATCGCTCCTCCGCCCCTGCTGCCCCCATGCTTCGGCATATATGCTCTTTTTTTTAACTGTGGTGTCACGGCTTTATGTATCGTGGGAGCAAACGCTGTTGCTGTCAAGATAAATAATTCCGCGCTGCAGTTGAATGGCGCACCTGAAAACAAAAAATTACATACCTGAAAAGCAAGCATGATAAAACATTGCAGAATAGAATACAGTAAAAAAGAGCAGAACAATAGAGAGAAAATAGAGAGAGAGAGAACAATAAAACGACAACTATTTTTGGTTTTTTTATTTTATATTTTTTTTGTGTTTTGTTTTTTACGTTTTTTTTTTTCTTTTTTACACTTTTTTTTGTAACTTTACAACTGTAATGGTTCGGGTCTCTCAAAATGTAATGGCATCTTGGGAGACCCTGTGTAAGTGTGTCCTAGTCTGTGAAATGCTGTACCCTACGCTAAAACTTCACTTTTGAGTGGTAGCATTCAAAACATTCACCTTGGCAAAGACCAGGCTTGTCAGGACAGAGTGGACAAAAACTACGGGTGTCACGCCTAAATCCGCGCTTGCTACAGACACGACATCTTTTTTGGGGGTGGCTTTGGGTAGGGGTACTCGGGAGGACATACGAATAATGCCTCTCATGCAGCCGGCTTACTGCATTTGGTTGGGGATGGTGAGGTGCAGAACCGCCTGGATACAGGAGTTCTGTGACAATCTCATTCTGGAATTTTAGAAGAGATAACGTCCCGCCTGAAGCTCTGTATAGCACATGAGCGTTCAGCAAAGCCAATTGGAATAATGATAGAGACACTTTTTTGTACCAGCGTCTCGCCTTACGGTCAATTAGATACGGCGCCATCAACTGGTCGTTGAGGTCCACCCCTCCCATATTTTGGTTATATTCATGGACACAGAGGGGTTTCTCCACAACACCAGTCGCCGTACGAATTTGGACTGTCGTGTCTGCATGAAGGGAGGTAAGAAGGAAAACATTCTTATTGTTCCTCCACTTCATAGCGAGCAAGTTATTACACTTCAAGCAGGCTCTCTCCCCCAGGCTAAGACGGGCATCTACAAGCCGCTGGGGAAAGCCCCGGCGATTAGGTCGCACTGTGCCACATGCTCCAATCTGATGATCAAACAAGTGACTAAACAGTGGCACGCTCGTGTAATAATTGTCCACATACAAGTGGTACCCCTTTCCGAAAAAGGGTGACACCAAGTTCCACACTATCTTGCCAGCGCTCCCTATGTAATCCGGGCAGTTGACCGACTCAATCTGACTATCTTTTCCCTCATAAACCGTAAAGTTCACTACATAGCCTGTTGCCCTGTCACAGAACTTGTAGAGCTTGACCCCGTATCTGGCACGCTTGCTGGGAAGGTACTGCTTGAAAGACAAGCGGGCAGAAAATTTAATCAGGGACTCATCAACGCAGACAACTTGATCGGGAGTAAACAAGGCTGCAAAACGTTCGTTGAAGTGGTTTATGAGGGGCCGAATTTTATAGAGCCGGTCGTATTCAGGGTCCCCACGTGGACGACAAAGTTCATTGTCGTTGAAGTGCATGAACCGCAAAATCTGCTCGTATCGTGCCCTGGGCATGGAGGCAGAGAACACGGGCATGTGGTCAATTGGGTGCGTGGACCAATAAGCACGCAATGACGGAAATTTATGTGTGCCCATGTTGAGGGAAAGGCCCAGAAAGGTCTTAAATTCGGAAACCGTAATTGGTTTCCAATTTCTGGCAATTTTAGGCAACTGGGGGTTAGCGGCGATAAATTGACCAGCATATAAATTACTCTGGTCCACAATAGATCTATAGAGATCTTCCGTGAAAAACGGCGAATAAAAATCAATTGGAATAAAATCAGCTGTTTCCACCTGAATACCGGGTTGGGCAGTGAATGGGGGAAGTACGGGTTCTGCAGAAGTGGTGGGGACCCAATCAGGATAGGCGAATTCTGCAGGAAGGGCAGTATGGGCACGACGGGCCTGCCTTTGTCTTCTTGGTGGCAGCGGGACACTACTTGTGCTTGCCACCTCGCCAGCTTGAACTGCACTTATGGGACTCGCCACGTCACCAAGTGTTACTGCAGTGCTGGATGTACGTCCAGGCTGTACTAGGCCGCTGGTGCTTGCCAGTTCACCAGAAGGAATAGCGGCGCTAGTACTACTCTGCTCCATGATACGAGAGCCCTGCGGTTCTTGCTCCTCAACAACCTCAGAAGATCGGGATCGGGTACACCTGACCTTAGCAGGGACCTCAACTTCGTCGTCAGAGCTATCTGACGTGGGGCCGCTGACGTCACTGTCTTCTACGGGAAGATATTCTGAGCCTGAATCTGACAGATACGTGACCTCCTCTTCACTATCTGTCATGCTCAGAATCTCGTAGGCCTCTTTACTAGTGTACCTTCGTCTTGCCATTTTGGGCTCTAAATTTAGGGGTACACTAGTAAGATTCACAGGAAAAAAAGCACCCGACTGTCGTCAGCAAATATATCAAACGCTAAAAAAAAACTGTTAGCGATCGCAGGGATCAGGCCTGTCTCTGCGAACGCTGCAGTTATGTGTGTTGTGTTTGGTAAGTGACAGTGATCGATCGATACTGCACTTGGGTGGGCTGGGCTGGGCTGGGCGGAGGGGCTAAACGCAGGCGCTAGCAGGTATCTGGGCTGATCCCGCTAACACTGCGTTTTTGGGAACCCTAAACCGCTGGGGATGCTAGTATAGATCTGATCAGATACTATACCACTAAGGGGGGTGTATGCTTTGCGCGTGGGTGTTAGCGTTACTGGCACTAACCTAACACTGCCTGGGGCGACGCAGACCCTCTCTGGCGCTAAAACCTAATTGATCTCACCCGCCGGGCGATCAGGGGGGTTAAACCTTTATTGGGTTATATACGGCGGGTGCCCTGATGCTATAAAAAGCAAACTAATCAACCAGCGTCACCCGTAACCTTTATATGGTGATCACTGGTGAAAGGGTTAACTAGGGGCAATCAGGGGGTTAAAACCTTTATTAGGTTAAATATGGGGGTACCTGACACTATAAAAACCTGACGGGTAACCTAAATAACTAAATAACTTACTGGCTAACCAGTGACACCAGTGACGCTTATACGGCGATCACTGGTGAAAGGGTTAACTCTAGGGGCAATAAGGGGGTTAAAATAATATATGGGGGTACCTGACACTAATAAAAACCTGCGGCGAACCTAAAAAAAAATAACTGCCTATCTAAAACACCAGCGACACGAATACAGCGATCGGAGAAACAATCGCTTAGTGACGCTGAAGTTAGGGGGTGAAAGGGTTACCTGGGGGGTGATCAAGGGGTTAAACCTTTATTAGGGGGGGTTAGGGGGCTACCCTGGACCTAAAGGGGCCTAATCCTAACTGCCCTGCAACTTTTTACAATCACAGATGACACTAAATGCAGTGATCAGTAAAATAAATGATCAGTGACACTGTGATTGGGGGCTTTGGGGTGACCTGGGGGGTGATCTGGGGGTGACTGGGGGGTGATTTGTGTGCCTATGTGTACCTACGTGTCAGTGGACTGTTGGTGCACTAACCTGCTTCTTCTCTCCTCGGCGCCGGGAACGAAAAGACCGCGGCGAGGGAGATGACATCACTTCCTCCAGCCTGTGTTTACATTTCAGGCAGGAGGAAGCAATTTCATTCGCTGGGAGCGATCGCGAGGGGGGGGGCGGAATCGAGCGGCCGCCCCCTCATGCCTGATCGCTCCCGAACACTTAACGGCCGCTCACTGCAGTGAAGGGGGGTCCGGATGGACCCCCCAACTGCACAAAGGCGATCACGTAGATCTACGTGATTCTGCCTGTCGGTGCCATTCTGCCGACGTAAATCGGCGGTGGGCGGTCGTTAAGTGGTTAAGCATTTCTCTACAATTTCCAAACTCATTATATACTGCTGGAGTGAAAAAATCGAATATGTTATTTATGGTATTGAGCTATGAACATGCACTACAGACCGGTGTTCATTTTGACGTCAAATTTCAATTTAGTTTTAGTCTAAAGCCTCGTGCACAGGACCGGTTTTCTTAGCAAGAAACGACAAGAAAACTGTTGGGAGAGCTTTCTTGCCGAGAAAACCGTTCGTGTGTATGGTTTCTTGTCGATAAAACTGCCGGGAATCTCGACGAGAAAAATAGAGAACCAGCTCTCTATTTTCTCGTCGGGATTCTCGTTGGCCTGTTTCCCGACGAGAAATCCGGTCGTGTGTATGCCTTTCCGAGTCTTAAAAAAACGCGCATGCTCAGAATCAAGTATGAGACGGGAGCGCTCCTTGTAAATCTAGCGTTTGTAATGGAGATAGCACATTCGTCACGCTGTAACGGACGGAAAGCACAAAGACTGAAAAGCGCGAATCGTCTCTCCCCAAACTTTTACTAACACGCGGTAACGCGAGATCAGCAAAAAGCAGCCCAAGGGGTGGCGCCATTGGCATCAAACTTCCCCTTTATACTGCCGTCGTACGTGACTGCGCTTTACAACAACAACATTTTTAATTGACAGTGTGTATGCAAGGAAAGCTTGACAAGAATCTCGTTGAGAAAACCAACGTTTTTTTTTACGACGGGACTCTCGGCCGTGTGTACGAGGCTTTAGTCTTTTGACTAAAATGCCATTCCAGTTTTATTCGTATTTTAGTAATCTCAATTGTTTAGTTGTATTTTAGTCGACTAAAATGTTATGAATGAATGAGTGACTTGTATAGCGCTGCACATGCGAACTGAATCGCCTCTAGGCGCTTTTTGCAGCCAGTGTCTGCTTGGCTGGTGTGATTTTAGTCAACTAAATTAACACTGGTGACAACACTGAAGAAATGACACTTTGCTACAATGTAAAGTAGTGAGTGTGCAGCTTGTATAACAGTGTAAATTTGCTGTCCCCTCAAAATAACTCAACACACAGCCATTAATGTCTAAACCACTAGCAACAAAAGTGAGTACAGTAAACCCCCGTTGTATCGCGGTTCAGTTTTTGCGGTCCCGGTATATTGCGTTTTTTTTCTGTAAGACCCATTAACATTATTTTATTGATTAAATCATTGTTAATTAAATATTTTTGTGTTTTCCATTGCTCTTGCTGTGTCTCTCAGTATCTTTTATGTGTTTAAATGTGTTTCTATTGTTTTAAAAGTGTGTTTAACCACTTCCCTACTGTGCACGAAAACCCCCTTCCTGCCCAGGCCATTTTTCAGCTTTCAGCGCTGTCACACTTTGAATGACAATTGCGCGGTCGTGCGACGTGGCTCCCAAACGAAATTTGCGTCCTTTTTTCCCCACAAATAGAGCTTTCTTTTGGTGGTATTTGATCACCTCTGCGGTTTTTATTTTTTGCTCTATAAACAAAAGAAGAGCGTCCAGTTTGGAAAAAAAACACTATTTATTTTTTACTTTTTGCTATAATAAATACCCATTTATTTATTTTTTTAAATAAAATTTTCCTCAGTTTAGGCCGATACGTATTCTTTTACATATTTTTGGTAAAAAAATAGGGGATAGATTTATAGCATATTTTTTTTTTTTTTTTTTATTAGTAATGGCGGCGATTTGCGATTTTTTTTTTTTTTTTTTTTTTTTTTTTTTTATCGTGACTGCGATATTGCGGCGGACACATCGGACAGTTTTGACACATTTTTGGGACCATGCACATTTATACAGCGATCCCTGCTATAAAAATGCATTGATTACTGTATAAATGTGACTGGCAGGGAAGGGGTTAACCACTAGGGGGCGGGAAGGGGTTAAATATGTTCCCTAAATGTGTTCTAACTGTGGGGGGGAGGGGACTGACTGGGGGAGGTGACCGATGGTTGTCCCTATGTACAAGGGACACTCCATTGGTCCCCTCTCCCTCACAGGACGTGGATCTCTGTGTTTACACACAGAGATCCACTTTCCTGCTCGTTTCCCGGGCAATCGCATCGGGGCCTTGGGAACGCGGCGGGCGCGCCCCCTAGCTCGTTTTAAAGGGAGGACGTCATATGACGTCCTCCCAGAACGAGAGTGTCCTCCGCCCGCCGTCAATTGACAGTGGGCGGGGGACAAGTGATTAAAGACCTTAAAATGCTTTTTAAAGTACAGTGAAAGTTATAAAAACATGCCTAGTGTGTATTTAAATAGGGTATTTCTATTTCGCGGATTTTCATTTATTGCGGGTGGGTCTGGAACGTAACCCCCGCGATGGAGGGGGGTTTACTGTACACCCCTAAGTGAAAATCTGACTATATTAATCCCAGAACATGAGGCTTACAATTCCATCTTGCCAGTGTTATAACTATTTTGCCCCTGTCACACCAGATTTAACTCTTGGTAAAATAATCTGCTTTCTACATCCTCCAGGCAGCTTTAGGTATTGCAAACCTCATTGTCATGTCCATGATGGAAAACGGCATCTCAGCCGAGGCAGCTCGAGAAAAGATATGGATGTTTGATAAATATGGATTATTGGTCCAGGTGAGCCATATTGATATGTGTAATGTGTATGCGTAGCCAAAACCTTTTTCCTTTTCTCCCCCATTGGGGGATCACAGGAAGTCTGAAAGGATAAGTTTACCTTTAGTAACCTGTTATATGTTACACCCGTATTTAGGGTGCAACATATAACATGTTCCTAAGCACACGCCCCCCTCCAATGACAGCATGTAGGGGTTCCTCTCCATCGTAACCGCCATCACATTTAACCACTTGATCTCCTTCCGTTTTACCCCCTTCATGACCAGAGCATTTTTATGCTATTCAGCACTGCGCTACTTTAACTGGCATCTGTTAGACATGTGCAATTCGTTTTAGTTTCTAATTCGTTTTTCACGAATTTAGAGAAATTCGTTAATTTCCGAAATTTTCAATTCGAAAATTCGAGATTGCAAATTTCGAAAATCTAAAATTTAGAAAATGTGAAATTTGGAAAGTTGAATTTCCGAAAATCTGAAATTTTTTTTTTTCTTTTTTCGGAAATTCGAAAAATTAGTTTTTCGTTTTTATTCGTTTTTTTTTTGGGGAAATTCGAAATTCCGAATTCCGAAAAAAGCAAAAAAACGAAAACAAATTTTTCGAATTTCCGATTTTTCACGAAAACGAGAAAATGTTTTTTTCGGCAGTGCACATGTCTAGCATCTGTGCTGTCATGCAACGATGTACCCAAACTAATTTTTTATATCTTTTTTTTTTTTTCATACAAATAAAGCTTTCATGGTATATATACTGGAATTTACACAGCTTTTACTTTCTTACTGCCGATCGCATTTCTTGAGGTGCTAAAATTCGAGGGCAGTACAAAAAAGCAAAAACAAATGACCTCTTTTTGGAAAGTAGACACCCCAAGGTTTTTGCTGAGAGGCATGTTGAGTCCATGGAAAATGTTTTATTTTTTTGCCACAAGTTTTTGGAAAAATGTATGTATTTTTCTGTACACAGAGTTGTCAGTTTAATGAGAAATTTCTCACACACTTGCCATAGGTATATGTGGAATTACACCCCAAAACACATTCTGCTACTTCTCTTGAGTATGAGGATACCACATGTGAGAGACTTTCTGGGGGCCCATACATGTACAGGTCCCCAAAATCCAATGACCACCTTCAGGCTTTCAAAGGGCATAATTTCCCACTACCTATCACAGTTCAGGAGGCCCTGAAACGCCAGGATAGTACAAACCCCTCCCATGACCCCTTTTTGGAAAGCAGACACCCCAAGCCATTTCTATAGAGGAATGTTGAGTGCATGGAAGATTTTATTTTTTGACACAAGTTGTTGTTTGTTTGTTTTTTACACAAAGTTGTCACTTTTAATGAGCTATTTCTTACACATGCCATGGGTATATGTGGAATTGCACCCCAAAACACATTCTGCTACTTCTCCTGAGTATGGGGATACCAGAGACTTTTTAGGAGCCTAGCCACGTACGGGGGCCAAAAACAAATGACCACCTTCAGGCTTTCAAAGTACGCAATTCCCTCACTTAATTTCCTGACTACCTGTCAGTTTTGGAGGCCCAAAAATTCCAGGACTGTACAAACACCCTACAAATGACTCCGTTTTGGAAATCAGACACCACAAGCTATTTGCTGAGAGGCATGTTGAGTGCATGGAAGACTTTATTTTTTGGCACAAGTTCTTGGAAAATTTAAAAAAAAAAAATCTTCACTTTAAAGTGTAAGTTCACCTTTATAGAAAGGCTTAGAAATCCCCTCGGCATTCACTGGTCTTCTTCCCCGCTGAGAGGATGGGCTACGCGGGTTCTGATTGGTCAACGCCACCCATGTGAAGGCGCCGACCAATTAGAATGCTCCTAAATGTCCCTCCTGACGGGGTATGCTTAGAAGATTAAACTCTCTGGTGATTTTTAACCCCCGGAGGCGGCTATAGCAGGGCTCAGAACGGGAGATCGCCACGCTGCAGGTCAGCGGGACTGGGGGGGTGGGGGCGAGGTGGGGTCCCGTGTAAGTTCACCGTACAGATTTTTCTGTAAAGGTGAACTTATCCTTTAAAATCGGCAGGACTCTGAAGACCTCTATGACTAAACCCTGGGGGCGAGGCAAAATGCAACAGAGGGTGTGGCTTAGGAGTAGCTGAGGCCGCTTTCTACTCTCATTACACATTGGGCTGTTGGATGTGCATGTGCCTTTTAGGCTCCGTTCACATCTAGGCGTATGGGGGTGACAATCGCTGTAAAATCGCACAAATAGAATTGCGGGATGCCCGTTGCCCAAAATAAGTTTATGTACTTTTGGGCGACAGGCGTCTCGCGATTCTGTTCATGCGGTTTTACCGCAATTGTCGCCCGACGAATCGCGGGAAAATCTAGACGCTTTTGGGGTGCTATTGCAATAGACGGGCAACGCACGGGTGTCCCGTGATTGGCCGCTATTGTGAGCCTAAATCGCCCCCATAGTGTCAATGCAGTGTAATGCCTCGTACACACGATCGGATTTCCTTCGGTCAAAGCCATGGAATTTTGTGTGATGGCCGTTGGCCGTGATCTTGTATTGCATACAGACGGCAAAATGTTGTCAGCCAACAAACATGAACGTAGTGACTTACTACGTGGTTTTTCAGCTCTTTAGCGCCACCCTTTGGGCAACTTCTGCTAATGTTGTCTTATGGTTAGCATTGGTTCGGAGCATGCCTGTTTATACTTTGGATTTTTTTCCGATGGACTTGTGTACACCCGATCAGATAATCCGACATCACACATTTGCTGTGGGAAAATTTTAAAACATGCTATACCACATTTGTTGTCGGAAATTCAGATGACAATTGTCCGATGGAGCGTACAAAGGGTCAGATTATCCGACAACATCCTGCCATCACACAATTCCTGTCAGGAAGGCCAGTTGTGTGTACGAGGCTTTGGGCTCCGTTCACATCTTCGCTTTTCGAATCGCGGGCGGAATCACAGCGATTGGCAATAGCGGCAAATCGAAGGACCCCCTTGCGTTCCCGGGGTATTGCCCGTAGATTTCAATAGCACCCCAAACACGGCACTAACAGAATCACAGGACGCCTTTCGGACAAGCTTTTTTTTTTTGGGCGACGGGCGTCCCGTGATTCTAATTGCGCGATTTTATCACAATTGTCGCCTCCCATATGTGAACGGAGCAATCCGCTTCTAACTTCAGCTTGTTCAATTAAACTGTGACAATAAAACCTGGAAGCTGTTTGGTTTCTATGCAGAGCTGCACCAAATTTTGCACCATGCAGTTTTAGAATGCACCATGGATCCTATGTTCCTGGAAGGAGCATTTAACCACTTCCATACTGGGTCATTGTAAAATGACGCCGGCAGGAACCCTCTCTCCCTCCGGGTGGGCGTAGCTTGATCGTTCTTATAGGTGGCGGGAGACATCCTCCCCCTCCCGCCACCATCCGGTGCTTCTCCAGGCTCTCCCGTGCCATCGGGGACCCGGAGAGAATCGTCCGGCGCCGGTGGTCACGTGACGAGCATAGAGATGACTGGTGACCAGATGGTCACCAGTCATCTCTATGACCGTCGGAGGCCCGGGCGCGATGTGATGACGTCACGCCCGGGTCCTCAGACGTAAACAAAGCCGCCATTGCGGCTAGTAAGCATGAGATCTGTGAAATTTTTTTCACGATCTCATGCTTTCCAGCCTGGAGGAGAGATGTGGGGTCTTATTGACCCCGCATCTCTCCATAAAGAGGACCTGTCACACACATTCCTATTACAAGGGATGTTTACATTCCTTGTAATAGGAATAAAAGTGATCAAAAAAAAAGTGTAAAAAAAAAAAAATTAAGTAAAATAACTATTTTTTTTTTTTTTAAACGCCCCTGTCCCCAATAGCTCGCGCTCAGAAGCGAACGCACACGTAAGTCCCACCCACATATGTAAACGCCGTCCAAACCACATATGTGAGGTATCGCTGCGTGCGTTAGAGCGCGTGCAACAATTCTAGCACTAGACCTCTGTAATTCTAACCTGGTAACCTGTAAAAAATTTCAAAGCGTCGCCTATGGAGATTTTTAAGTACCGAAGTTTGCCACCATTCCATGAGTGTGCGCAATTTTAAAGCGTGACATGTTAGGTATCTATTTACTTGGCGTAACATAAGCTTTCATATTTTACAAAAAAATTGGGCTAACTTTACTGTTTTTTGTTATTTTTTTAATTCATGAAACCATTTTTTTCCCCAAAAAAGGCGTTTGAAAAATTATTGCGCAAATACCGTGCAAGACAAAAAGTTGCAACGACCGTCATTCTATTCCCTAGGGCAGGGATATGCAATTAGCGGACCTCCAGCTGTTGCCAAACTACAAGTCCCATCATGCCTCTGCCTCTGGGTTACATGCTTAATGCTGTCAGAGTCTCGCTATGCCTCATGGGACTTGTAGTTTGGCAACAGCTGGAGGTCCGCTAATTGCATATCCCTGCCCTAGGGTGTCTGCTAAAAAAACATATATAATGTTTGGGGGTTCTGAGTAATTTTCTAGCAAAAGAATGATGATTTGTACATGTAGGAGAGAAGTGCCAGAATAGGCCCGGTATGGAAGTGGTATAAAAAGCCCTGTATGGAAAGGGTTAAACACCAGCACTCACCTATACAGTGGATCACCGGATCAGCAATCTTAGCACTTTGAGTGGCGCTATAAGCCATTGGTCAAAAGTGAGAGCCGACGTAGTGGTCACATAATCCCAAGCCACTCTGATTTTCTCCTGCTTATCAGTGAAGACCTCAGTGGTCAGTGACCTCCAGGGGTGAGAGCGAGCAGCCGCGCATGCTAGTGTTGGCTGCAGGCTGTCATAGGGAAGAATGTTTATGAACATATCCTAGGCAGGGAGCATTGTGCTGAAGAATAATAATAAGCAGATTGCAGGAGGGGAGAGGATAATGTGCCTGATCTGGTATTGCCGGAAAATCAGATTTTGTAACCTGGGCCTATAATGTTTTTTGCTTCTGATTTGCTATGTAATAATTTTAATTCATGTTTTTATACTGTCCCCTGTGCTGGGCGGTGCAGTCAGTGATATTATTTTAAATAGTGTAAAGGAATCCTACACATCTTGGCACAGAAGATTCAGCAGCTGCCGTGGGGATGTGTCTCAAGTCGGAGCCAAGGGGCTTAGCCAAGAATCTTGCACCATCTAAATGTGTTTTCTAACAATGATAATGGTTTGAGAAAATCTCAGGAGGATTCCTGCTGGCAGAGAAGTTGGTCCTGCATTATGTATTGCTCACAGATAAAAACATACTTTTTTTTTTTTTTTTTTTGCAGGGACGTGAGGAAGGGGTGGACGGTAACCAAGAGTCCTTTGGACACTCCTCTCCTGATCAGTCTGTGAAAAGCTTTCTGGATGCTGTCAATGTTCTGAAGCCCACAGCCATTATAGGTAACCCTATATTGTACAGTCTCATCACTCCCTGCCCTCAAGGAGCTTACAATTGAAGATCCCTAACTCACATGCATACACATACTAGGGCCAATTTAGACAGAAGCCAATTAACCTACCAGTGGGAGAAAACCGGAGTACCCGGAGGCAGGGCTGCCATCAGGAATTTTGGGGCCCCTTACACAGATTCAGGCATGGGTCCCCTGAAACAGAGGAGAACCGGGAACCAGGGGGGGGGGGCTGCCGCCGCTAATTGAGTAGTGGGGGGTGCCACGAACAGAGAAGCGGGGGGGCAGCCACAAATTGAGTAGCGGGGGGTGCCACGAACAGAGAAGCGTGGGGGGGTGCTGCCGCCGCGCGAATTGTGGAGGTCGGGGGGGGCTTTGGGTGCTGACGAACAAAAAAAAGGGGGGGGGGTTGCCACCTGCGGCTCTGGGGACCTCTGGGCCCCTTACAAATAATTAAAAAGGGGGGGGGGGTTGCCATCCGGGGACCTCTGGGCACCTTAAAAAAAAATAAAATATATATATATATATTTTTTTTTTCTATAAAAAAAAAAAGGGGGGGTTGCCATACGGGGACCTCTGGGCCTCTTACAAAAAATAAATAAAAATTAATAAAAAATACATAAAAAAGGGGGGGTTACCATCTAGGGCCCTGGGGACCCCCGGGCCCCTTACTGGAGGACTGCCTGTACCCCCTTGATGGCGGCCCTGCCTGGAGGAAACCCATGGAGGCACAGGGAGAACATGCAAACTCCAGGCAGGTAGTGCTATGGTTGGGATTTGAACCAACAACCCAAGTGCTGTAAGCTGGAAGTGCTAACCACTTAGCCTTAGTTAGCACTTCCGCCTAGCAGCCATAAGGGCTCATGCGCACTGGGTGTTTTAAAAACAACAGTAGAGTTGGCTGTAGGTAGCTGTTGAATGGGCTTTTCAGCGTTGTTTGCAGTAGTGTTTGTCAGCATTTTTTTTTTTTAGCAAAACAATACTCCCTTAAAAGCTAATGGCTCAAAAACGCTGATAAATGCAGAATAGCCAAGTTTTCTTTAGCTTTTATTAGAGTTGTAGCGTTTTTACAGCTGAAAAACGCCTCTTAAAACACACTAGTTCTGCCAAAAAACACCGATATCAGCCTATGTGTGCATGGACACATAGGATAACATGCTGGGGTGTTTACTGGCTGCAGAAAAAAAAAGTCTGAAGCCAAAAACAGCAGCTGTAAAAACATCCAGTGTGCATGAGGCCTGATAGGTAAGGCATTAAAGAGGTATTCTGACCCTTATTAGCACCTATGTTGTTAAAGTGTCACTCCACGCCAAACAACTGATTTCAGTTTTAGGTATATGTCGGGTTACAGTAAAGGTCAGTCCACCCAAAAGTCATGTTTTACTTATACGTTGAGCTTGGTGGGCTGAGTCTCCCCATCACATCCCTGCTGACAGGCCAGAGCTCTGCCTTGTTTACATAGACAGAGGTCTGTCCTGTCTCTCCTCACTGATCAGCGGGTGCCGACACACATGCATTGGCCGGCACCCGCTGATCGACTTGTGCTCTGTTATCACAGCCGGGGAGCAAAGCGGCACGCGAGCGTGCCCCTTAGTCGGAAGTGTCACTCTGCTGGCGTAGTAATGCGGCTGGCAAGCAGTTAAACCCAACCAGGCGAACAATGATCACATTCCATTATTTTATCTATTTAGGTGTTGCCGGAGCTGGAAGACTGTTTACAGAAGACATTCTTAAGGCAATGAGTGCAATTAATGAGAGGCCGGTCATATTCTCTCTCAGTAATCCAACCACACAGGCAGAGTGTACGGCGGAGGAAGCGTATACATGGACAGAGGTAATGACTTTGCAGATTGAAGACTAATTTTACGTTTAGTTTTAAATCCGCTCAATGCATTCCTAGTTATTTAAAATGCTGCAGAGTTATCCTTGCTTTGCTCATTTTGTGGAAGAAGTTGTTTTCTAAGATCAGACAACCCCCCACTGAGCGCTCTCCTATTAACCGGGAGGACACCCCCCCCTACTGAGAGCTCTCCTATTAACCGGGAGGACACACCCCCTACTGAGAGCTCTCCTATTAACCGGGAGGACACACCCCCTACTGAGAGCTCTCCTATTACACGGAGGACACACCCCCTACTGAGAGCTCTCCTATTACTGGGAGGACACACCCCCTACTGAGAGCTCTCCTATTACTGGGAGGACACACCCCCTACTGAGAGCTCTCCTATTACTGGGAGGACACACCCCCTACTGAGAGCTCTCCTATTACTGGGAGGACACACCCCCTACTGAGAGCTCTCCTATTACTGGGAGGACACACCCCCTACTGAGAGCTCTCCTATTACTGGGAGGACACACCCCCTACTGAGAGCTCTCCTATTACCCGGAGGACACACCCCCTACTGAGAGCTCTCCTATTACCCGGAGGACACACCCCCTACTGAGAGCTCTCCTATTAACCGGGAGGACACACCCCCGACTGAGAGCTCTCCTATTAACCGGGAGGACACACCCCCTACTGAGAGCTCTCCTATTAACCGGGAGGACACCCCCCGGCTGAGAGCTCTCCTATTAACCGGGAGGACACCCCCCGGCTGAGAGCTCTCCTATTACCCAGAGGACACCCCCCCGGCTGAGAGCTCTCCTATTACCCAGAGGACACCCCCCCGGCTGAGAGCTCTCCTATTACCCAGAGGACACCCCCCCGGCTGAGAGCTCTCCTATTACCCAGAGGAAACCCCCCCCCCCCGGCTGAGAGCTCTCCTATTACCCAGAGGAAACCCCCCCGACTGAGAGCTCTCCTATTACCCAGAGGACACCCCCCCGACTGAGAGCTCTCCTATTACCCAGAGGACACCCCCCCGACTGAGAGCTCTCCTATTACCCAGAGGACACCCCCCCGACTGAGAGCTCTCCTATTACCCAGAGGACACCCCCCCGACTGAGAGCTCTCCTATTACCCAGAGGACACCCCCCCGACTGAGAGCTCTCCTATTACCCAGAGGACACCCCCCCGACTGAGAGCTCTCCTATTACCCAGAGGACACCCCCCCGACTGAGAGCTCTCCTATTACCCAGAGGACACCCCCCCGACTGAGAGCTCTCCTATTACCCAGAGGACACCCCCCCGACTGAGAGCTCTCCTATTACCCAGAGGACACCCCCCCGACTGAGAGCTCTCCTATTACCCAGAGGACACCCCCCCCGACTGAGAGCTCTCCTATTACCCAGAGGACACCCCCCCGACTGAGAGCTCTCCTATTACCCAGAGGACACCCCCCCGACTGAGAGCTCTCCTATTACCCAGAGGACACCCCCCCGACTGAGAGCTCTCCTATTACCCAGAGGACACCCCCCCGACTGAGAGCTCTCCTATTACCCAGAGGACACCCCCCCGACTGAGAGCTCTCCTATTACCCAGAGGACACCCCCCCGACTGAGAGCTCTCCTATTACCCAGAGGACACCCCCCCGACTGAGAGCTCTCCTATTACCCAGAGGACACCCCCCCAACTGAGAGCTCTCCTATTACCCAGAGGACCCCCCCCCCCGACTGAGAGCTCTCCTATTACCCAGAGGACCCCCCCCCCCCCGACTGAGAGCTCTCCTATTACCCAGAGGACCCCCCCCCCCCGACTGAGAGCTCTCCTATTACCCAGAGGACCCCCCCCCCCCCCGACTGAGAGCTCTCCTATTACCCAGAGGACCCCCCCCCCCGACTGAGAGCTCTCCTATTACCCAGAGGACACCCCCCCCCCCGACTGAGAGCTCTCCTATTACCCAGAGGACACCCCCCCCCCGACTGAGAGCTCTCCTATTACCCAGAGGACACCCCCCCCCCCCGACTGAGAGCTCTCCTATTACCCAGAGGACACCCCCCCCGACTGAGAGCTCTCCTATTACCCAGAGGACACCCCCCCGACTGAGAGCTCTCCTATTACCCAGAGGACACCCCCCCCGACTGAGAGCTCTCCTATTACCCAGAGGACACCCCCCCCCCGACTGAGAGCTCTCCTATTACCCAGAGGACACCCCCCCCCCCCGACTGAGAGCTCTCCTATTAACCCGGAGGGACACACCCCCTACTGAGGGTTTTTTGTCACTGCCAGTAGAGTTGCATAGGCCACTGAAGACCATGATTCCTCTGCCAGTCTCTTGTAATGTGTCTCCATTATGATGGCTGTTGTTTTGTAGCATGTCTGTCTCATGTTAATAGGGTAGCCGCCATTAATTTATCCATAGTCTTTTATTGAAGAATGGTCAAACATTCCCATAGACACACTCCTAAACCTTGTGGACAGCCTTCCCAGAAGAGGTGAAGCTGTTATAGCTGCAAAGGGTGGGCCAACTCAATATTGAACCCTACGGTCTAAGACTGGGATGCCATTAAATTTCATGTGCGTGTAAAGACAGGTGTCCCAATACTTTTGGTAATATAGTGTATCTGGGGTGTGGATTCCACTGCAATGTGTTAAGGCAGCAGCTTGGAGCTGTCTTCATATAAGATCTTCTTATTAAAGCAAATCCTCTGTTCAGTTCTGTTTGGTTTTCCATATACGTCTAGTTGGTAATTATTTTCCTTTTTGTTCATTGTTAATGACTCTTCCTTCCTAATTTTAGGGCCGCTGTCTATTTGCCAGTGGAAGTCCCTTTGATAAGGTGACCTTAAGTGATGGGCGATCCTTCAAACCTGGCCAGGGTAACAATGCCTACATTTTTCCAGGTACAGAAAAAAATAAAAACTTTAATTATGGAAAATTTTATCTTTATCATACAAACATATTATTGATTAACCATCTCAATACCGCAGGACGGGGGATAGCTGAATGATGCCTGCAGCTACTGGTATCCTTCAGATATCCTTCTTTTCAGCCAGCGATTCTGCGCACCATAAGAACGATCATAGCGGCAGTTCCGCTGCTTGATCGTTCTTATAGGCAACGGGAGGGGACGTCCCCCCCCTCCCGCCGCCATCCGGTGCTTCTCTGGGCTCTCCCGTGCCATCGGGGGCCTGGAGAACGAATCGGATGACGATGATATGACCGTCGGAGGCCCGGGCGTGACGTCATAACATCGCGCCCGGGTACCCGGAAGTAAACAAAGCCGTGATCGCGGCTGTCAGCATGAGATCAGTGAATTTTTTTTCCCGATCTCATGCTTTCCAGCCTGGAGGAGAGATGTGGGGTCTTATTGACCCTGCATCTCTTTATAAAAAGGACCTGTCACGATATATTCCTATTATAAGGGATGTTTACATTCCTTGTAATAGGAATAAAAGTGATCAAAAATAAAAAAGTGTAAAAATAAAAAAAATTAAGTAAAAAAAATTTAAAATATAAATAATTTTTTTTTAAAACGCCCCTGTCCCTGGTAGCTCGCGCTCAGAAGTGAACACACACACATAAGTCCCGCCCACATATGTAAACGCCATTCAAACCACCTATGTGAGGTATCGCCGCGTGCGTTAGAGCGTGTGCAACAATTCTAGACCTCCTCTGTAACTCTAAACTGGTAACCTGTAAACATTTTTAAAGCGTCGCCTATGGAGATTTTTAAGTACCGAAGTTTGGCGCCATTCCATGAGTGTGCAATTTGAAAGCGTGACATGTTAGGTATCTATTGACTCGGCGTAACATCATCTTTCACATTATATAAAAAAATTCGGCTAACTTTACTGTTTTTTGTTGTTTTTTAATTCATGAAACCTTTTTTTTCCCCAAAAAAGGCGTTTGAAAAATTATTGCGCAAATACCGTGCAAGATAAAAAAAAGTTGCAATGGCCACCACTTTATTCCTCAGGGTGTCTGCTAAAAAAAAATATATAATGTTTGAGGGTTCTGACAAATTTTCTAGCAAAAAAATTATGATTTTTACATGAAGGAGAGAAGAGCCAGAATAGGCCCGGTATTGAGGTGGTTAAAGCTGAACCAAACCGCTAAATACACAGACCAAAAAAATATTTTACACCAACATGATGCACAGAAACAAGATTTTTTATGTGCATCCAGTCCCGAGCTTTACACTGCTCTGCCCCACAGCACTGACTGATGAGATAATCTTTCTGTCTGTAATGCATGCACATTACCCCATGATTTATCCTTTTAATAACACTGCAAGTACAGAATTATACCTGTTAATCTGCTAGAAATGTAGTAGGCCCCTAAGGCGTCATTTAGACTTGCAGTTGGGGGGTGTTTGCCGCCTGTCAAACATCCCCCTTCGTCTATTTTCACACTGAGGCGTTGCGCCGCAGGCGGTAAACCGTCATTTTTAGGGCGCTATTCGGCCACTAGCGGGGCACTTTTAACCCCCGCTAGCATCCGGAAAAAGGGTTAAAACCGCCTGCAAAGCGCCACTGCAGCGGCACTTTTTCGGCGGCGCTGCCCATTGATTTCAATGGGCAGGGGCGCTTTAGGAGCGGTGTATACACCACTCCTACAGAGCCTCAAAGATGCGGCTGACAGGACTTTTTTGAGCGTCCTGCCAGCGCACCGCTCCAGTGTGAAAGCCCTCGGGCTTTCATACTGGAGTCAGAGAAGAGGCGCTATTTTTAGCGCTATAGCACCTGCAAAGCGCCTCAGTGTGAAAGTAGCCTTCCTTAAAGAAGAAGTGAAAGCTCATTTGGCTGTGGATCAATGGAGTGCGGTTTGTTCTGCACTCCTGTGACCTGCTTTCAGCAGATACCGGGCTGAAGCCTGCTGTTGGCTGATGTCACAGAGGCGGTCCAGACTGGGGAAAGTTTGAGACCATATGGTCAGGTTCCACTGATGCACTGAGAGCCTGAACCAGCTGTTCCTGCCCCCTCCACAGCCGCACAGACCAGAGAGCCCTGAGAACTGTGCCATCATCAGTCTTTGATCGCTCAGTTCCCAGTCTTGGAGCCGACGGGGGACAGATGCAGCATTGGTTCTAATGCTGTATCTGTTCCCCGCCGACTCCCAAGACTAAGAATTGAGCAGTCCAAAGACCACTAATCACTTGGACCGATGCTGCATACAATTAGGAAAGTATTATTTCTGTAAAAAAAAAAAAAAGTCTCTTTTTAAGCTGCAATAGACAGTGGACGGGGGTGTTTACATACCGCAGCAGCTTAACTTTGCGCCCGCAACAAAATTGACCCAACATTTAGCGATCAGTGGGCGGCAGGCTAGGCAAGCGCTAAACTTCACTGCAAACGCCCCACAACCTAGTGCAATGCATGCTGTTGCAGCGTGTTTGTTAGCAAACATGGGGTTAAAACAAGCGATGAGGATGTGTCGCATTGCTTCCTCGCCGCCTGTCAGTAGTTTCTGTTGTGTGATCCAAATGCAGACCAGGTTTCAGAGCAGCGCCTGGACAAGGGGTGGGCAGGAGGGGCGGCTGCCCTGGGCGCAATGGTTTATTGCAGGGATGGGGGCGCCCTGACCCTAAGGGAAGGGGGGGGCACAGTTTGGCATCTTTGCCCTGGGCACTGGATGACCTTGTCCCGACACTGCTTCAGAGGCAAGGGAGATTTAGATGCATGTCTAAATCTACCCTAAAGCCCTGTACACACGATAGGTTTAACCGATGAAAACAGTCCGATGGACTTTTTTCATCGGACAAACCGATCGTGTATGGGCCCCATCGGTCTTTAAAAATAGAACATGTTTTAAATTTATCCGATGGTTAAAAAACCGATAGCAAATTACTATCGTCTGTGGGGAACTCCATCGGATAAAAAACCCACGCATGCTCAGAATCAAGTCGACGTATGCTCAGAAGCATTGAACTTCATTTTTCTCGGCTCATCAGAGTATTTTACGTCACCGCATTTGGAACGGTCGGTTTTTTGACTGATGGTGTGTAGGCAAGACTGATGAAAGTCGGCTTCATCGGTTTTCCGATGGAAAAATCCATCGGTTAAAAAACCATAGGAAATCCGATCGTTTGTACAGGGCTTAACTCTCTGTTTTGAGCTACCTTCACTGTAGTGAAATCCCAAGAGGTATGGTCAGCTCTGCCTGCACTGTATGTAAGGAAAAGGGTCTTGGGAGATGTAGTTCTGGGGGTTCAGTAGAGCTCCTAGTAGTTGTCCCTGCAAATTAGGAAGCCTGGTGTTGATGTCACACGGGTTATTCAAATCTGAACAAGAAAAACGAAATAATGCTGGGACATGATCTGGGGGGGGGCATGAGCGGGAGGTTAGGCGGTATATTTGGGTCATATCTAGATATACACTTTTTAAAGAAAACTTGCTTGAGATACTCTGTTGAAACATGGAGGTCATCACAGTACTTGCCTAATGGTGCCAGCGATGACCCATGGTACTGTTGATCGAGTCAAGTTAGAGAACCATCCTGAGAGACCAGCTGCATCTCTGACCACAAGAAACCCTTCATATTGCCCAAAGGGGGGTCAGAGAGTACAATTTTACAAGTGATGCTGGACATACAGAGCTTTTTATGGCTGCCCATAGACTTTTTTTATTTAATTTATCAAAGCTAGTGCAACTTAGAAAATATAAAGCCCCTTTTACACAGGCGGACCTGATCGGACCCTTTATCGGTTGTTCAGGCGGACCTGATCAAACGGTCCATTCACCCCTATGGGCCTACCTCCGATCTGATCTGATCCACCACAAAAAAAAGAAAAGGGGATCGTCATCCTTTGTGTAGGCAGATCAGAGGGCAGTTGGGTGTACAGCGGAGTCAGTTTACACCTGGCCATCTACAGAACAGAGCGAGCTCTGTGATAGGTCCGTGTCTGCTCAGTTTATGCAGAACGGACATGGACCTGTCTGCCTGCTCTGCTCTGATCAGCAAACAGATCCCTTATTCCTCAAAATGGAGTCTGCACCTTGTGAAAGGGGCCTGATAGAAAATGTCATGACAATATGTCCTGCAGGAAGCATCTAAATGTATCCAATTTCAACCAACAGTTAGGCCACCCACACATTATACAATTTAATTTTTAATTTTTTTGTACAATTTTTTTATTTAGATTTACCAAAACAATATAATATAAGGTCAAACCTAAACACTTTCAATTTGTATGTAATCAGGCAGGCCCTTCTACTACATAGTTGTAGGTAAATCTAAAGAAAATTATATAATGTATGTAAAAAAAAACATACCATGTGAATAAAAATGACATGCAGTGAAATACTCAAAATCAAGTCTTTGTTATTCTCGCTGCCATTAAGTCATATCCCCCTTGCTCTTGTAGGCGTAGCTTTGGCAGTCATCCTGAGCGGGGTGCGGCACATAAGTGATCGTGTGTTCCTTGAAGCTGCGAAGGTGAGAAATTCTGTAATTTGTAGTATTTTTAGCTTTATTTTATTTATTTTTTGTAAGTTTTTAAACTGTATATATTTAATCCTTGATTTACAAATAAACATATAATGCATTGCAAAGGATTCCCAGAGCACCACGAGTTAGCTAAGGAGACGGCACAGCTTTTAGGAGTCCATCCCTGTGCAGTCTGCCCTTATCTTGATCACTCTATGTATGTGAAATATTCTTCATGTATGACTGTCACCAACGTGCGTTCTGTATTTCCTATTTTTTGTTCTGTTTATTGTGATATGACTGATATATATGCACATGACACATGATCTATTCTGATAGTTCTCGTACTGTATTGTACATTTCAGTAACTCCTTTGTCGCATATCCAAGTGCCATATAATAAGTGTGGCAATAAAATAAGGCTGCTTTCACACTGAGGCGCTTAACAGGCGCTATTGCGCTAAAAATAGCATCTGCAATGCGCCCTGATACAGCCGCTCCTTTGTATCCAGTGTGAAAGCCCCAAGGACTTTCACACTGGAGTGGTGTGCTGGCAGGAGGGTAAAAAAATTCCTGCCTGCCGCATCTTTGAGGCGCGGTCGGAGCGGTAAAAATACCGCTCTTATAGCGCCCCTGCCCATTGAAATCAATGGGGTAGCGCCTCCAAAACGGGCGGGTTTAACCCTTTTCTTTATCGTACACCATGGGACACAGAGCTAGTCATTACATAATGGGTTAAGGGTCACCAGCGGTGATTGGACACTGGCACAACCAATGGAAGACAGTTCCCCTCCATATAACCCCTCCCATCAGGGAAGTACCTCAGTTTTTTCGCCAGTGTCGAAAGGTGTTGGACGCATTAGGAGGTGCTAAAGGAAAGCTCTACCAAAGAGACCCTCTGGGGGTAAAAGAGCTATGCTTTCGGATCCATCCAAGACGCCTACAAATGAGCTGAATCTGGATGGGATCCGGGCCTCATCCATGAGGCGTCGCCTGTAATGTCTCTCTTCGGAGGACTGGGCTCTAAGATCCAGCACTTTCGCTATTTCGCTATAAAGTCCTGGTAAGAGTCTTGTACAAGGCCCAGGGGAGAGGTATCCTTTAAATAGGAACCCATATCCCTGAAGGTTGGCACACATAGCCCACCGTGAAGGGTGAAGTTTGGTATCTGTCTGAAAACTTTCAGCAGAAAAACCTGCGGCGTGGATAAGGTGAGATTAGAAGGTCCATAACTAGGTTGGGACCTTTTTCAAAAAGTGGATGTCTTCT
This sequence comes from Rana muscosa, assembly GCA_029206835.1. Lineage (NCBI taxonomy): Eukaryota > Metazoa > Chordata > Amphibia > Anura > Ranidae > Rana > Rana muscosa. The sequence goes on along the minus strand of CM055116.1, from coordinate 1,221,667,363 downwards.
TTTTTTCCACCACTGGGGGGAGTAAAGAGCTGAATATACTCACCTCACTCTGTTCAGTGTCGGCTTCGGCGAAGTACACTGCTCGTCACCTCCGCTGCTGAGCTTGCTTGAGCACCCCGCTCCTCCTTCCGGTGGCCGATACAGACACCTGCAGATGCAGGTAAGTGGGGACAGGGGCTGATGACTCTCACTATGGCCACCACCATAGCGCTAAAGGCCGCGCGCGGGAGCGCGCTTTATCGGAGGGGGGGGGGGCCGAGGCGTGCGCGGGCACGTGGCGCGCGCAGGCACAGAAACGGCGCCAAATTTAAAAGACTGTCAGTGTAAAAAGCACTGCAGCAGCAAGCAAGCTCGTTAGTTCTCTTGTTCCTGGCAGAGAAACACAGCAGCTATACAGGGACGTAAGACTCCATGTGGTTGGATTGGGTACTTCCTAGAAGACATCCATGTTATGCATAGTTATGTGTTAAAAGTTGCATACTTAATGTATTTGCTAAACTGAACACGGTAGTATATGCATTTAGGTACCTTGTATTTTGTCTAAACAGTAAGTCTTCCAGGGGAAGTAATGCGGACAAAAAGAGATGAAAAGAGCACCGCCGCCTGAGACAGGGGGCTCTAGCTGTGCTGACTCGGTACCTTCCTCTCCTGTGTTGCCAAAAGCACCTGTACAGGATGAGCCATTACCTCTGTCAGGTATGGCGGCTTCCCCAGTGAAGCCTGGGCCTGTATATGTCACTGAGGACACTTTATCAGCTGCCCTAAATAATCTGGAGGAGAAAATTGCTACTTTAATCGCTAAATCCTCTAAAAAGGACAATAAGCGAAGCAGATCTCCTCCAGTATTGGACCTCCCTTCAGAAGTACCTGAGGAGGAGGAGGATGAGGAGGAGGCTACATCAGCAGAGGATGAGGAGTCAGACGGATCAGGGATATCGGATGAGCCTTTTTCGGTATCCCAGATTTTAAAGTCACAGGTGCAATGCTATGCAGGAGCAGTGCGAGCTGCATTTAGGTTACCCTCTTTGGAGGTAACAGAATCACCTGTCTCCTCCCTAGGATCATTAAGATCCCTGCAAGGTGCATGCTCCTTCCCGGTTCATCCGTTACTAGAGGATCTATTGTACGCAGACTGGCAACATCCAGATAAGCGTTTTTCACCTCCAAAAAAGTTTAACATTCTTTATCCTATGGAGGAAAATTTTTTAAAGAAATGGAGCCTGCCTACGGTAGATGCGGCTATTTCTTGTGTAAATAAAAACCTGACATGTCCAGTGGATAATGTACAAGTGTTTAAAGATCCTTCTGAGAAGAAGTTGGAATCCTTACTGAAATCCTCCTTCCTTTTGGCCGGCTCAATTATCCAACCTGCAGTAGCAGCAGTCGGTATGTGTCAGGTCGTCAGCCAACAGGTAAAGCAGGGGCTGAAGGAGCTGCCTTCAGAGCAGGCTAAAAATTGGGAGAATTTACCTAAAGCCTTATGCTTCACAGTGGATGCCATGAGAGATTCTATCATACAGGCATCACGCCTTACACTCCAGCTGGTACAGATGCGCAGAGTACTTTGGCTTAAGCATTGGTCAGCGGAAGCCCCATGCAAAAAGTTGTTGGCAAGTTTCCCGTTCCATGGCGAACGCCTTTTTGGGGAAGATTTAGAAAGATATATCCAAAAGATATCAAGTGGTAAAACGACACTTTTACCTGAGAGAGAGAAAAACAAGAGACCTTGTTTTAAAACACACTCTCTCCCCAGCTCCCGGGAAATCGGACTCCAGCCAGTGGCGACGGCCTTTTCAGCCGCCCAAAAAAGCCAAAGAACAGGCTCAGAAGAACAAGAAGCCGTGGGGTTCAAGAGCTAATAAGCAAGCCCCCAAAACCTCTCATTGAAGGGGCGCCCCCGCTCGGCCGAGTGGGGGGAAGGCTTCGTCAGTTCTCAGCGACTTGGCGGACAGAAACCCAGGACAAATGGGTGGTATCCACAATATCCTTCTTCAAAGGTTTGAATCACTTAATAGCTCAAGGTGTGGTTACAGAGGTACCCCAAAAGGAGCAAGGTTCAGGTTTTTACTCAAACCTCTTTGTGATTCCAAAACCGAACGGAGAAGTCAGACCCATCCTGGATCTAAAAAATCTAAACCAGTTTCTGAACGTTCGCCATTTTCGAATGGAAACGATTCGATCCGTGGTCGCTACTTTAAAAGGCGGAGAATTCATTGCGTCCATAGATATCAAAGACGCATATCTACACATACCAATCCTCCCCGCTCACCAAAGATTCCTAAGGTTTGCGGTAGAAGATCGCCACTTTCAATTTGTGGCCCTGCCATTTGGTGTAGCCACCGCGCCCAGAGTATTCACAAAGGTGCTAGCTCCTCTGTTAGCAAACCTAAGAACACGGGGCATTGCGGTAACAGCCTATCTAGACGATCTACTATTAATAGATCAGTCAAAGGAGGGATTGGATCACGCTGTAGACACTACAGTAGGATACCTGGAGCATTTAGGATGGATTATAAACTTACAAAAATCCTCTCTCCAGGCCCAAAGAAGGATAGTGTACCTGGGCATGATCATAGATACAGCCCAAAACAGGGTATACCTGCCAGAGCCAAAGATACAGTCTCTGAAAGACCTGATCCACAAGGTCAAAGCAAACAAGAGGCCGTCTATTCGCCTTTGCATGAGACTATTGGGAAAGATGGTAGCCTCCTTCGAGGCGGTCCCTTACGCCCAGTTTCATTCGAGACTACTTCAAGGCAATATTTTAGCCTCCTGGAACAGGAAGAGCCAAGCTCTGGATATACCCATGCGCCTGTCCTCACAAGTACGCCACAGCTTCAATTGGTGGCTAGAAGCCAGGAATTTACGGAAGGGAAAGTCCTTCCTCCCAGTGGCCTGGAAGGTGGTATCTACGGATGCCAGTCTATCGGGCTGGGGTGCAGTATTCGAGGAGGCTTCTACCCAGGGAACCTGGGCCAAGACTCAGGGGATCCTGCCCATCAATGTGCTAGAGATCCGGGCGGTATATCTAGCCCTCAAAACCTGGACATACAGGTTACAGGGCTACCCAGTTCGGGTTCAATCCGACAATGCTACGGCAGTAGCTTACATCAATCACCAAGGAGGCACCCACAGTCGGGCAGCCCAAAGAGAGGTGAACCGGATCTTGGCATGGGCAGAAGAGCATGTACCTTGCATCTCTGCAATCTTCATTCCAGGGATAGAAAACTGGCAAGCAGACTACCTGAGTCGTCAGCAGCTGCTACCAGGAGAGTGGTCTCTTCACCCAGAGATCTTTCAGGCCATATGTCTGAGATGGGGAAACCCAGATGTAGACCTGCTAGCTTCCAGGTTCAACAAGAAATTGGACAACTTTGTGTCCAGAACGAGAGATCCTCTAGCCTACGGGACAGACGCTCTAATAACTCCATGGAATCAGTTCTCACTGATCTATGCATTCCCTCCGATCCCTCTTCTACAAAGACTGCTTCGCAGGATCAAGGAGGAGGGAATACCAGTAATCCTAGTGGCCCCAAACTGGCCCAGGAGGCCTTGGTATGCCGAGATCGTAAAAATGGCGATAGGAAGGCCCTGGAAGCTTCCACTTCGACACGACCTGTTGTCACAGGGTCCAGTATTCCACCCTTCCTTACAAAGGCTAAATTTGACGGCCTGGCTGCTGAGACCCACATTTTGAAAAAGAGAGGGGTCTCTGGCCTGGTTCTTTCTACGCTCATTAATGCTAGAAAGCCAGCCTCCAGACTCATCTATCATAGAGTCTGGAAAGCATACGTTTCCTGGTGTGAATCCAGAAGTTGGAATCCTCTGAAATATGAAATAAGTAGGATTCTTGCTTTTTGCCAGTTAGGAGTGGATATGAAATTAGCCCTTAGCACCATCAAAGGGCAAATATCGGCTCTATCAGTCTTCTTTCAGAGACCATTGGCATCTCACTCCCTAGTTCGGACATTCATTCAGGGGGTACTGAGGATAAATCCTCCAGTCAGGTCTCCCTTGTGTCCATGGGATTTGAATTTGGTATTGTCAGTGTTGCAAAAGCAACCTTTTGAACCTATTCGCCATATTCCTTTAATTATATTAAGTAGGAAATTGGCCTTTCTGATTGCTATAGCTTCTGCTAGGAGAGTATCAGAGCTAGCAGCTCTTTCTTGTAAAGAGCCTTATCTAATTTGTCACAAGGACAAGATCGTACTACGACCCCATCCGGCTTTTCTGCCTAAGGTGGTGTCGGCTTTTCACTTGAATCAAGACATTGTTCTGCCTTCCTTTTTTCCAAACCCGCGGACGGCGGGGGAAAAATTATTACACTCTCTAGATCTAGTGAGAGCGGTAAGGGTGTATCTGCAAGCAACCGCTCAGATACGTAAAACAGATGTTTTGTTTATTTTACCAGATGGTCCCAAGAAGGGCCAAGCGGTATCAAAATCCACCATTTCCAGGTGGATTAGACAAGTAATTGTTCAAGCTTATGGTTTAAAGAACAGGACTCCTCCTTTTCCTGTTAAGGCGCACTCTACCAGGGCGATAAGTGCTTCATGGGCAGTGCACCACCAGGCTTCGATGGCTCAGATCTGTAAGGCTGCAACTTGGTCCTCAGTCCATACATTTTCCAAATTCTATCAAATAGATGTGAAAGGACATGAGGATTCCGCCTTCGGGCGAAGTGTGCTGCAGGCAGCAGTATAGGGCTTCTGGTCCGCAAGCGGTCGGTTTGATCTGTGTCTCCCCCCCTTCATATGAGCATTGCTCTGGGACGTCCCATTATGTAATGACTAGCTCTGTGTCCCGTGGTGTACGATAAAGAAAATAGGATTTTTATAACAGCTTACCTGTAAAATCCTTTTCTTGGAGTACACCACGGGACACAGAGGTCCCACCCTTCTTATGGGAACCTTACTGCTTTGCTACAAAACTGAGGTACTTCCCTGATGGGAGGGGTTATATGGAGGGGAACTGTCTTCTTCCATTGGTTGTGCCAGTGTCCAATCACCGCTGGTGACCCTTAACCCATTATGTAATGACTAGCTCTGTGTCCCGTGGTGTACTCCAAGAAAAGGATTTTACAGGTAAGCTGTTATAAAAATCCTATTTTTCGGCCGCTAGCGGGGGTTAAAATCACCCCGCTAGCGCCCGCAAACACGACAGTAAAATGCCGCTAAAAATAGCGTCGTTTTACAGCCAGCGCACCCAGCGCTTTAGTGGGAAAGTAGCCTTAGTCCTTAGTGTCAATAAAATTACCCTTTAAAAAAAAAAAAAAAAAAAGAGACAGCAGAGCAGTAGCATCCTGCCTTGAAGCTGCCTTTTCTGATTTAGACCCCTTTCACACTGAATCGATTTGCAGGCGCTATAATGCTAAAAATGGCGCCTGCAAAGCGCCCTGAAAAAGCCGCTGTTGTCTCTCCAGTGTGAATGCCCCGAGGGCTTTCACACTGGAGCGGTGCGCTAGCAGGACGGTAAAAAAAAGTCCTGCTAGCAGCATCTTTGGAGCGGTGTAGGAGCGGTGTGTTTACCGCTCCTCCACCGCTCCTGCCCATTGAAATCATTGGGGCACCACGGCTATACCGCCAGCAAAGCGCTGCTGCAGCGGCGTTTTGCGGGTGGTTTTGACCCTTTTTCGGCCGCTAGCGGGGGTTAAAAGCGCCTCGCTAGCGGCCGAATACCCCCACAAATACGACTGTAAAGCCCCACTAAAAATAGCGGCGCTTTACTGCCGATGCCGCAGATGCCCCTGTGTGAAAGGGGCCTTAGGGCCAATTCACACTGTGCGGTGACGAGACGTTTTACCACATGATAAAACACACAAAAATGTCACCGGCCTGAATTGTACTGCAATGTCGCGCAGTGCACTGCTGCACTTTGAAGTGCATGAAGTGTACGTTTTGTACACTTCAAATAAAGCTCATGCAAAACAAAAAAAAAGGAAGTAGTGCAATACAATAAATTGTGCACCAAACTGCCCCCTAGTGCAGCTGGCAACGCATAGCGGCTGGAGCAGTGAATCGCTCCTGCCGCTTTGTGTTGCAGTGTGAATTGGCCCTGGCACTTTGTATTTGAGCCGTCCAGTGTTTTATGCTTCACTGCTATATAAGAACCTGTAATAAAGGACAGGGATGGTCGGCACTCAGGAGGACATCCAAAATAGTATTTCTTTATTAAATGCATGTACAAAGCTGTAAAACAGCCTACGCGTTTTGGACGTTGGTCCTTAGTCATGGCTGAAGGTTGCAGCACCTACACCTCTGTTTTCCTTGTAATAAATAATATATGTAAGACACGTGTTTTTTTTATAGATATAGAGATGTGTGTGTGTGTGTGTGTGTGTGTGTGTGTGTGTGTATATATGTATGTATGTAATATATATGTGTGTGTGTGTGTGTGTGTGTGTGTGTGTGTGTGTGTATATATGCTTGTGTGTGTGTAATTAAAGAGCAAAATACCATATACTGTACATTGTTTTATATAGAATCTTAAAAAAACTGAATACAGATACATGGATTTTAACAGTTTTATTGATGTGTTTAGTACCAAAAAAAATAAAAAATCCCCCAAATATTGTTTGTTTTTTAGTTTTTAATCTCATTATTTAATTTTGTCTGTTTTCCTTAGGCTTTGGCAGAACAGCTAACGGCTGAAGAGCTGGACCAGGGCCGCCTGTACCCTCCACTGTCCAACATCCGTGAAGTCTCCATTTGTATCGCTGTTAAAGTAAGTGACACTTGTTCTGGGTCAAATCACACTATTAAAGTGTATGTGTAGCCAAAACTTTTATTTAAGTTTTGGATAGAGTGCAGGGGTACAGGAATGGGATAAATCCTCTATCAAGCGGCTTGCTATTGGGGGGCACTGGTCAAGGGGGAGGAGCCAGGAGCACTGACTGGGGACCTGAGAAGAGGGGGATTGGAGCTGCTCTGTGCAAAACCATTACACAGAGCAGGTAAGTATGACATGTTTGTTGTTCTGCTATTTTATTTTTAAAAGCCAAACCTTTATTATCACTTTTAATGCTAAATTCCTAGGGGGTATAGCTTATAGACAGTAGTTCTATTTTAATTTCTGTAAAGAATAAAGCTCATACCACTTGTCCACCTTTTTTTTTTTTTCAGGTGATGGAGTTTGTGTACAGAAATGGCATGGCTTTCCAGTACCCAGAGCCGCTAGATAAGAACGCCTACGTGCGTTCCAAAGTGTGGGAAACGGAGTACGACTCCTTCTTACCGGACGTCTACGACTGGCCAGAGTACGCATCCAAGCCTCACAAAATGTTCTGACCCGGCAGCTGACCCTTCCATCCTGAGAGATCACTTTATTACGTGACCATGCATGAAAATTGGGTTCCAACCTTCAATTTTCTTGTGCCTTTTACAGCTTCCATATTTCAATATGCTGCCCTTGACAGAGAAAAAAAAATCCGTCCCATTACCTGAATGTCAAGTCCCACCAAAATTGATTATTTTAATGCAGAATACGATGTTCTACAAGGCTCTTTCTAGTGCGATCTTAAGGAACCCAAGTGGTGCAATTTTTTATGCGATTCCAATGCGTTTTTGGATGCACAAAACTGAACTGGAACAAAATTGAGTTGGGCTGAGCGCTGCTCAGCTATTCACAGGAAGCTTTGTATTTCCTCAATGAATACAAAGCTGAGATAAAGAAGTGGGTGGCTGACGGCCGAAACAACTAATCGATTATGAAATTAATCGATTACTATTTTAATAATCAATCGGCCAGTAACATAATGGGGTTAAAAACAACTAAAATTAGCCCTTTATAGTATAAAAAGAGCAAATCGATACTGTAAATATTACTTTCACTGTCCCACACTAAAAAATTAACCCCTTACAATAGCGATTATTTGCTCTTTTTTTTGTACTCATTTCAGTTTTTTTTAACCCCCATTATGTTACTAAACATCTCAGGCCTGGGTCACACCTCTGTGTTTTTTGGTGCTTTGTGCAAAAAACACACTACAGTTCATTTACATGGTTTCCTGTGGGTCACGTTCACATCCAGGATTTTTTCAGCGGCTGCGTATTTGGAAAGGGCAAGGACTTTTTTTTACCGCAAAACGGTGCTATTTTGTTTTTTTGGTTCAATATACTTCAATGGAGGAGCTGCAGAAAAGCATGTAATGCGTTTTTGCGGCAATTTGTGTTTTTTTTTTAATCTGCCCCAACAACAAATTGGCCAAAAAAAAATGTAAAAATGCAAATTGCAGCAAAATTCGCTTTTTTTTTTAAGGTTATTAACCGATTAATCGAAACAATAATCGGCCAACGAATCGATTATGAAAATAATCGTTAGTTGCAGCCCTACTGACATCACAATCTCCACCTCAGCCAATTAGAAGAAGCCTTGTGTTCATTGATCGAATACAATGTTTTCCAGTGAATGGATGAGCAGTGCTCAGCCCAACTCAATTTTGTTCGGGGAGCGGGACGGGAAGCCCCATCTCGCTACCGAAACGCAGCGCTGAATGCTACAACTAGCAATTACCACATATAATTTATACAGCACTACCAGCTGGCACATGTATCAATGAAGCAAATAACTTGTTTAGAGCAGTTTGGTCCAAACAAACTATTGATATTTAGCGTTTTTGCGTGTCGCGTTTTACACAGGCACAGCAGCCCATTCAAGTGAATGGGCTGCCACGCCTGCGTTTCCGGAAAAAAAAAGGGGGCTTACACCTTTTCAAAAAATGTGCCGCGCAGGGAAATCGCATTTTTCCCTGTGGTTCCCGCACATGCACTGCGATTCTACATGCGTGGGGCTGCCATTCAGAATGAATGGCAGCCTCGCGCCACTCCGCAGAGCAGTGCGTTTTTACTGCGGGTGCGGGAATCGCTGCGATACCCACAGCCACATGCACAGATGTGAACCTGGAGTTGGGCTTCAAATGAAGTGAAATGCGATTGTTGCTAAAAGATATTACACTTTTTGGGTGTTGACTTTCATATTTATTGAATAGGCCTGACAATCTCGCAATACCCTCCATGTTTTGCACGACTCCAAAGAAAATGAGCACAAATTAATTTAATATATAAAGAATATTGAAAATTTTACATGGCATGGTATACCTATACGTTATAACAGCATAAAGGGTTTTACAGTGATATATATATTTATGATATGTTAAATATATTGTTTATGTATCCATTCATGCCTCTCAGTATACTGTAGTGCAGGCATGACTTTAGTACAACCTTATGGGCAATATCTCCCAGCATGCATTGTTGGGCTTTATCAGTTACTGTTAGAGAACTGTAGTGCAGTATAGTATACTGCATTCTGTAAAATTTTATTTATTGGCATTATATTTTCATTTTTTTTACTTTGATTTGCAGTGGTTTAAACGTTTTGACACCAACCGTCCATTTTTTCTATCTATTGAAAATCCAAACTGTTTTTTATCTGTTAAAAAAAAAAAATCCAAACTGTGAAATTTTGGCAGCAAGAGAATCGTTCTTAAAGTGGAAGTAAACCCTCCTATCATTTTCAGGCAAGGAAGCTGCCATCTTGGCCTCTGTTTAATCTTCAACTGCCATGAAGCTGCACATGTGATCAGTTATGACACCAGCCATTGGATGGTTTGACAGTTTTGGTTGAGAGCACAACCAATGTGACAGTTAGCAATCCCGGCATGCCAGGAATGTAACTGCTTTTTGAAACTGTTAAATCGATGGGTTTACTTCCGCTTTAAGCCTCGTACACACTCTCGGATTTTCTGACGGGAATTGTGTGATGGCAGGCTGTCGTCGGAAAATCCAACCGCTTGTATGCTCCATCGGACAATTGTCGGATTTTCCGACAACAAATGTTGAATAGCATGCTTTAAAATTTTCCAACAACAAATGTGTGATGTCGGATTATCCAATCGTGTGTACAGAAGTCCTTCGGAAAAAAATCCAAAGTACAAACACGAATGCTCGAATGCTAACCTTAACACAACATTATTAGAAGTTGCCCAAAGGGTGCTGCTAAAGAGCTGAAAAACCACGTTGTTTCGTGTTTGTTGGCTGACAATTCTTTGCCGTTTTGTATGCAAGACAAGTTCATCCAACACCCTTCGGACAAAAGTCCTACGCTTTGTCCACGGAAAATCCGATCATGTGTACCAGGCGTAAGAACATTCCCAAATATGTGTGTGAATTTTGATTTTACGTAATCTAATACAGTGGAAACCTCGGATTGCGAGTAACGCGGTAAACGAGCGTTTCGCAATACGAACACTATTTCGTGACTCGGTTTGCGATTGTTGTCTCGCAGAATGAGCACGATTCAGGCCAAAGCGGTGTGCAGTACCGCTTTTGGCCTGAGGTGAGGGGGGGCGCCGTAGCCCAACGTCGCCAATCCCAGCCGATCGGCGCCGTTCGGAAATGCACTGAAAGGCACGAGGACAGCACGGCTGACCTTGGCAAATCTCAGGTAGGAAGTCTTTCCGAGGTTTGCCGAGGTCAGCCGAATTGTCCTCGGGCCTTTTCGGCCGTTTCCAAGGCTCTCCGGCGCCCCCCGCCTCTGGCCGCATACGGTATTGCACCCCATTGAAGTCAACGCGGAACAAATTATTTTCGTTTCCATTGATCTAAATGAGGAAACTCGCTTTGATATGCCAGTATTTTGGATTACGAGCATTCTCCTGGAACGGATTATGCTTGTAATCCGAGGGTCCACTGTATTGTGTTTTAATATTTGCTCTGCAGTGCAGTGCAACCTGTTGGGATGTGTAGTCGGCCATTTAAGGCTGATTGTGTGATTGAGATTACTAACAAGAAGTCAGCAGTTTGTATGAAAACAGCTTCACTCAGGGTCCGAAACTGATCTCCCATTTCCCACAAGTTTCTGAAACTTTCAAACTTCTTATTATATTAGGTGTTGGTTGGGTTTTACCAGTTATCTGCTGGCATTGGACAGGACATGTTTTATATACCTATACCTTCAATGGCCGTTTTATTAGGTACAACTATAACCCCCCTTTTTCCTTCGGCGAGTTCTTTGTACAATGGGCCCAATAAGGTGCTGGAAACCTTTTTTGGGGGGGTTTTAGTCCATATTGACTTCATAGCATCATGTGCTTTCTTCACATTGATTGGCCACACATCCATGCTGTGAACCTCATCCCAAAGGATTCATGTGGATCATGTTAAATGTTGTCCTTCCCATGTCCCTATGAGATTTGTCACCACAATCTTCAGCCTTGGTGTTGGCGTTTTGGTGGTCCCATTCCCACGCTAGCCTTCTTGACCTCTTAGCTGATGGGAGTGCAACCCATTGTGGTCTTCTGCTGCTCTTCAAGGTTCCACAATATTGTATGTTCAGAACTGCCCTCCTGCTGCAGTCTTTTGACTTCTCTTGTGAACAAGGTCTTTTTACCCTCAGAACTTTTTATGTTTTTGGCACTTTGTTTCTTTATAAACTCTTGAGATTAGTGGTATGAAGGTCCCAGGAGGCCTCTGGTTTCTGAGATTCTGTAACTACCAACAATCATTTCATGGTCAAAGCCACTTGGCTCCACCATTCTAATGTTTGGGTTAGAAATATCTGAACCTCTTTCCACTGAGTGTTAGAGCCCATTCACACAGGGGCGACTTTGGATGCGACTTGAAGTCGCCCCAAGTCACCTCAAGTCGCGCGGCATGAGAAAATCAATGTAAGTGAATGGAGTCATCTTAATGTACACTACTGCAGTCACTCCGACTTCAAAAAAAGTTCCTGTACTACTTCAATCCGACTTCTTCTAGGTGACTTGTACCCATAGATTTCAATGGAAGTCGCCTCCAAGTCGGATCCCCTGTCTTAACTGAAGCAACTTTCCAGGAAGTAAAAATAGTTTTCCAGGCAAACCCCTCCCTCCCCCCTCCCACAGAGCTGATTCTTGTTTGATTGGCCACTGGAAAGTCGCCTGTCCTGGAGGCAACTTGAAGTTGCCTTGTAAGTTGCCTGGAGTCGCGCTGTGATTCATGCTCAAGTAGTGTCCAAGTTGCCTCCCTAATGCCGCGTACACACGATCGTGATTCACGGCGGTGAAAACACCGCCGTGAATCACGACAGGAAAAACGAGGGAACGGCTTGTTCCCCCACACACGGCCGTTTTTCCCGTCATTTTTTCTCTTGGCGAGAAAAACGACCGTGTGTAGGCTCCGCTGCAGTGTTTCCCTATGGGAAAACTGCCGCGGAAAAAAATGACAGGAATCACAACGAGAAAAATTAGAGCATGTTCTAATTTTTCTCGTCGTGATTAATGCCGTTTTTCCCGTCAGGAAAAGCGGCAAAAAGCCCACAGACGATCGTTTTTCTCGTCCAAAGGAAAAAATGAAATTTTTCCCGACGGGAAAAATGATCGTGTGTACGTGGCAAAAGTCGCGCTGGAAGTCGTGTTGCCCCTGTGTGAACCGGCTCTTAATGATAATTAGATCAACAAGCAAAGTTGAATGAAGATATATTTTTGTCGCTTTATTGGCCAGTTTTTCCAAAATGTGCACTTTTTGTTTAGAGGTCAGTAATGCTTGTTAGGCCTCTTTCACACTACTTGTAAACTGCCAGTAAAACACTGAGCGCTTTTGAAGAGCTTTTCAGGCGCTTTTGAAGAGCTTTCAATTAATTTCAATGGAGAGGGGGTGTTTTTTCACCGCTCTGTCAGCGCACCGCCCCAGTGTGAAAGCATTCATTGATTTTAATGGAAATGCGTTTTCGTAAGCTTTTCAGGCGCTTTTTTTAGCATGAAATCGCCTGAAAAGCGCCTCAGTGTGAAAGTGGTCTGACACTGCATTGTGTAGTGTCATGCATTTCCTTGTGTTGTGGCTACAATCGGTCATTGCTGGACAAATGTAATATTGTAGGGACTATCCATGCGAATGGGTATTCATGCAGCCGTCGGTGAAGCATGAACAGGTTTGAAGACTCCTCAGATTTTGGGTTATACTGTCTTTATCTAAGTGGTCATTACCTTTAGACCTAAAACTGCCCATGGCGCTGATATTGAGTCAGTCCTGTTCTAACTATTTTTGAATGAGGATTGGTCTGCGTATGTCACACATGCTTTTGGTGTAAAGCAGTACAAAGGGCAGTTATGGTGCGCAATGTAAAGTAAGCCAAGCCAGCCAATCCGATTTTAGTTTACAATAGTGAAGCGGCTTATATAATGACATGTTCTGTGCATCAGCCTATTGAATTGGAGAGTTGAAGTGTTTTATGAAGTATTCCAGGTACTGTTTTTCTCTATATTTTCAAATGGGAAACTTTGAGTATTCATTTTAAGCTAATGAGAACTTTATCTGCAAGTAACTTTTATCATGATGGTCAGATAATACTTAGTTGAAGTCTTGCGTTTTCTTGGTATGTGAATTAAATCTGCACTCTAATAACTGCCTCTGTGTCGGCATGCCCGGTGAACAGTGAGAAAATTTGTTATACAATTAAAGTTACATTTTCTTTTTTTCTTTTTTTTTTGGTGGGAACATGTTTACACCGGATGCTTTTCATTTTGCACAAAAAACACAGCCACTGCAAACAAAAATGATCAGATTTCCTAAAGCACATTACATTTAGGTGCATGGGAAAAAAATGCTGCATATCGTGATAAAGGGTGTCGCTGTCACAGAAAACGTGTTTGGAAAATGTTTGCTTTTTTCATGTTTAATTTTAAGTTTTCCTTCAAGTGGTTGTAAACCTCTGACATGAAATATGAACAAAGCGTATCCCTCTATAGTGTGTACTTGTCTTAAACCAGAGCACTAAGTGTCATTTCTGTCTGCTTCCTACCTATATCTCAGGGATATGCAATTAGCGGACCTCCAGCTGTTGCAGAACTACAAGTCCCATGGAGGCATAGCAAGACTCTGACAGCCACAAGCATGACACCCAGAGGCAGAGGCATGATGGGACTTGTAGTTTTGCAACATCTGGAGGTCCGCTAATTGCATATCCCTGCATATCTGCATGAGTCACTACTGACATGTTTTACTGACACCAAGAGAAGAAAGGTGACAGGGTTGGGAGCTACAGCTGATTTGACAGGCTCAGCTCTGTTCCTGTGTGCTATGTGAAGGGGGTGTGTCCCCTCCCTCCAATCAGCTCTCAGAGCTCTCCTCATTGATTTAACTTCAGCTCTCTGCCCCCTGCTTTTCAGAGATGAGAGATCCTGTGTAAAATCTGCACTTTGGTTCTAGCAAAAAGACGGCTGCATATAAACAGGTACAACTTGTAGGATGATTTGTTTCATGTCTGTGTGTCACCTAGGCCAGTCACTTCACTGGGTGGTATATGTGAGGGTTTACAACCACTTTAAGATTATGCTATGCTTTTTAAAATCATTGTCTTGCTTTAAAGAAAACAAAAGGGAGAAAATAGAATTATGTAAAATCTTAGTAGCACAGGGGAATACTCATTGTTCATATCTGAGTAAAAATAAGACTACTGCATTGACCCCCAAGAGCTTGCCCATACACCCTGTGTAGGAAAGGGGCTTTTGGGAGTTGTACTTCTGGGATTATGACTACATTAGTAGGAACTGAGCTCCCAGAAACTGCCCCTTCAAGAATTTTATCAGCCTCATGATGTCACAGGGAAATAATAAATGCTTTTTCTAAAAGAAGAAACGAATGCTGGGACATGATCTAGATCAGGGTTTCTCATCCAGGGTTCCTCCAGAGGTTGCTAGGGGTTCCTTGAGCAATTTCTGACTCTTAGATAAGTTCCCATTGACACCATTGATCTTTTTTAGCTACCTATAAGGGGGTAATTCTTCCCAATGACTACAAATGTAAGGAGCTTTCTTCCCACTGACCATCACACTAATGTATCATGAGTTGTGTGTGTGTATATATATAGAAATTTTTAGCAGGGGTTCCCTGAGACTGGAAAGTTATTTTAAGGGTTCCTCTGTGTTGAAAAGGTTGAGAAAGGCTGTTCTAGATGGTGCAGTTGAGGTTTGGGTTTAAATTTTGGGTTGTGCCTGAACTTCACCTTTGGGAGAACTTTTATTGGATGTATGATCAAAACTTTTCTAAAAAATAGGATAGAATGAACCCTTTATATCTGGATTATTCCTTTTGTATGGGGTCATTTTTAAGCCCATGAATGATTAAGCACATGCCGATCGCCGCACGCAGATATACGTCGGCAGAATGGCACGGGCAGGCAAAAGGACGTGTGTATATATACGTCCCCTTTAAGAAGCGGCATTGTGGACGCGCGTGTGCCCGCCGCTAGCTCCGTGACTCCAACCGCGGGTCCCGCGGACTCTATGTCCGCGGGCATACCCGCGATCGTGTCACGGTGAGGAAGAAGGGGGAAATGCTCATGTAAACAAGCATTTCCCCATTCTTCCTAGTGACAGGACAGTGATCTCCGCTTCCTGTAATCGGAAGCTGTGATCACTGCCGTGTCACACACAGCCCATCGCCCCCTACAGTAAGAATCACTCCCTAGGGCACACTTAACCCCTACAGTACCACCTAGTGGTTAACCCCTTCACTGCCAGTGTCATTTTCACAGTAATCAGTGCATTTTTATAGCACTGATCGCTATAAAAATGACAATGGTCCCAAAAATGTGTCAAAAGTGTCCGATGTGTCCGCCATAATGTCGCAGTCACGATAAAAATCGCTGATCGCCGCCATTACTGGTAAAAAATAAATTATTAATAAAAATGCCATAAAACTATTCCCTTATTTTGTAGATGCTATAACTTTTACGCAAACCGATCAATAAACGCTTATTGTGATTTTTTTTTTTTTTTTTTTACCGAAAATATGTAGAAGAATACGTATCGGCCTAAACTGAGGGAAAAAAAAAAGTTATTTTTTAATATATTTTTTGGGGATATTTATTATAACAAAAAGTAAAAAATATTGCATTTTTTTCAAAATTTGTCGCTCTATTTTTGTTTATAGCGCAAAACATAAAAAACGCAGAGGTGATCAAAAACCACTAAAAGAAAGCTCTATTTGTGGGAAAAAAAAGACATAAATTTTGTTTGGGAGTAACATCGCGCAATTGTCAGTTAAAGCGACGCAGTGCCGAATTGCAAAAAGTGGCCCGGTCTTTGACCAGCAAAATGGTCCGGGGAATAAGTGGTTAAAATTATTTTACCCAAGTTGGTCCTGATGGGGATTGGGTTAGCAGGCTGATTCCAAATGTCTAGCTAATTCTTCAGTTCTCCATAAATCTATAGTAAAGGATTTCTTCCACATTTTCAGACCACGTGTGTTGAAATGTTCCACTAGTAGCCACTTCCTCATTGACAAAAGCTATGCAATAAAGTCAAAGGACCAGTTTCATCCTTGACGTTTATTTTTATTTATTTTTTTTCATCTCATCAGGGTTCCGCTTTTTTGTCAACAAATTTACTAAGGCTTCAGTCCATCCAAAATTGGTGTTTTAATACAGGGGGGTGGTCTGAGTCAGCGTCAGCCCCCAACTTATTGGATGCTCCAACAGTGAGATCTCCCTGCCATAATTCCCAGCTTGGTTCTCGTTCACTTGAAAGTTTTGGGTGCCCTGCTGTTCTTTGTGTGTCCCAGCTCCTCCTTTTTACATTCTTCATAATCTGCCTTCAGATCCTCCTTACTACCTCCTGGGATGACCATTTCAAGGTCTCTCTAAGCCAGCCATTCTCAACCAGGGTTCCGTGGAACCCTG
Organism: Rana muscosa; assembly: GCA_029206835.1. NCBI lineage: Eukaryota > Metazoa > Chordata > Amphibia > Anura > Ranidae > Rana > Rana muscosa. The sequence goes on along the minus strand of CM055116.1, from coordinate 1,221,650,704 downwards.
GGGTTCCTCCAGAGGTTGCTAGGGGTTTCTTGAGCTGTGGCTGATGAACCACCTATTTGACCTAAATTAAGGACTATTTGATGATGCCTACAGAGTTCAAGGTTCAGCACCACTTGGCAAAGCCAGCAGCATGACACCAAATATCTCTTTAGCTGTCTTTAAGGGTGGCATTCTGAACACCACTTTAAGGGGGACATTCTTCCTATTGACCACCAATATAAGGAGCATTGTTCCTATTGAGCCCTGATGATTTGGTTTTAGTAAGGGTTCCTCGAGACAAGAAAATAATTTTTGGGGTTCCTCTAGGGTTAAAAGGTTGAGAAAGCCTGCTCTAAGCCATCGAAAAAACTGACTATGCATATCCTAAACAGTCAGACTTATCCCTCAATATCAAAGGATGAGCGAGATCACTTCCCAGTCCCAACTCTTCAACACCATTGTTGGGATGAGAAAAATGGAACACCAACAGCTAGAGGTACTATAGATTTGTTTTTGTTTTTAAAAATGGAATCCCTGGGACATATCCTCTTTGGGTATGGTGCCATAATTTTCTATCTCTCCCTGATCTACCCTTTTACATTCTTCATAAAACAAAATAAATAAAAAATACAGCAGTGATGGTGAAACCCCTTCATAATGGACATAGCAGGTGTGTAAACCCCAACACTTGCCACAGAGATCTCACCACTTCAGCTCCCGAGGGAGACCAGAAAACTATAAAATGGTTTATCTGTCCAGCATCTCACAAAATCCAAAATGCCAGTTTTGGGCTGACTGGTTCTGGTGTAACAAGCTATGTGGTGTCCTAGCCCTAAATTTGTGATGTGAGCCCTTTCTTCTGATGAACCCCAAAGATCTTATTAGTACATACTCCTTTCTGGTTTTATTTGTTTCCTTGGTTAATCAACATTCTGGTGATGGGTTATCACCATTGTATGGAAACGGGTTTCTTTCTGACCAAAATCAATAATGCTTTGAAATGTTTCCCTATTGCATTGTATTCTTTCCACCATTTTTAATATCCGTCTAAAGCTGCAAATTCACAAGCACTGTGAATGACGTTGCGGTCAAGCACTACTTCCAGCCACAATTCTCAGGGAAGGTTTTAAAACCGTACTTTTTGGTAATTCCCCTTGCAGTGGGATCTGTCACCTTCTTAAGCTGGCCATGCATGGATAGTTTTATTTTTATTTTTTTTCATTCAGGCAGCCAAAAACCAACAGATTTCTCCAACCACACAAAAGAGATGAATGAAGGAATCCCTCACCACGCTGGGACATTATATTTATTTTATTCTGACAGTGGCACCTGGTGATTGGTTGCAGCCACTGATTGATGGAATATTTTCGACATGACTAATGTTGAGTGGTTAAGCCTGCACACTGATCAAAATTCTTCCAGGTCTTGATTGACCGGCCGCATTTCTATCAGTGTATGGCCAGCTTTAGAGAAACGGCAACTATTTTGTGCACTCAGATGGATGTAATGAATCCTATTGTCTGCATTCATGTGAATACCTGCTTGGCTCACAAAATGGCTGCCTGTGGGCCAGCAAATAAGGGAACAACTGAAAATGAAGGATCACTTAGAGCCACGCTTTACAAAATTCAGATGTGACAGGTTTAGAAGGATTTTCTGTTTAGCCTTATACATTGTTTTATGCTTATTGTACATGTGAATTTTGTACTTTTTTTTTTTTTTTTTTCTTTTTTTACGTGATCAATAAATTAATATGACAAAATGACTCGTTTGATCTTTGAAACCATCATTTTGGGCGTCGGGGTACAGATATGAATTTGTCATGTATATATTTGTTTTACAGTGGATCAGGATATTAAAATAAAGGAGTTGCTACAAATATTTAAGGAATAATATCAATCGGTGAATCGTGATTTGTACTTGCACTATATGGCCAATAGTTTGTGGACAACCCTCAAAATGAGGGAGTTCAGGTGTTTCCAGTGATGGGTACTGGTAATTCTAAAGCATACAAAAAAACATTTGACAACTTTGCACTTCCTGCCTTGTGACAATAGTTGGAGAAGGCCTTTTTCTGTTCCAGCATGACTGTGCCCCTTTGCAGAAAGCCAGTGCCATAAAAACATGGATTGATGGGTCTGGTGTGGAAGAACTTGATGGGCCTGCATAGAGCCCTGACTTAAACCCTACTGAGCACCTTTGACATGAGTTGGAACATTGACTGCAAGCCAGATCCTCTCCTCCAGCATCACTACCTGACCTCATAAATAGGCTGAATAGGCACAAATCCCCACAGACAGACTCCAAAGTGTCGTGGAAAGCCTTCCCAGAAGAGTGGAATCCATTAAAGCCACAAAGGAGGGGAGGGACAACTCTAAAATAATGGCCATGGTTTGGGACTGGGATGTCCAACAAGCTTATATAGGCATTAATAGTCTGTTATCCAGAGTTTTACTTGTATAGTGTATTTAACACAGATTGTGACAATAATTCTGGTAGTTTTAAAGGCCCAGTGGGCAAATCTCACTCCAGTTTAAATTAAATGTTAGTCATAGAAGTTTTTTTTTTAATTATTATTATTTTATCAATTTAATTCATTTGTCAATTTTTGATCAGATCTTTTCTATTCAGCTAATCTTCATTATAACATTGACCCGATAAAGCAAAGAAACATGTTTGTATTTGTTTTCCCAATTTGATGTTCCAATGAATATTCGTGGGGGAAAAAAACGTGATCAATCTTCAAAATACTGTTCAATAATTGTTTGCTCTTGATTTTAGTTTAGACTGGTGTGATTAATAGAAGAATGAACCAGGCTTTTTTTTTTTTTTTTTTTTAACCATACCTACAAAAATAAATGCATGCACGGGCCAAATTTAGATTTCAACATAACAATTGGTTAGATTGAAAATCCTGGATTGTCACTTATGGGCACCTTTTTAAGATCTGCCCTATCTTACTACTTATCTTACTGTTGAGCCCAGCTAGGGTGCACCATCTTTAACCACTTGCCGCTCGTCATATAGCAATATGACGGCGGCAAAGCTGTTTAGTTATCCTGATCGGACGTCATATGACGTGATCAGGATAACAAGCAGGCACGTGCCCGCAGGAGCACACAGCCCCGCGATCGGAGCTGCTGTGTGTCTGTCTGACATACTGCAACTCCGAATGTGGTATGGGGCCTCTGATAGAGGCTTCTTACCACGTGATCAGCTGTGACCAAATCACAGCTACATAGTAGGTGAGGTTGAAAAAAAACACAAGTCCAACCTATGTGTGTGATTATATGTCAGTATTACATTGTATTTCCCTGTAAGTTGCGGTTGTTCAGGTGCTTATCTAATAGTTTTTTGAAACTATCGATGCCCCCTGCTGAAACCACTGCCTGTGGAAGGGAATTCCACATTCTTGCTGCTCTTACAGTAAAGAACCCTCTACGCAGTTTAAGGTTAAACCTCTTTACTCTTTCGTTCATGGACGGAAACAGCCTCCTATTGACAAGTGGGTATTATCCTTCATTTTAGAGTGACTAGGCAGAAAACTTGTAGAAAGTGTTAACACACCACACCTTATACAGCACCGCCCAGGGGGCGGACCCTCTGGGTATAATCCCTCTCTCTGCACCTCGCAGATCAGTTTTTTCTGCCTAGCAAGGAGAAGGACATGGGACATGGATACTATCCCCTTGCTTTCTATAGCCTCGGGTTATGCAGTGGTGTTATGCCACCTGGTTTAGTTAAGTGCTGGTCTACGGACCAAAATACTTCCAAGAAGGCCTTAATGGACCTGCCCTTTAGCGGTGACAATCTTTTTGAAGCCTCTCTGGATGACATCGTTAAGGATGCCACAGGAGGTAAGAGCTTGCTGCTCCTGCAATCCAAAAAGGGGTAAGGAGCCACGCCATAGGCTAGGGCTCTCCTTCACCGCGCACAAATGGTCTTTTGTCCGCCTAGTGCGGCAAGTAAACGACCCCAGGCCGATAAAGCGCCTGCCGAGGGACAGAAGCGTCCCTGGGTTCGCAAGCCCAACCTTGCTTGCCTACCAAACAGATTTTTTTCCCTCTAAACCGCCAGCTTCAGCTGACTCATCGGGAAGTCCTATATGGAGCAGTTCAAGACCTGCTGATATGCAGGGTGGTCCTTCCTGTCTCAGTACAGGAAAGGATTCAGGGGTTCTACTCTAATCTGTTCGTAGTGCTGAAGACGCTCTGTCGCTGCCCTCCATCCAGGGATTTTCCGGCATCCTTGGTCATCAAGGACGCATGCTTGCATGTTCCCATATGCACCAGGCATCAGAGATGTCTGCGTTTAGCGCCCGGGGAAGACCACTACCACTGGTGGCTCTCCCCTTTGGCCTGGCATCGGCACCAAGGGTGTTCACCCAGGTGCTTGCCCTGATTCTGGCCCTACTACTAAGACAGCGTGTTATCGCTATCATGGGCAACCTGGGCGTTCTTCTTCTGAGGGCCACCTCAAACTCAAAATTAGAGGTGAGCGTGTCTATAACCTGTCAGACCCTTCATTTCTTGGTTGGGTGCTGAACACTCAGAATCAGTATCGGTACCGTCTCAACTCCCAGTGTATCTAGGGTTTATTCTGGCAAAGGTTTTTTCCTCCCTATGGGAAAGTTGCAGACCCTTCGGGCTGCGGTGCGGCAGTTGACATCCCAAGATGGTTGTCACGCCTTTTTTTCAGGTGAGTCCTGGGCCTCATGGTAGTCTCCTTCGAAACGGTACCATATGCACTATTTCACAAGCAAGTGTTACAGAAGGTAATACTGTCCAGAGGGTCGAGTACCCTTCATCTCTGGATTGTCAAAATCCGGGTGAGCCACCTAGTCAGGACCTCCCTAGTTGGTGGCCGACATCACCGGCATTTCTGTCTGGGAAGTCGTTCCTTCCTTTTTACTGGATGGTGGTCACGGCAGACGCCTGTCTTCCGGTTGGAAAGGAGTCTGGAGAGCTCAGTGAACTGGGGTCGCCGGACTCCGGAGGAATCCCACTTGCCGATCATTGTCCTGGAACTCCGGGCAATCTGGCTTTGCCTCTCCACATGGTCTGAGGCTACAGGGGCGTCTAGTCAGAATCCAGTTGGACAAACGCCACAGTGGTGGCGTATGTCAACCAACAAGTAGGAACAAGCAGCTCAGCTATAGCATCGGAGGTCGCTCACCTCTTAAGGTGGGCAGAAAGGAGCGTACCAGGCCTGTCAGCCGTATACATTCCGGGTGTGGGAACTGGCAGGCGGACTACTTGAGTCACCAGATGCTGGACCAAGGAGAATGGTCTCTACAACCGGAGGCGTTTCAGCTCCTTTGCCAGAGGGGAGGCACGACAGTCGTATATCTCCTGGCTTCTTGACTCAATCGGAAGGTATTGAGGTTTGTGGCCAGGTCAAGAGACCCATGGGCAAACACGACAGATGCGTTGATGGCACCGTGGAGTCAGTACCGGCTATGCCTTTCCTCCTCTGAAGCTCCTTCCTCAGCTGCTTCGCAGACTGGAGGCATAGAGGATTCCAATGGTCACAATTGCTCTGGATTGGCCTCGACGTCCTTGGTACGCCGATCTAGTGCGTCTGGTAGCAGAACGCTTTTTTGGCATCTACCACTAAGAAGGACCTGCTGCAAGGCCCCATACGCCATCCTGTTTTTTACAGTCACTGGCTTAATGGCATGGGTTGAGAGCCAGGTGCTAAGAGACCGGGGCCTGTCAGACTCTTTGATTTCTACCATGAGGAGTGCTCAGAAATCTTCCCCTAGGAAGATTTACCATCGCACTTGGGAGACCTACATATCCATTTGTGAGGAAATGAGGTGGCATCTGCGTACTTATTTGGTTCCAGAGTCCTGCTGTTCTTCAGCAGGGAACGGGCCAAAAATGTTACTTTAAGTACAATTAGGGGGCAGGTATCTACCCTGGCTGTCTTTTTCAACGACCCCTGGGGGCTCACTCTCTCGTGAGAACGTTTGTACAGTGGGTTCGGCAGGCGGCCTCTCCGGTCCACCCTCCACTACCTCCGTGGGGCTTGTGTAGCAGACGTCCTTTTGGCGTCTACCACTACGAGAGGACCTGCTATCGCAGGGTCCCATATGCCATCCTGGTTGCAGTCAATGGCTTTAACGGCATGGCCTCTAAGTGCCTCAGAAACCACAGTTTGAGAACATCAGGGAGATTCCCTTTTTTGACACTTTCTCAGAAAGTGGTCCTTTTGGTGGCTGTTATGCCAGTTAAGATAGGTTTCTGAGCAGGCAGCCTTGTCATGCAAGCCTCACTATCTGATCTTCCACAAGGATAAGGTGGTGCTGTGTCCGCAGCCTTCTTTTCTTCCTAAGGTCGTGTTTCGACCTTCCATCTCAAGGAAGACGTTGTACTGCCATCCTTGTGTCCTCATCCGTCGAATCCTAAGGAGACGACGTTGCATTCCTTGGACGTTGTCCAAACTCTGAGAGTATGCTTGTCTGGTACTGCTCCGTTCCGGGGTTCAGACTCACTTTGTTTCGGTGGCTGGTTCCAAGAAGGGCCCAGCGGTCGCGTCGGCCACCATCTCTAGGTGGATCTGACAGATCGTGACCAGGCTTATGCCATGAAGAATCAGGCGCCTCCCTTTCCCGGCGCATTTGACCAGGGCAAGAGGTGTTTCTTGGTGTTATGTCGGTTAAGACGGGTTTCTGAGCAGGCAGCCTTGTTATGCAAGGCTCCCTATCTGATCTTCCACAAGGATAGGTGATGCTGCGTCCGCAGCCTTCTTTTCTTCCTAAGGTAGTTTTTGACCTTCCATCTCAAGGAAAACGTTGTACTGCCATCCTTGTGTCCTCATCCGTCGTATCCTAAGGGGACGACGTTGTATTTTTTGGACGCTGTCCGAGCTCTGAGAGCATCAAGCATCTGTTTCACCAGGTGTGTAAGGCGGCGACCTGCTCGTCCGTTCACACTTTCACTAAACTTTACAAGTTAAGGTGTGTGCATCTTCGGATGCTTCTTTCGGCCGCAAGGTATTGCAGGCGGCTGTTGAGAGTTGCAAATCCTCCGTTGAGGAGCTCTGTCTTGTTTTGGGGTGAAGTTGTTTTAATGCTGTTCCCACCCCTCCGTTTTGACACTGCTTTGGGACGTCCCACTTGTCAATAGGAAGCTGTGTTCGTCCATGAACCAAAGAGTAAATAGGATTTTCGTACTCGCCGTAAAATCCTTTTCTCTGAGTTCATGGACGGACACAGCACCGACCCCTCGTTTTTAAGTTTGTACTGCTTTTTGACGAACTGATCTGCAAGGTGCAGAGAGAGGGATTATACCCAGAGGGTCCGCCCCCTGGGCGGTGCTGTATAAGGTGTGGCATGTTAACACTTTCTACAAGTTTTCTGCCTAGTCACTCCTAAATGAAGGATAATACCCACTTGTCAATAGGAAGCTGTGTCCGTCCATGAACTCAGAGAAAAGGATTTTACGGTGAGTACAAAAATCCTATTTTCTTCTAATTTTAATGAGTGGCCACGTGTCTTTATTAAACTCCCTTACGCAAGAAAGTTTTATCCCTATTGTGGGGTCACCAGTATGGTATTTGTAAATTGAAATCATATCCCCTCTCAAGCGTCTCTTCTCCAAAAAGAATAAGTTCAGTTCTCTCAACCTTTCCTCCAGACCCTTTATTAGTTTTGTTGCCCTTTTTTGTACTCGCTCCATTTCCAGTACATCCTTCCTGAGGACTGGTGCCCAGAACTGGACAGCATATTCCAGGTGCGGCCGGACCAGAGTCTTGTAGAGTGGGAGAATTATCGTTTTATCTCTGGAGTTTTTTTTGCATGACAAAATTCTGTTTGCTTTGTTAGCAGCAGCTTGCATGCCATTGCTGAGCCTATCATCTACTAGGACCCCCAGGTCCTTTTCCATCCTAGATTCCCCCAGAGGTTCTCCCCCCCCCCCCCCAGTGTATAGATTGAATTCATATTTTTGCCACCCAAATGCATTATTTTACATTTTTCTACATTAAACCTAATTTTCCATGTAGTTGTCCACCCCATTAGTTTGTTCAGATCTTTTTGCAAGGTTTGCACATCCTGCGGAGAAGTTATTGCCCTGCTTAGGTTAGTATCTTCTGCAAATACAGAGATTGCACTGTTTACCCCATCCTCCAGGTCATTTATGAACAAATTAAATAGGATTGGTCCCAGCACAGAACCCTGGGGGACCCCACTACCCACCCCTGACCATTCCGAGTATTCCCCATTTATCACCCTCTGAACTCACCCTTGTAGCCAGTTTTCAATTAATGTACTCGCCCTATGGTCTATGCCAACGGACCTTATTTTGTACAGTAAACGTTAATGGGGAACTGTGTCAAATGCTTTTGCACAGCTGATCATCGCGCGAACCAGGAAGTGCCGGTAAACTGCTTTCCTCGGTTCGTGCTGACAGGGAGAGCTGATTGGCTTTAGAGGGGGGCGGGGGGTCTTCGCTGAAAATCAAGCACTCTGATTACCAGTGCAGCCCCTATCAGCTGCCAATAAGTGCCCATCACCTGCCAGCCTGTGCTCCAGAATGCCAGTGCCCATAAAAGTGGCAATCAGTGCCCTTCAGATGCCACTTATTATTGCCTGTCAATAGCTCCTCATCAGTGCTGCCTATCCAGTGCCGCCTATCGGTGCCCATCAGTTTTTATTTTTTTTAAATTGTCCGTTTATAGCGCAAAAAAAAAAAACCTGCAGAGGTGATCAAATACCACCAATAGAAAGCTCTATTTGTGGGAAGAAAATTATAAAACTTTAGTTTTGGGTACAGTGTTGCATGACCGTACAATTGTCATTCAAAGTGTGACAAGCGCTGAAAGCTGAAAATTGTTCTGGGCGGGAAGGGGGGAAGTGTCTGGTATTGAAGTGGTTAAGTCTCAACCTACATCTGTGGTCAAGAGCTTGGGCCCTCTAGCATCTCACTATTGCTCTTTGGAGCTGGTATCATCCCTTGTGCTGATTTAAATGAAAAATAAAAAAAATAATTTTGAGCTTTAAAGTGGTTGTAAAGTTCATCCTAAAAACAGGCTCATGCAAGTATTAAGGGTGGGGGGGGGGGGGGGGGTGACTGCATGCAGAATGTTTTTAGAATGAATGCATGAAAGTTAAAAAAAGACCTTGTACAGTACTTTTATAATTTAACCACTGTGTGTCGCTTGAATGAAAGCTGATGTGAAATGCCAAATTTGAATGTCACCATAACAGACGGTAAGGTGAAATCCTTAAATGTAGATGCCTGTTCCAGAGAAAATTTTCTAAGAGGGGATTTTCCCTTACTTCCTGTTGTGCATTTGGGACATAAAATTAGGTGAAATCTTCCCCAGTGATGGTGCCGTGTCAGTGGGAGGAATGGTGCCCCATCATTGGTGTCAGTGGGAGGAATGGTCCCCCATCAGTGGGAGGAATGGGCCTCCATCATTGGTGTCAGTGGGAGGAATAGTGCCCCATCGTTGGTTTGAGTGGGAGGAATGGGCCTCCATCATTGGTGTCAGTGGGAGGAATGGTCCCCCATCATTGGTGTCAGTGGGAGGAATGGTCCCCCATCATTGGTGTCAGTGGGAGGAATGGTCCCCCATCATTGGTGTCAGTGAGAGGAATGGCCCCCCCATCATTGGTGTCAGTGGGAGGAATGGTGCCCCATTGTCCGTGGGAAGCCTAGTGTCCCATCATTAGTGTCAGTGGGGGGGGGGGGACTAGTGACTCAATGGTGTCAATGGAAGAATGGAATGGAAAAAATACTGCACCTTATTAGATTGTAAGCTCTTGTGAGCAGGGCCCTCTTATCCCTCTTGTATTTGATTGTATTGTAACTGTACTGTCACCCTTTATATTGTAAAGTGCTGTGCAAACTGTTGGTGCTATATCCTGTATAGTAATAATCATGCCCCATCGTTGATGTCAGTGGAAGGAAAAATGCCTAATCATTGGTGTCAATGGTAGTAAAAATGCCCCATCATTGATATCGGGGAGGGGGAGACCAGTGACCCAATCGTTGTGGCAGTGGAAAGAAAAATGCCCCACCATTGGTGTCAATGGAAGGAAACATGTCTCATTATTGGTGTCAGTGGATGGAATAGTGCCTTGTATTAGTTTGGGTAACAGTGCCCCAAGGGCCGCATACAGACAAGCAAAGGGCCGCATTCAGGCCACAGTTTGGAGACCACTGCTGTAAAAGAAAGCCGTAATGAGGAAATATGGATGATGCCATAGCTGACTTTTCTGAAAGTGTCAGTTTCCTGGATTTTATGCAGATCCAGTTGATCCCTACTTTGGGGCACTCACCTGAAATATACAGATCAGGAGTTCTGAATCTCTAATCTGCTTGTTTTGTTTGTTTTTTTCAAACATAACCAAAAAGCACGGAGGATAGAGTGCCAGGGAACAAGCATTTATAGAGGGAAGTTGGTCCTGGCATTCTGTATATTTGATTGTTTTTATTGCTGTCTGTATCACTTTTGGGGAGATCTGCCCCAATTGTTGTGTTATTAAAAACCTGACAGAGGTTCTTACCATTCACTTCATATTCACAAAAAAAGTATCTATTTCATGCTTGGAAATGTTAGTAATTGATTTGTATTGGAGCGTAGGAGGCTCCAGTGGTGCTGTCGGGAGCTGAGCTGTTAGTCCTCCGATGGGATGGGGGCGCTGTATGTTGTGTTACTGCAGACTCCATTCATATTTTATGGTAAAACGCAACCCGGGGCAGTTAAAAATACAAAAATTGTGTCGCCAGCCCCAACCTAATAGATGCTCGTTTTGTCAAGGGAATGGTCTAAAAATGACCTTTCACCACATTGCTACTACCAGTCGTGATGACTGGTCCCAACAACCCTCTCTTTTTGCCAGTCTGTATACGGCGTGCAGCGTGGTGCGGCGGCGGCAATAATTCACACAGTCAGGTGCAATAGAGAACTTGTATTTAAGTAATGCAGTAACAGTTTACAACAAAGCTGGAGGGAGGGCCACCCAACTGGGTGCACAAACGGTTTTCAGCAAAGATGGTGGAGCAATGCTCAGCTGGACTAACAGCGCCTGTAAAGAGGACAGAATGCGGCCTGTCTCGTGCTAAGTCGGGAAGATCTAGAGAGGAGTGGCAGACCTTACGCTTTCCCTCCTCGACAGGAACCTTTCCCTACCGCTAGTACTGTTCCTAACAGGCAGGGCACCTCTCCCTTTACTGCCCACTAGCAAATGCACACCAAAACTGGAAGCCAGGGTCTTAAATAGGCTCTGCCTAACCCAAGGTGGCTGCCAGAGTTGCATGGGGTAGGAGCATTCAATTGGATAGCTCCCCCAGTGACGCCGGAAGCCTATTCCTTTTATGACTTCCTCTCCAACAAGAAAACCACAGCGGGAGAGTGCCACCCATTGTAGAGAATGTAGACTGCACCTGCTTACAAGTCTCCGACTGCTCACACTTGAAGCCAGGTGTAGGTTATCTTCCCACCTGTAGGTGGTGCTGTGTCAATGCTACAGGCAAAGAGGCATCTGATAAGGGAAATTGTCCCTTTATAGACTCAGTCAGTCCTCCTCTGGGAAGGTAGGTGTAAGATTTGATGCCAAATTGCCATGAGAGTTCAGGTGGCCATCTTAACAAGAGGGCCTTTAAATAGGGGATCCCAAATCATTCAGGTGAGCTATGAGCGAGTGGCAGGTTAGAGTAATGATCCTGCTGGTTAGGGACAGTGCTTGGTGCAGGGAAAGGTTCCTGGTGAGTATTGGAACAAAGTAAGGGACATTGCCTATTGCCGTATAATCCTTCCGAGGATTCCTTCCAGCAAGCCAGTACTGTGTGGTTATACAAGATACCGCCACCCTTCCAGCACAGCCTGTCTTCCGGTAACATTACCATAAGTTATACTACAGAAAACTGTGTTGAAACTGTTGGTTTCACCAGTGTGCCATAGCGTTCTTCCATTGTGATTGCTATAACTCTGAACAATTACTATAAAACTATTACGGTGTTGAAGGACCTGTGCGTAGGTGTGTGGTTCCTCCTAAATGGCTACCTTTTTCGAGGCACCACCTGCACGCTGCCTCCCCTCTTGCCTATGTCATCACCTACAATGCAGGACCAGTGGTCCTGCATTGTACATAATGATGTCTGAGTGCCCCTTCATATTCCAGGGTGGGACAGAAGAGGACCAGAGCACAGACTGCTTTGGGACCATGGAGTAAGGTAAGTAATAATGCTCCTTTTAGGAGCATCCCTTAAACAAAACGACCAGATTATTCTCCATAAATTGGTGAAGGGGATTGTGGAGAAGCCAACAATTTTGTATCTTTTTCAGTGTCTTGAGTTCCAAGTTTCCTGTATCCACTTGTTGACTACAATACGCATATATGCGTTGCTTTTTTCAAGTGGTTTACTGGGGTTATGGCTGAAGCTGTCTGCCATAACCCTGGGATGTTGTTTTTTTTTTTTTTTTTTTTCTTTAGCCGGCGGCTGGCTTTTTTTCAATAAAAAAAAACTGGAATACTTTTAGAAACTGCCCCCCGCCAGTGTTTCTCGGGCTTACCGTTCTTACCGGTGCGCCCGAAAAACGATCCGAGTGGCTGGCTGGTCACAGAGACATTAAAAGATTAGATCATCTTTGATCGCCTCTATGGTCTTGGAGGACCGGAGTGGCGTCATGACTTCCCTTCCAATCCAGGGTGGAAGTAAACAATTTTTTTTTTTTTTTTTTTTACAGCAAAGGCTCAAACATTTTATTTTTATTTTTTGATCTTTTGCTTTTAAAAGTAAAGGAAAGCTTTTGAGTCTTTTTGGCCCCAGATCTCTCCATAAAGAGGACCTGTCATCCTTATTTCTATTATACGGGATGTTTTTACATTGCTTGTAATAGGAATAAAAGTGATAAAAGAAATTCAAGGGACAGTGTAAAAATGAAAACTAAAATAAGAAAAAAAAAAAATGTAAGCTCCCCCATCCCTCCGTGCTCGCATGCAGAATTGCACACACATGTATGTTGCGCACGCATATGTAAACACACATGTGCGGTATTGCCACAAACATTCATTCTAAATATAAAAAAATGTAAGTAAAATAAACTATAAAAAAAAGCCCCCCTGTCCCCGCGAATGCATACGTAAGTCACGCCCACATATGTAAACAGAGTTCAAATCACACATGTGAGGTATCATCGTGTGTGTTAGAGCGAGAGCAATAATTCTAGCACTAGACCTCCTCTGTAACTCGGGTAGCCTGTAACAAAAATGAAAACGTCGCCTATGGGGATTTTTAAGTACTATAATTTGTCGCCATTCCACAAGCATACGCATTTTTAAAGCATGACATCTTGGATATATTTTTACTCGGCGTAACATCATCTTTCATACTTAACCAAAAAAAAATCGTGTTTTTTTTTTATCCGTTAAGTGTTTTTTATTTTTTTACAAAGAAATTTATGTTTGAAAATCCTCTAAACAAATACCGTGTGATATAAAAAATTGCAACAATTGCCATTTATTCGGTAGGGTGTCTGCTAATATATATTAAATGTTTGGGGGTTATAAGTAATTTTCTAGCATAAAAATAATGATTTAAAGCGGAATTCCCTCAGAAAAAAAAAAAATTAAGTCACCAGCTACAAATACTGCAGCTGCTGACTTTTAAAATAAGGACATTTACCTGTCCAGGGCGCCCGCGATGTCGGCACCCGACCGAAGCTGATCTGTCCCTCGGCTCCCGGGTGGAGGCGCCGCCATCTTCAGTAAAGGAATCAGGAAGTGAAGCCTTGCGGCTCCGCGAGTCGCCAGAAGTTAGAGCAAAAACCTGTATTGGACAGGTATCTGACACCCCCCCCCCCCCCCGAGGGGTGCCAAATGTGACACCAGAGGGGGGGAGGAACCGGATCAGCGGAAGTTTCATTTTTGGGTGGAACTCCACTTTAAACTTACAAAAAGTGCCAGAAAAGGCCTGATCTTCAAGTGGGCAACAAAAATAGGTTCCTGGTCTTGACCCATTAGGGTGCATGGGGTAAGGCTGGAGCTTGCCTTCATTCTGTATCTTAAAATTGCAGATAAGCTATAAAGCAACAACAATGCAAATCTATTATTTTTTTTATTCCTCTCTCTCTCTTCCAGTGTATCAAATGCGTTTGAAAAAATCTGAAAAATCTACACAATGAAAACTGTAGCCGCTACAAGATTATGGGTTCCTTCGCTGTCAACATCAAAGCTTTACACTCCATTCTTCTGTAGTCGATTTGTCATTTCAATGAATTGGAACTATAAGCTGTTTTGTATTTCCATTGTAAAGTAAAAGTTAATATATGAATAAAAAACAGATCTTGGCAGTGCTGGTTAATTCTGTATGGTGCAATCTGCACGGCAACACGTTAAACAGGGTATGAGTTATGGAGACTGTGCCCCAACCTAACGCCTGGGCCCCAACTTAACGGCTGTGCCCCAGGCAGACAGCAAACGAATAGTCGCCAGTATTGCCTGTGACTGGTCTTTTCCCCATTACTGACTTACCATGCCTTGTTCTGCTGGGATAAGGTCATCTAGAGCCCAGGATGAAGATGCCAAATTACCCCCCCCCTAAATGTATGAGCATTATGCATAAGCAAAAATCCCCCCCCCCCCAAAAAAAAAATGAGTGCTAATTAGCATGCTTACCCCTAGGCATCAATCCCCCTTTCTCCTAGTACAAATCAACCCTCTGGTGAGATCCCCCCCCCCCCCCAGCACAATTCTTTGCCCCACATCCCCCCAATCTCCTCATGGCACCCCCCCCTCACTTCACATGATACCACAGTGCCCAGGGCAGCCTCCCCTCCTGCCCACCGCTTGTCCCGGCCCTGCTGCACTAGGTCTCTGTCTGGAGGTGGGCACCTTGGTGGAGGAGCAGGTCTTTAAACTGCAACCCGGGGCCAGATGTGGCCCTTTGCTCGCCTTTATTCAGCCCTTCAGGCACTATTGCTCCCACTGACACCAATGATGGGGGACAATTCCTCCCACTGACACCAACAATGGGGCACAATTCCTCCCACTGACACCAACAATGGGGCACAATTCTTCCCACTGACACCAACAATGGGGCCAATTTTCCTCCCCCTAATACCATCAGGGCACTGTTTACTTCCACTGACACCAGGACATTTTCGACACCCACAGTCTGTCCCTCCAAAGTCTAAAGGACAGTAAACTGGCCCTTTGTTTGGAAAGTTTGAAGACCTCTGCTTTACAGTCTCTGGTTATATGTGAGGACCCCAGTGGTGGTTCCAGTAATTAGTTGTGAGAGGCAGCCCCATTGAAAGCAATGGGAAACTGCTGGCTGCTGCAGCTAATCATGGCCGTTCGCATGTAATGCCTCGTACACACGATCGCAATTCCCGAAAAGTGCGATGTCAGCTTTTTGTCGCAAATTCTGACCGTGTGTATGCTCCATCGCACTTTTTCTGTGAGAATTCCGGCCAAGAGAAAAAAAAAAGAGAGGAGGATCTCAATTTTCGTGACAGGAAAAATTCCTATCGGGAATCGCGATCGTCTGTATGTTTAGCGGTACCCTCACTCCCCCTCTTTCCTACGGTGTATGGCTTGCGTCTAGGGGTACCTGGGAGAGGGGAGTGCAGGGACACTATGCCAAGCTCTTCCCTCGTGTGTATGAGGGTTGAGCAAAGTTAGTTGAATTACCTCCGGGTCTGTCCACTGCATACGAAGCCTCAGTTGTTCCATGGAGATGTGTCTGCCAATAATAGAACCCCACACCAATCGAAAGTCCAACACTCCTTTATTTCTCATACAGTACGAACTTCCAATAACAGACGAACATGGGGTGTGGATACGAGTAGCCCCAGGCACAACTAAGCTCTCCTATTCCTTTTTAGCGAATAGGCCTGGCGCACGGTCTCTGCCACCGACCGTGAGGGTGGTCTCTGCCACAGACCGGATGAACTGTTGAGGCCCCTGCCATGGGCCTAATAGCAGGCCCCTGCTACTGACCTGAGTGAAATAGTTGGACCGCTGCCACTGGTCATTGAACGTGGACTGAACTTCCTCTTTGAACTTGGCCCCTGTTCGGGAAAGATATCCCTCCAGGCGGTCTTCAGAGGTTCACCCGGCACTGGCAATCTGCTGCACCAGGTCTTCGGGTGAGTCCCTCCTCCGGTCCCTTACGCCTCTGGATTCGGGTGCCCCACTCCCGGGGCCCGCTAGGACAATCCCTCCCTTGTGGGACCCAGCGGAAGGTACTGGGCCCCAGGCCTCAGGCCGAGTACCTCACCCCAGACTGAAGGTGTCTGGGATGGAACACGAACTCCAAGTGCCCAGGCCTTGCCTGCCTGGACAGCGACCGCAACAACAGCCCTCAGGCTGAAGGTGCCCGGGACTTCCACCTTGTGGCGAAGATGTCCGCCCCCTTTATACCCTCCCCCAGGATGCACGGCGGGTTCCCCGTCCCGCCGTACAACCGATGCGAGAGGCCACAAAGGGTACGGCACTGCAGTGATGGTTAAACCCCGGCCCAAAGTGACAGCGCCACCTGCTGGGCCGCAGGGAACTATGCATCACTGGTGTCCTCACCAGTTTAAAAAGTGCATACCCACTACATATGCAATTACGACGCGAAAAAAACGTGCATGCTCAGAATCAAATATGAGATGGAAGCGCTCTGTCTGGTAAAACTAGCGTTCGTAATGGAGATAGCACATTCGTCACGATACGAACCCACAAGCACAAACTGAACTGCAATAACGGCTGAAAAGCGTGAATCGTCTCTCACCAAACTTCTACTAACACAAGACTAGCAGAAGGAGCCCAAAGGGTTGCGCGCTTCGTTTGGAACTTCCCTTTTCTAGTGCCGTCGTCTGTGTTGTGTCACCACGTTCTTGACGGTCGGAATTTCGCCCAAGATTAGTGTAACCGTGTGTATGCAAGACAAATTTCAGCCATTTTCCTGCTGAAAAAAAAAAACGTGTTTTTCTTGTCGGAAATCGCGATCGTGTGTACAATGCATAATTGTTCATGCAGCCATCATCAGGGCCAGTGCAAGGATCCTCCCCCTTCCCCCGTCCTTGTGCCTTTAGGCAGTTGCCTAAGCAGCCTTATCCCAGCTCTAACACTTGCTATCATATGTGATGCACTTGTATGTGATTGCTGCATGAGAGATTACAAACAACTGGACGCAATTAATTGCCAGGAGTCAGCAGCTACTACCCATTGCTTTTAATGTGGCTGCCTCTTGCAGCTAACTGTGGGAACCCTCGCTAGGGTTTTCGCATATAAATCGCAGGCAGGGTGCATTTGCAAGTATGAATGTACCCTAAGAGTATTTTCAGTTCTTGTCCCCGCTTCCTACCTAACAAAAGTTAATAGATAGGTGTACCTGTTTTAGTGATAATCAGGAGTTCCAGACATAGTGATCTCCAACATAGGGTGAATCTGTTTACATCTTGAGTTAATATTAAACACTGCTCTCTTATCCCACTACAATATGCATCTCTGGCCTTTCCTTAAATTACTAAAAAGGGAAAAAAAAAATGTTTTTATTTATTTAAATTTGGATGTAGTGGTAAGTTCTAATTCGAACCACTGTCATGTTTTTATTTCTGTCTGCCACCTTCACCCTCTCTAATTGTCCTCATCACTTCTGTCACAGGGAACGAAACTGAGGATAAATCCAAAATTTGGGGTTGTCACCAGAACAGGAATAGAGAGAAATCTTCCAATGGGAACACTTTATCCCATGGCAACGAACAGGAGATTTCCTTGCTTTTGGAAAGATTTCTTCTCACTTCCTGTGGAGTCTACAGGACAGGAAATGATGGGAAATCCCCCAAATAACATACAGATGGCAGAAAAAACTCAAACAGCAGTTTTAACCATTCTCTACTATATCCATAATGAAAGAAATGTTTTGGCTTTATATACTGTATACTGTAAGCGCCCTCTAGTGGTAGCCAGGAGAAGCTGCGACAGGAAAGATGTTTAAGCTCCTTCTAGGCTGCAGGTCCCTGTATGTATGGGCTCATTCACACTTGCGGGTGTGCATTAAGGTGCTTATAATGCACGGGCATTGTAATGCGTTCCTAAGGGAGAACTCCGCTGGGAACGCTAATGTTAAGGGAGAACTCCGCTGGGAACGCTAATGTTAAGAGAGAACTCCACTGGGAACGCTGATGTAGGGGAGAACTCCGCTAGGAACGCTGATGTAGGGGAGAACTCCGCTGGGAACGCTGATGTAGGGGAGAACTCCGCTGGGAACGCTGATGTAGGGGAGAACTCCGCTGGGAACGCTGATGTAGGGGAGAACTCCGCTGGGAACGCTGATGTAGGGGAGAACTCCGCTGGGAACGCTGATGTAGGGGAGAACTCCGCTGGGAACGCTGATGTAGGGGAGAACTCCGCTGGGAACGCTAATGTTAAGAGAGAACTCCACTGGGAACGCTGATGTAGGGGAGAACTCCGCTGGGAACGCTGATGTAGGGGAGAACTCCGCTGGGAACGCTGATGTAGGGGAGAACTCCGCTGGGAACGCTGATGTAGGGGAGAACTCCGCTGGGAACGCTGATGTAAGAGAGAACTCCACTGGGAACGCTGATTTAAGGGAGAAACTTCGCTGGGAACGCTAATGTAAGGGAGAACTACACTGGGAACGCTAATGTACTGTAAGGGAGAACTCCGCTGGGAATGCTGATGTAAGTAGCGGATTTCTAAACGCTGATGTAGGGGAGAACTCCGCTGGGAACGCTGATGTAGGGGAGAACTCCGCTGGGAACGCTGATGTAGGGGAGAACTCCGCTGGGAACGCTGATGTAGGGGAGAACTCCGCTGGGAACGCTGATGTAGGGGAGAACTCCGCTGGGAACGCTGATGTAGGGGAGAACTCCGCTGGGAACGCTGATGTAGGGGAGAACTCCGCTGGGAACGCTGATGTAGGGGAGAACTCCGCTGGGAACGCTGATGTTAAGGGAGAACTCCGCTGGGAACGCTAATGTTAAGAGAGAACTCCACTGGGAACGCTGATGTAGGGGAGAACTCCGCTGGGAACGCTGATGTAGGGGAGAACTCCGCTGGGAACGCTGATGTAGGGGAGAACTCCGCTGGGAACGCTGATGTAGGGGAGAACTCCGCTGGGAACGCTGATGTAGGGGAGAACTCCGCTGGGAACGCTGATGTAAGAGAGAACTCCGCTGGGAACGCTGATTTAAGGGAGAAACTTCGCTGGGAACGCTAATGTAAGGGAGAACTACACTGGGAACGCTAATGTACTGTAAGGGAGAACTCCGCTGGGAATGCTGATGTAAGTAGCGGATTTCTAAATTTAGGGGAAGTGTTTGAGTGGTAGTTTTGCTCAAACACCCCAATTGTCGGGATTCTTTCAACCATTTTTGTCCGCAGGGAGAGTATCGGTGTGTAGTTCCCTGTGGCCTGCAGGTGGCGCTGCCATGGTAGGCCAGGGTTGAACCGCTGATACAGTGCTGTGCCTTGTGTGTCCCCTCTCAGCAGCCGTACAGTGGGTGTGGCAGGCCTGCTGTGCATGCTGGGAGAGGATATAAAAGGGGCAGACGCTGCCTGTTCGGGGTTCTGTTCGGCGCGGTCTGTCGTGGTCGGGGGTCCTACCCCAGGGAGTGTGTTCCTGTCCGCCCTGGGCACCTTTGGCCCAGGGGCGGAAGTCGGTGAATCAGTCCCAGGCACCTTTAGTCCTAGGACGGCGGCAAAGGCCTTGGGCCCAGCACCTTCGGCTGGGGCCCAACAAGGATCGAGGAATCCCAGGGTGCCGCCTTGCGAGGGGACCCATATCTTAGACGAGGAGGTCGGGGGAGGAACTGTTCCGAGGAACCGGTGAGAAGTCACGGTAAAGGAAGGGGCCCGGTAACTCTCTGGAGGGATGTCTTCTTCTTACAAAGAGGTCAAGTTCTGAAGCACCAAGTTCACCTGTCTGTGGCAGAGACTGTGCGGTTAAGTTGGAGTACCATTTGGCTGCTAGTCCCTTCCTGGGGAGACTATCCATTTGGGCTGAGTCTGCTTGAGAAGCCGATCAGTGAAGTGATTGTGTTTGTGCCTGGACCTCTCCCACACCTTAGGCTGTCCTGTCTTCTACTCCAACCTTTATCTATCAGAGACTGTTCTTTGCAAAGAGAAAATAAACTCTAAGTTGGAGTTGCAGCTGGTGTGGACTAGTGATGAGCCGAACACCCCCGGGTTCGGTTCGCACCAGAACCCGCGAACGGACCGAAAGTTCGCACGAACATTAGAACCCTATTAAATACAATGGATGCGAACGTTCGGATTCTAAAGTGCTAATTATAACGACTATTATCCATGTTATTGTCCGAAACAGAGTTTGGGAACCCGGCTTCTGCACCAGGGGACATGTATCAATGCAAAAAGAAGTTTTAAAAAAGGACGTTTTCCGGGAGCAGTCATTTTAATGATGCATAAAGTGAAAAAAAAAAAAGTCAAATATTCCTTTAAATATTGTACCTGGGGGGTGTCTAAAGTATGCCTGTGAAGTGCCACGTTTTTCCCGTGTTTAGAACTGTCCCTGCACAAAATAACATTTCTAAAGGGAAAAAAGTCATTTAAAACTGCTTGCGGCTTTAATGCAATGTCTGGTCCCGGTAATATGGATGAAAATCTTTAGGAAAAATGGCATAGCTACCCCATGACCCCCCCCCCCTACCCCAGCCCATTACCAGCCCCTTTGGGTCTTGTATGGATATTAAGGGGAACCCCGCACACAAAATAAAAAAGGCCCTATATACTCTGAACAGCCGTATACAGGCGGTGCATACAAGACAGGGACTGTAGGTTTGTTCTTATGTAGAATCTGGTTTATAATTTTGAACAGCTGCATTGTTTAAGTGGAGCTCCATGGCAAATTCCTTTTTTTTAGCTTTTTGGAAAACATAGGAAAGGGTTATCACCCCTGTCACATTTTTTTTGCTGTCTGTGCCCCTGTTCAGAACATTTCACCTCACTTTGCGTCCCAAGGACAACTGTTTTTGAAATGTGGTGTTTTTATTGAAACAAGGATTGGTGATAAAGCATCAGTAGAGAGGAGACACCTTTCTCCCATATTAATTCTTAAAGGAGAGAATTTTCCTTCCAAGGGGTAGATTTCCTCTCACTTCCTGTTGTCTTCTTCCGTTTGCAAGTAGTAGTAGTTTGTAAGTTGGATGTTTGAAAGTAGGGACCTTCCGTATATACTCTGCAGAAATTGGCCCCTTAGGTGTTGGTGTTGGCACAACACTGAAAGCACTCACAGTTATTCTTGGTGGGTGCTGGAACGCCCTGCTGTCAAGTATAATATCAGGAATTGTAATAACATATAATTGTTGATCAGTGATAGTAAAAATTGGGCCTTTGATGGTGGTGCTGGTGCCACAACACTGTAAGGCCTGACAGTTACTCTTGGTGGGCGCAGCAATGGTCCCTGCTGTGAATTATTAGATCAATAATTATAATTGCATGCCCCTGTTGAACAGGGGCTGAAAAATTGGGCCTTTGGTGGTGGTGGTGATGGTGGTGCTGGTGCCACAACACTGTAAGGCCTGACAGTTACTCTTGGTGGGCGCAGCAATGGGCCCTGCTGTGAATTATTAGATCAATAATTATAATTGCATGCCCCTGTTGAACAGGGGCTGAAAAATTTGGCCTTAGGCACTGGTGGCACAACACTGCAACCCCTCACAGATACTGTACTTGGAGCACAGCAATGAGGCCTGTTGCAAAGTATTGCATCAAAAATTTTAATTACACGCCCCTGTTAAACAGGGGCTGAAAAATTGGGCCTTAGCCACTGGTGGCGTCACCCATAAACCAAAATGATCTTCTAAGCTATCATCGTTAATCGTATCATTGAGGAGGAGGAGGAGGATAGTCAGTCAACATAACAGCACAGGCACTCAGCATCAGCATCAGTCTTGAAGGGATGTGACATTTTAAAATCAATTAGTCTGTTATATCAGCATCTGGTGTGTGGTAGCTGGTGGTGATCCAAGACTGGTTCATCTTGAAAGTCAGTCGATCAACCGAGTCGGTGGACAGGCGCACCCTGTGATCCGTGACAAATCCTCCAGCAGCACTGAATGTGCGTTCTAAAAGAACGCTGGATGCAGGACAGGCCAGTAGGTCAATTGCATACTGTGCAAGCTCTGGCCAGTGATCCATCCTCAAGACCCAGTAAGCCAGAGGATTTTCGGTGGGGAAGGTGTCCAAGTCTGACCTTGCCCCTAGGTATTCCTGGACCATGTATATCAGATGCTGGCGATGGTTGCTGGAACCGATCATACTTTGGGGCTGCGGACTAAAGAATTGTCTGAACGCATCGGTCAGACGGCCACCTTCCCCACCGCTCATTCTTTGACTGCCCGAAGCCTCAGCAACTCGTTGTCCAGGACCAGGAGTTTGTAACCTCACAGTCTCTGGGAACGCATTGCACAGACCTTTCTGCAAGGCCTCCCGGAGTTGTCTCATCCTCTGCTCCCTCTGCGACGGTACGATAAGGTCCGCAACCTTACCCTTGTACTGTGGATCAAGGAGAGTGGCCAGCCAGTAATGGTCCCTCTCCTTGATCCGAAGAATACGAGGATCCTTCCGCAGACTTTGCAGGATCAGGGAGGCCATGCAGCGTAGGTTAGCTGAGGCATTCAGTCCGGAGTCCTCTGGGTCACTAAGGACGACATGATCCGCAGCCACCTCCTCCCAGCCACGTACAAGTCCACTGGTTTCTTGGGACTGTAAATCATCCCTAAAAGACTGCTGCTGATGATGCTGAGTGCCAGCCTCCACCTCCATGCTGACACAATCCTCCTTCTCCTCCTCCTCCTCCTCCTCTTCCTGTGCGATGGGTGGGACAGAAGGAACACTGTCTGGGTAAAGGGGGCCTTGAGAGGCAAGGAAGTCCTCCTCTTCCTGCCTCTGTTCTGCCTCAAGTGCCCTGTCCATTATTCCACGCAGCGTGTGCTCCAACAGGTGGACAAGAGGTACAGTGTCACTGATGCATGCACTGTCACTGCTCACCATCCTCGTGGCCTCCTCAAATGGTGCCAGGACAGTGCATGCATCCCTGATCATGCCCCACTGGCGTGGTGAAAAAAACCCAAGCTCCCCTGACCCTGTCCTGGTGCCGTAGTCGCACAGGTACTCATTGATGGCCCTCTGCTGCGTGTGCAGCCGCTGCAGCATGGCCAACGTTGAGTTCCACCTGGTGGGCATGTCACATATAAGGCGGTTCCTGGGCAGGTTCAACTCCTTTTGAAGCTCAGCCAGGCGAGCACTGGCATTATAAGATCTGCGGAAATGCACACAGACTTTCCTGGCCTGCCTCAGGACATCCTGTAAGCCCGGGTACCTGCCCAAGAACCGCTGCACCACCAGGTTAAGGACGTGAGCCATACAGGGCACATGGGTCAGTTGTCCCTGTCGGAGGGCGGAGAGGAGGTTGGTGCCATTGTCGCAAACCACCATTCCTGGCTTAAGCTGGCGTGGCGTCAACCACCTCTCGGCCTGCCCCTGCAGAGCAGACAGGACCTCTGCCCCAGTGTGGCTCCTGTCCCCCAAACACACCAGCGCAAGCACGGCATGGCATCTTTTTGCCTGCGTACTTGCGTAGCCCCTTGAACGCCTACGGAGCACCGCTGGTTCCGAGGACAAACCACAGGAAGAGGCCATGGAGGAAGAAGAAGAGGAGGGGGTGGAGGAGAGAGGTGTGTCACAACCAGTAGTAGAATTTTGGAGGCGTGGCGGTGGAACAACCTCCAACACTACTGCACCTTGTCCTGCATCCTTCCCAGCTGCCAAAAGAGTGACCCAATGGGCCGTGAAAGAAAGGTAACGTTCCTGTCCATGCCTGCTGGACCATGAGTCAGCGGTAATATGCACCGCCCTGTCCAGCGAGGCCAAGACATTGCCTTCCACATGCCTGTAGAGAGCCGGAATAGCCTTCCGTGCGAAAAAGTGGCGTTTGGGAACCTGCCACTGAGGAACCGCACATTGCACAAACTCACGGAAGGGGGCCGAGTCTACCAACTGAAAAGGCAGCAGTTGAAGAGCTAGCAATTTAGCCAAGCTAGCATTCAACCGCTGGGCATGTGGATGGCTGGGAGTGAACTTCTTTCGACGGTCCAGCAGCTGGGGCAGGGAAATTTGCCTGCTAGAATCGGACGTCGGTGTACTGCTAGCAGAGTGCCCGCAAGTACTTGGCTGTGACACACCTAATTCTACACCTTCATTCCTCTCAGTGCAGGTTTTAGAGAGGACTGAAGGTATAGTGGGGTTGGAGATCCCAGCTGATGCGGTGCAAGAAGAGGTCAGCTTTGTTCTTTGGTGTGGGTCTTTAAGGTAGGCTTGTCAACGAGCTGCATGGCAGGTCAACATATGTCTGATCAAGCATGTGGTGCCCAAGCGGCTGATGTTTTGGCCACGCGATATACGCTTGAGACATATGTTGCAAACAGCAGCTGTGCGATCTGATGCACTCACCTCAAAAAAGGCCCACACCAAAGAACTTTTTGAATGACGGGCAGAGGCAGCGCCCTGCACAGGCGGAGCTCTGCGGTGTGATTCCGTCGGTGTGCTGCCCATACGCTGGCCACTCAAGGGCATCCTGCCTCTTTGGAGATGTGCCTCCTCCTCATCCTCCTCTTCCTCCTCTCTCCTATTAGGCACCCACGTGGAGTCAGTGACCTCATCATCCCCTCCCTCCTCATCACTGGAGCCAATCTGGCAGTATGCTGCAGCTGCTGGAGCATGACTGCCAGATTGGTGTCCTTCTTGAGCATCCCCTCTCTCTGCTCTCACGCTGCTGCCTTCCTCTAGCTGGGTATCATCATCAGATCCTTCCAAACGCTGGGCATCCTCCTGGAGCATGTACCCAACACTGTGCTCAAACAGTTCGGGGGACTCCTCAGGAGGAGGGCATGGTGGGTCTAGGGAAAGATTGACTAATGAAGATAATGATACCAGAGAAGAGGACGCTTTGGCAGCTGCTTTGCCAGTACCCTGAGCCTGGGTGAGAGAGGATGAGGAGGATGAGGTGGGCTTGGTCATCCACTCTACCAAGTCTTCGGCATGATGTGGCTCAACATGTCCAGCTGCCGAAAACAAGGACAAGCGTGTCCCATGGCCATGTGCTGATGACAATGCACCGCGTACACGACCAGCACTGTTTCCCCCAGACACAGAGCCTGCTTGCCCTCTTTTTTTGCCTCCTGACTGTCTGCCTCTCCTTGGTTGCCTTCCAGACATTTTAATGGATGGCCTGCAGGGAGATGGGAAAAACAGCAATAAGGGCTACCTTCAGGTGTATATTGTGCAGGAGGCTTAGCAACAATGACACTGACACTGTCCCCTGCCTATCCTTCTCTGTCCCTAAACACAAGGATTGAAAATATGGTTCAGCAAAAAAGTTTTAGAACAGAATAGCACACTGACACTTTCCCTCACTGTCCTACTCTGTCCCTCCCTACAAACAAGATTTAGCACAGAATAGCACACTGATAATTTCTACGAGTGTCCTTCTCTGTCCCTCAACTCAAGGATTGAAAATATGGAACAGCAAAATTGGTTTAGAACAGAATAGCACACTGTCAGTTTCATTTACTGTACCTCTCTGTCCCTCAACTCAAGGATTGAAAATATGGAACAGCAAAATTGGTTTAGAACAGAATAGCACACTGTCAGTTTCATTGACTGTACCTCTCTGTCCCTCAACTCAAGGATTGAAAATATGGTTCAGCAAAATAGTTTTAGAACACAATAGCACACTGACACTTTCCCTCACTGTACCTCTCTGTCCCTCAACTCAAGGATTGAAAATATGGAACAGCAAAATTGGTTTAGAACAGAATAGCACACTGTCAGTTTCACTCACTGTACCTCTCTGTCCCTCAACTCAAGGATTGAAAATATGGTTCAGCAAAATAGTTTTAGAACACAATAGCACACTGACACTTTCCCTCACTGTACCTCTCTGTCCCTCAACTCAAGGATTGAAAATATGGAGCAGCAAAATTGGTTTAGAACAGAATAGCACACTGTCAGTTTCACTCACTGTACCTCTCTGTCCCTCAACTCAAGGATTGAAAATATGGAACAGCAAAATTGGTTTAGAACAGAATAGCACACTGTCAGTTTCACTCACTGTACCTCTCTGTCCCTCAACTCAAGGATTGAAAATATGGAACAGCAAAATTGGTTTAGAACAGAATAGCACACTGTCAGTTTCACTCACTGTACCTCTCTGTCCCTCAACTCAAGGATTGAAAATATGGAACAGCAAAATTGGTTTAGAACAGAATAGCACACTGTCAGTTTCACTCACTGTACCTCTCTGTCCCTCAACTCAAGGATTGAAAATATAGTTCAGGAAAATAGTTTTAGAACAGAATAGCACACTGACACTTTCCCTCACTGTACCTCTCTGTCCCTACAAACAAGGATTAGCACAGAATAGCACACTGTCACTGACATTCTCCCTACCTATCCTTATTTGTCCCTAAACACAAGGAATCCAGGATTAGTAAAGGAAAAAAAATGACACTGTCCCTGCCTATGCTTCTCTTTCCCTGCTCCGGAACACACTACACTAGGCCGCCGCGCTGGCGGCCTTTTATAGTGTGGGGCGTGTACTAAACCCCATCAGCAATAATTGGCCACAGGCATCCTGCCTGTGGCCAATCATTGCTCTCCTCGCTGCCGGCGCTGTGATTGGCCAAGCATGCGGGGTCACAGTGCATGCTTGGCCAATCACAGCGCCTGGATGACACTGCGATGGCGTAGTGCATTGTGGGCCGTTCGCGTCACTCGAATTTGGCGCGAATGGCCCAAATCGTTCGATCTTCGTCGAACGATCGAACAGCCGATGTTCGAGTCGAACGTATGTTCGACTCGAACACGAAGCTCATCCCTAGTGTGGACATTCAAATTACTGGGGAGAACAAGGACATATCTGTCTATTGTAGAGATGAGAATCATTCTCTGGAGTATTCTGGTTTCTGGCTGTGGAGACCCGCTAACAACACCGCTCAACCTCTTTACACAGGAGGGTACGGGCTTGTGGCGTGGTGTGCCCTCTTTACCTGCGGGGAGCCGAAGGCAGGTGAAGGCGGTGAGGTCGCTACATAAGGGAGAACTCCGCTGGGAACGATGATTTAAGGGAGAACTCCGCTGGGAACGCTGAGTGACCAAGTGGCATATCCCCCACACCATCCCATACCCCACTCCATCTCCCCTGGGGACAGGGACCCTCTAGGCCACTCACCTGGAGACAGGGTCCTCCTCCTCCCCTGGGGACTGGCATCCTCCTTCTCCCCTGAGGACTGGCATTTTCCTCCTCCCGTGGGGACTGGCATCCTATCTCCCCTGGGGACTGGGACCCTTCTCCCCTGGGGACTGGGATCCTATCTCACCTCGGGGCAGGAACTCCATCTCCCCTGGGGAAAGGGACCACACCTCCACTAAGAACAGAAACCTGATCACCCTGTGCGTGCCAACCTCACCGCCCTGCCTGATCACCCTGAGTGTGCCAACCTCACCGCCCTGCCTGACATGTGTCCTGTGTGAGGGCCCTCCTGTAACAGATCTTATCAGGACTTCACCCCACTGTGTGCTCCCCCTACATGGATACATTTATGCGCTCCCACTACACGACTGATCCCTCTGTGTGCTCCCCCTACATGTCTGCATACTCTGACCACCTCCTGTATCATGTGCACATCCTCTCACCACCTCCTGTATCCTGTGCACATGTTCTGGCTACCTCCTGTACCATGTCCGCAGCCTCTAACCACCTCCTGTATCCTGTCCGCAGCCTCTAACCATCTCTTGTATCATGTGATGTGCAGCGCTTGGGAATTCGTTGGGGTGCCACAAAAGATATATACCGTATTTATCGTTCTGGCTGCCTCGGAGGGGACAGGGAGGGGGTGGGACAAGTGCCGTCAAATTACATACAGTAGAATCTCCTGTTTACTTGGCGGCCTCTGTAATAGGAAGTCCTGTCTCCTTGGCTGAAATTGAACATTCTGTCTATCATAGGAGGCGGGACTTTGTATTAAAGAGGCCGCTGAGCAAACAGGTGATTCTCCTGTATGTAACCCATACCTCCCAACACTCACGGATTGTGCGGAAACTTTCACTAATTTCCCACAGTCCAGCGAGAGCATCTAATTTCCCGCAATCGAAGGAGGACCGGCCCCTTGTGGAATGATCTATTATCAGCCCGCAGCACCACCAACCCCCACCCCCCTGCTCGACAACTTAGATTAAAAAAAAACTGGTAGCAGCCAATCCCCCCCCCCCCCCCGCAGCGCTCATCAACTGTCCGATCGGAAGTTAGTAAAAAGACAAACTCAGTCCCGCGGGAGGTATGTGTAACCTGTTGGCGCTTGTCCTGCCCCCTCCCTGTCCCCTCTGAGGCTGCAGATGGACATCAATCAGGCTGCACTGATGGCAATGGTGAGCCTGCATTCATGGCAATGGTATGGTGAGGCTGCAGATGGCACTAATTAGGCTGCATTGATGGGCACTGAGCCTTATTTATCTTCAGTTCTTTATTTAAAATCAAATTTATTCCCTGAAACTTCCCTCTTAAAGTGAAGGTACGTGTCATACGCCGAGAAATACTATATATCCAAATAACACGCCCAAGCTCATCCTTTACCAAACACATCCACAAAGGCAAGAGAATCTTCTCTTTGAAAAAAAAAAAAAAAGTTTGGACACCCCTGGGTTAAGGAAAGACGGAAAATGTGGATCCAACAGAGGGAAAATTGAGGGATATAAAACTGAGATGTTGCACCTGCTGGGACCTGTAGTTCTACCAAGAAATAAGCCCAAACATGCTCTGGTCCTTTTATTTCAAAACTGGCACCATCTTAATATAATATCCAGCAGTGTATATGATGTTACTTGTGTTCCTGTCATTATACAGCGCAGCGCTCTTTTTACAGTCTCATTATAAAAAGAAAAGCTTCTGGGTGTAGAAAGATGGCCGACCTGTGTACTGTGGGTGTAGCAATATGGCTGACTTCCTGCTCCTGGAGGAGACACGTGGTTGCTGCAGTCTCCAGGAAGCAAGTCAGTAAAGGTTGTGTGCTGTAAGTAGGGGGGGGGGGATATGTGATGTGTGGAGGGTGAGAGGAGATGGGAAGAGATGAGGAGTAGCTGCCTTTAGATTACATATAAGATAATGACTATCCCTGATGGGTTTCATAGTACAATAATATCTATATATAGGATTGCAGGTCATGTCAGTTCTATTGATGATTGTAAATACAAAACTGCTTTGTTTATAAAGGCCACTTCACATATTCGGGGGGCGTTCCTGCATGCGTCTTCATGTGCGTTATGTTAAGGCAGCCCATTCATTTTGAATGGATTGGCAGCGCCTCTTTGACGCACGTGACTTTCATTAACACAAAGCCCGGGTGTGCTGCATGGCGGGTGCATAGGCCGGTACGGTAAGGCGAGGTTCACACTGCTGCGATACGACTTTAAGTGCGATTATGTAGTGCTACTTGGAAGTGGTTTGTATATTCTATGGGGGCCAAAACACTGTAAATCGCACCAAAGTAGTACAGGAACCTTTTTCCAAACTTGCTCTGTGCTGAGTCGCATTGTTGTGAAGAGACACCATTAAAAACAGTGTGGTTTACATTGTCATGCGACTCAAGTCACATGTCAAATTGCATTAGAGCCCTGTCATACAGGCGGTTTAGTGCTAGAAATATCCTCTAACGCCTGAAAACCGCCTCCCATTCATATTTCAGTGCATCTTTTTACACTGTGGCGGTGCTAGGGTTGCCACCTTTTCTTCAAGTCAAACCTGAACACTTTATCGGCGCACAGCAATTTTTTTTTTTTTACAATTATATATTATATAATATTATTACATATATTTTGTGATTAAATAACATTCATAATCATATGAAGTTGATCACAAGAGTCCCCTCTTACACCTGAACATGCAGAGTTCCCCTTTTACATCTGAACTTGAAGAGTTTTACTTTCATTGTAAAGGGGACTCTTCAGACTGATGTAAGGGAGAACTCTGGGGACTCTGACATAAGGGATGCTCTGGGAACCCTGATTTAAGGGGGAACACTGAGAACTCTGATGTAGGGAGAGGACTCTGATGTAAGGGGGAACACTGTGGCTTCTGGTGTAAAGGGGAACTCTGAGAACCCTGATTTACCTTAGAGTACTCACTCAGAGGCAGGAAAGAGAAGGGAGGAGACTTCAGTCACAGACAGGGATGGATGGTGAGCTCACTCACCACTTGGCACTTCCCATTCAGATGTATCTGCGTCTACTAGGCTTCATATGTCCCTCCACTAATCCCCTTTTCTTATTGGAATGGAATGTGGGCAGGAGGAGGAGGGGCAGATTGAGCCCTCCCTCCTCTCCCATCTGTGTGTGGGGGGAATATTAGTGCTGGCTTTGGGCAGTGTGAAAGAGAGTGTAACAGACACTCTCAGCTTAGACCACCACAGCCAGCAACCCTGCTGGGAAGCCATAATCCAGTCTGAATAATGTGTCCGGGTTTCAGGTGGTCTGAAACCCTGACATATGATTCCAAACCCGAACTGTCCGGGTGAATCCTGGACAGGTGGCAACCCTGGGCGGTGCGCTTGCGGGACGTTGGGAAAAGTCCTGCAAACAGCATCTTTGGGGCGGTTTGGGAGCGCTGTATACAACGCTCCCAAAACGCCCTGCCCATTGAAATTAATGGGCAGTGCTTCAGAAGCACCGCAACATGGGCGCTTTTAACCCCTTTGGGGTTAAAAGTACCCCGCTTACAGCCGAAAAGCGCCACTTAAACAGCGCCAAAGAGCAGGTAAACTAGGGGCGTTTCAGCACTAACACGCCCGCGGTTCAGTGTGAAAGGGGTCTTAGTGTGAACCAGTCTGAACAGTGCTTTGTGGTGCCATTTTGAATTAGGCTAGGTTCACACTTATGCGAAGCCAGACATTGCATGCGATTTGCTCCACATTGCTGTGCATATCACATGCGTTGTTAATGCAATACGAGTTTTACTTGACTGCAATGCACATTCAGAATTAAGGCTGGGTTCACACTGGTGCGATGCGGGAACCACAGCGATTCATGCACGAGTTATCGCATTGCATCTAACTCGCAGGACAGTGTTTTTAACGACACCCTCAAATCGGTTCGCAGAACGCAGTGCGAACTGTGAAATTGTATTGCATTGGGTCTGAACACCCATGCAATCCGATTCCATTGCAGACCAAAATAAGTGTCCTGGCATGGTTGAAATCGCATTTGCTTCAAAATGGTGCAGGACCTTTTTTTGGTCATCACTTGAATCGGATTGCATGGGTGTTCAGACCCAATGCGATCCAACTTCACAGTTTGTGCTGCGTTCTGCGAATCGTTTTGAGGGTGTCATCATCTTTATTATTAACTCTGACCTGCGAGTTAGATGCGATGCAGGAACCCGCACACGAATTGCCGTGGTTCCTGCATCGCACCAGTGTGAACCCAGCCTTAATTCTGAATGTGCATTGCAGTCAAGTTTAACTTTTTACTGTGCTTTTTGCAATGCAATTTCTCTTGTTTTTTTTTTTATAAGCTATTGTATGGCGCTCTGGACATATCGGGAGCCACACACAGGGCCAATTCACGCCAGAATGTGGTGCGGGAAACCTGCGTTTTGTGCACATTTCCTGCATCATGTTCAAAACGCACTGCACTTGTGATCTGCAGCAGGAGTGAGTGCAAGGCTAGCGACCCCCCGAACACAAGTCGCAAACGCAGTGCGTGGCTTGCACCGGATTGCATGGTGAACAAGTACCATGCAATTCGGTTGCACTGCGATTTGTAAAGTAGTGCATGTGCTACTTTTGCTGAGGTCCGGTGCTATTTCAGTCCATTCAAATGAACTGAAATCTCACTACATCCGGATCACATGTGAATCGCACACGTGTGTGAACTGGCCCTTAACCACTTCCCGTCCAGTGACCTACCCGTACATCGCTGGACTTTTGGTGGTTATGCCGGGATGATGCCCACAGCTATCGTGTTTTAGAGCTGGCGGTTGGCTCTCTTGTAATGGCAACCTGAACGGCTCACCAGCTGCTTGATTGCTATTACAAGCAGCGGGAAGGGGCATCCCCTCCCGCCGCCTTCTGCGGCTCTCTCGGGCTCTCCTGTTCCACCGGGAAACCAGAGAAACCAGCGGGCGCATCAAACGGCTGGCCGGACAGCCAAGCAAAGCCAGGATCGGCTGTTCATAATAGTAAACCGTGACATGACATCACGTCCGGTTTATTCTGAAACTGTCGGCGCCATTTTTTTAAATTCGAAAGCATTCAGAAACACTGATTTTGGTGTTTTTATATGCTTTTAAGGGCAGAGGAGGGATCTCTCCATCAAGGATGAGCTCAGGTGTGTTTGCAATGCCACGGCCCGCGCCCGCCAGGAAGCTGACACTCCACAGCGCTAATCACAGATCAGACATTTCCCGATCCGCGGCTGGATGGATCGGGAAGTGTCTCACTACCTGTGATTAGCGCTGCGGAATGTCGGCTTCCTGGCGGGCACGTGGCGTTGCGAACACACCTGAGCTCATCCTTACTCTCCATAACGAGGACCTGTCGCGTGCCTATTGCTGTCACAAGAGATGTTTACATTCCTTGTGACAGCAATAAAAGTAATAAAAAAAAAATAATAAAAATTACAGCAACAGTGTAAAGAAAAAAAAAAGAAATGCCCCTGTCCTCCCGTGTTTGCGCACAAAGCGATCATTCCACACATGTTGAGGTATTGCTGCGAACGTCAGACCATGGGCAGTAATTCTAGTACCAGACCTCCTCTGCAAATCTAAAGTGGTAACCTGTAATGGCTTTTAAAGCGTTGCCTATGGATAGTAAATTTTACGTCAACTGTCGCTGTTGCGCAGGCGTGCGTAATTTTAGCGCGTGACATTTTTGGTATCTATTTACTCGCGTAACTTCATCTTTTATATTTTACAAAAAATTGGGGTATGTATTGTTTTTTTTTTTTTTTTTGCATTTAAATTCCAAAAAGTGTATTTTTTCCCAAAAATTGCATTTGAAAATTCCGTGTATATATAATGTTTGGGGGTTCTAAGTAATTTTCTAAAGTGCCCGAAAAGGCCTGGACTGCCCCCTACATATGAAAGAAGGGTGATGGTGGCTGCGCTGTGATTATAACTAGTGAAGGAAGTGAAGTGAAGGGAAGGATCTGGAAAAGGAAACTACCTAATACTAACCAAATAAATTAAATCTAATATAAACCAACCAGATGCAGTAGCGTGTTGACAACCAATGTGTAACATAAATGGTATGTGCATAAACTGAATGAATCACACCTATACCCCCCTACATATACTAAGTTGATCACTGCTGGACTATTTACAGTTGCTTTTTTTCAGGTTAGGACCCATTCATGCTAGGGTGCTCTGTTGTGGTCCCTAACACAGATAGACTAAAAATCGATCCTGCAGCATTTTTTTAAGGAGGACCTAATCTAAAGCTCCAATGAGGAGAGAGCGAGGAGCGGGGCTGAGTTGTGGCTCTGTGTCCTATGGACGCATAGAGCAGGGCTCAAGAGCGAGCATGCACCAGTGCCCCTATAGCAAGTGGCTTGCTATTGGGGGGGCACTGGTCAAGGGGGAGGAGCCAGGAGAGCCGGCAGGTGAGTATGACATGTTTGTTTTTGTTTTTAAAAAAAGCTGAACCTTTAAAGTGATTTGTAAAGTCTTGTTTTTAATTGTTTTCAATAAAAATAACAAACATGTTATACTTACCTGCTCAGTTGCAGTGGATTTGCTCAGAGCAGCCTGGATCCTCCTTTTCATGTGTCCCTCTTCTGTGCTCCTGGCCCCTCCCTCCTGTCGAGTACCCCCACAGCAAGCAGCTTGCTACTGGGGGCACCCAAGCTAAGTCACAGCTCCCTGCGTCTATTCAGACCCGGAGCTCTGGCCCGGTCCCGCCCCCTCTCTCCTGATTGGCTGACCAACTGATTGACAGCATTGGGAGCCAATGGCGCCACTGCTGTGTCTCAGCCAATCAGAAGAGAGTGTCTTGGACGACCAAGGCACTCGTGGACAGAGATGGGGCTCAGGTAAGTATTAGGGTGGCTGCTGCACACAGAAGACTTTTTACAGGCCTACCCCACTATTAAGTACACAATGGGACCAGAGCATGTATGTAAAACGAAAATTTACTTAAAGTGGAAGTAAATCCTCCTATAGTTTTCAGCCAAGGAAGCTGCCATCTTGGCCTTTGTTTAATCTTCAACTGCCATGATGCTGCACATGTGATCAGTTATGACACCAGCCATTGGATGGTTTGACAGTTTGGTTGAGAGCACAACCAATGTGAAGTTAGCATTCCCGGCATGCCGGGAATGTAACTGTTTTTTGAAAATGTTACATCGATGGGTTTACTTCCTCTTTTTAAAGTAAAGCAATACCTTTTTACTTCTAGGGTGTAATGGGGGGTCAGGTGCTGTAGTGGGGGTGTCAGGGGCACACTGGAACAGGGCGGGCTACTCTCTCAGAGCTTCAGCTCCTTCTACTGCAGCTGCAAAATGTCTGTACAGTACTTGCAAGACACTTTACATACACTCGCGGGTATGTCAGTACTCGCGAGTGTACATAAAATGAGTGTACTTAAAGCGGGGTATGCCTGTATCTTAATGCATAAAGATTAAACCCCCCCCCCTTTACAACTCCTTAAATACCACTTAAATGTGATGAATCAGAGGTATCGTGATGTAAACGGACACAAGTCTGTTTACATCCAGCTGCCCATAGAGCCATTGCGGGTTCGTCCGCCTCCACTGTGCAAATGTAGACGCAAACGAAACTGGCATGAATAACTGACATTTGTCCCATTCAGCTCGGATTCAGCGGGGGATCCACACGTGGTTCCCTTGCAGAACAGAGGGGAACCGCTCCATGTGAAAGACTCAGAGTTATAGAAGATCCCATTCACCGCGTTGCGTTCACCGCGTCTTAACAAGCTTTTTCTCTTCCCCTCCCCCCACAGGTTCTATGCTACGGATCCCTCTAAGGTGAACGTTGACTTTATTTGACATGTCTATGGACATCACCTTCCTAGGGACTGGATCTGCCTATCCATCTCCTTGTAGAGGGGCCTCGGCTGTCGTGTTGCGGACAGAAGGAGAATGTTGGCTGTTTGACTGTGGAGAGGGTACTCAGACTCAATTCATGAAAAGCCTCCTTAAAGCAGGTGAGTAGACTGAGGTGACAGCTGATTTTATAAAGTTTAAAAACAGATCTTCAATGTTTTCTGGGGTATCCTAAGTTTTGCATTAAACCAAGCACCGGTAATGATCCCAGGCCAGCATGATGATGCCCCTCCTGGGGGTATGTCCATGACAGTCTAGAGCTCAGAGAAATTGGCCAACATCATTGAACTGGGAAGACTTAGGACTTCTAGTTGGGCAAAGGAAATACTAGTTGGGTCCATAGGAGAAATTTTGTTTTTGGCTCCACTGTAGTGAATAGAGTGGTTGTTGATTGGTTTGGTCTGATCAGAGTTCCTGAGCTGAGAGTTTGACTGCTCCCCCCTGCCTCTGAGAGCATAGGGAGGGAGATTCAAATGATTGGCCAAATATTTATAATGCCCTGGCCAGTCCCTGGAAGGTGTACAGAAGGTGACTGGGGAGGTTATAAATAGACAGGAGGCCTGAGCCGATTGTTCTATCCTCGTTAGGGAGGGTTCTAGTACTCTTGGGGCTGTTGCCCCTAGAAGTATCACTAAGACAAGTGACTACCATTTGGGCCCCAGAATTTGCTGTGTTAAGGGCCTGAGGAGGACCGTTGAAAAAGGGGAGACCTGCTGAAGGACACTGATTTAGAGTCCAGGTCTGACGGAGGACTTTGCCATTTCCCTCATCAATTATCTACCCGTGGAAACCGAGTGGCAGGCAGCTCCTGGGACACTGTGCGTAAAGACCTTCCTTACTTGCCGCAACCCCATGTTTTATATTTTAACAAAAAATTGGGTAATATGTTACTTTTGTGTATTAAAGCGGAGGTCCGCCCACAGCTGCAAAAATGAAAAGCCAGCAGCTACAAATACAATTTGGCACCTTTCAGGGGGGAGGAGGGACAGATACCTGTGTAATCCAGGTATTTGTTCCCACTTCCAGGCATAGATCGCTGCAGGCTCCACAGCGAGCTACGCCATGTTCGGCCCTTCTGCCCCCCCCTGTCTTCTGGGAGACACACAGGTCCCAGAAGACAGCAGAAACCAGTGGGATCGCGCAGCGTGACTTGCGCATGCGCAGTAGGGAACCAGGAAGTGAAGCCGCAAGGCTTCACTTCCTTATTCCCTTACCGAAGATGGCGGTGCCTCCGCCCGAGGGACAGATCAGCTTCGGGTGCCGACATCGCGGGCGCCCAGGACAGGTAAGTGACTTAATTTTAAAAGTCAGCAGCTGCAGTATTTGTAGCTGCTGGCTTTTAATTTTTTTTTTTTTTTTTTTTGGCGGAACTCTGCTTTAATATTGTGAATGATGGTATTTAAATTTCAGTAATATTTTATGGAATGGGTGAACAGGAGTCCTCGGATGTACAGAACCAATGCAGCCCCCATCCCCCTAGTTGAGAAATAATTATTTATTTGACATCTATTTTCATAGCAACCCTAAACCAATGTAATGAAATGCAAACCCTGCAGAGCTAATGCTCTCCACCATGTGTTGCTTGCTTGCTTATTAATTTTTATGATCTGCGTATACCACAGCTGTCACCATCCCTGCAGAAAGCGGCAGGTGCCGTGTGCATGAGAGCCTGTGCCGTCTCCTCCGCACCCACACACACAAGCTCTGACAGCTCCATTGTATACCAAGCTAGAAAATATTAATTGCACAGCAAATCGGTAAATCCTATTCTAAAATAAAAGCTGAACCCCCCAACCACAGAGACAAGGGGAGAATCTACACACTGGGGGTCACTACAGCAATTTTGCACTAAGGTCCGCAATAGGAATCGCATATTGCTGTGTGATTTACACGTGGTCCAGTGCAGTGCGATTTGAGCAGGGGAATACCTACAGGGCCCCAGCCCCATGCTCCAGGGGGGTCTGTGTGGCCTCCCTGTATATCTGGATAGGAAAAGCGATGGGGGCAGCTGCATATAGAGGAACCAATCTCCCAATTTTCCTCCTGCAGACTCTGAATGCCCGCTTCTCCTCTCCCTTCCGCAGGCATTCAGCGACTTCAGGATGAAAATGGAGAGATCGGTTTCTCCTATATGCAGCTACCCCCCGCTGCTTCTCCTATCCAGCTTCTTTCTGCCAGCCCCGTCCCCCCTGAGCTCTCTCCTGGCACCCCCTTGTCCCCTGCAGCTCTGACAGCCTCCCCCCACCCATCTCCTGCCGGCTGATGCAGGGGTTGTGTCAGGATGAACTGCGGGGAAGGGGGACGGTAAATGTGTAATTTACCAGCCCCTTCCCTGTCTGAGTACTGATCACTGACCCTGTCCATTCATAACTAAAGCATAGTAAACTGTGAATAAATGGGAAGCTCTGTACACAGAATTTCTTGTTCATTCATTCTGTGCTGCAGAGATGGAGATTGAGGGCTTTGTCCTCAGTCTCCTTGGTCTCAAATGTGGAACATCAGAGTCTGTTTAGACCCCTGATATCTCACCAAAGCCCCTCAGCGGGGCTCCTAAAAAACTGTAAAAAAAATAAAATACTGACACCATTGGCAAAAATACTGTACCAGGATCACAAAGGTCACACTTGCAACTGGGTCCTTGCGTCCACCATGGGGCTCAGAGGGAAGAGCCCGGCCGTGGTCAAGGGGGCCCTTCATGGTTTCTTGCACCAGGGCTCAGAGGGTTCTATTTACACCACTGGATGAGAACCAACCCAAAAACGAGCCTGCCTCATTTCCTGGCTGGAGGAAGTCCAGCTAGCTCTTTCCTCCCCAGAAAAGGCAGGTAGGACGCTGTCCTTAAAATATCACAGCACCCTGCCTTGGTACTCCTCCTCCAGAGCTCTGAGGTGGTGCAAACCATGAACTGGCTTTGTTATACAAATGCCAATATGCCTTGGTAGGTGAATGTCAGTCTAGAGCAGTGTTTCTCAACTCCAGTCCTCAAGGCGCCCCAACAGGTCATGTTTTCAGGCTCTCCATTGTTTTGCACAGGTTATTTGATCAGCTTAACTGCTTTAGTAATTCCCACAGCTGTTTCATCTGAGGGAAATCCTGAAAACATGACCTGTTGGGGCGCCTTGAGGACTGGAGTTGAGAAACACTGGTCTAGAGGTGTGGGTGTGCTTAAAGCAGTAGTAAACCGCTGTTTTTTTTGTTTTGTTTTGGTTTTTTAAACCTGAAAGGCAATGTCATGTGCTAGTATGCATCTCATGCTAGCACATTATGTAAAACTTGCCTTAGAACAAAGCCCTCCAGCAGCGCACTATCACCGCTGAAGGTGCTTCCATCTCTACTCCGTCTTCCTTCTGGGTTTGCGGACTCTGACTGTGTGAGCAGCCAAAGCCGCGATGACATCACTCCCGCGCATGCGCACCGTTTACGCCACCGAAGGAACGGCTTGGGTGGCATTGTGCGTTTAAAGTGTCACTAAATCCGCATTATAAAAACTATCAAATGGTGTATTGCATGATGTTCATACTCACTCAGAGTCACTATGAGATTTGTTTTCTGTAATCTGCAAAAAAACTGGTTGATCCTGCTGCTCTCTATAGCCCCCTCCTGTTCATGTCCCCACTGCAGTTGGGGATTTTGCAGAGTAGTGTTGGCAGCTCTGCACATGCTCAGTTTTCTGTGAGTTTCTATGCCGAGCATTTCCTCCCTATCACATCTGAGCAGCTCATGTGACTATAGAGTCACACATGTGGGTGTATACACAGTGGTAAATGACAGCCCAATCCCTCCCTAATTCATGCCCACTAACCAGCTAAACACAATGGCGGTGGGATATTTTACATGTACATTGATGGAGGCTTTACCTCCCTCTTATTCTAAGTCATGTACTGGAAAGGCGTAACACAGACTGTGACTGGCAGAAATCCACCCACACTATTTTATTGCCCAAAAATATTAAAGATTTGATTTTGAATATATATATATATATATATATATATATATATATATATATATATATTAAATATAAATTTGTATAAAGATTTAAAACAGTTTATTGATCTTAAATTATTTATTTTTACTCGGTATTCCAAAGGCTGTTTTTTTTTTTTTTTTTTATTGTGACTAGCAGCAGGGGACTGGAAACTCCTCCTGCTTATGTTTCCCTGCAGACATGCTGGGAAAGAGCTGGGTCATAAGACGGCTGTATATCGATTAGGAAAAGGGTACTTGTAGGTGGTTATTTTTTTGCTTTGTTTTTATTAAAATAATTAGTGTCATCATTTATTCACAGAATAAGAAGGAAGAATATACATTAAACAGTGTGTGTTTATTATCACTTTAAATCAGAATGAGCAATTTCAGTACAGGAGAGGAGCCTTTACAACTATGCAAGACTGTAGGGCAGACTGGAGTTCAGCTTTAAAGTCAATCTGGCAAAGCTATTAAATTATTGTTCAGCTTTATTTTGGTTTTGCTAAGATTTTTGCTTTTGTTTTCCACTCCTGCAGGCAGAATTACCAAGATTTTTATCACTCATCTTCATGGAGACCATCTGTTTGGACTTCCTGGCTTCCTGTGTACGGTTAGTCTCCAGGCTGGCTCTAATCCATCTAAGCAGCATGTAGACATCTATGGTCCAGTGGGATTAAGGAACTTTATCCACATGAGTTTGGAAATCTCTCACTCCCAGCTAGTGTTCCCGTATTCCGTTCATGAATTGGTCCCGTCAGACGACCAGTGTCCAGCAGAAGAGTTTAAAGACCTCTCGGGATATGTAGAAAAGAATGGTCCATCCTTGGAAGAGCAGACTCTTCATGCAGATCCAAGTGATGGGACATACAAGCTCTTTGAAAATGAGCAGTTTGTTGTTCGAGCGTTCAAGCTTTATCATCGTATTCCGTCATTTGGGTTTGTGATTGCTGAGAAGGACCGGCCAGGCAAACTCAATGTTAACAAGCTAAAAGAACTTGGTAAATGTCTACCTTGTGACATTGTTTCTTAAAGTTTACTCCATTGTGTAAACCATCATGACCATAAGGGGGCATATGCCCCCTGGGACCAGAACTAAGATATGTTGGGCTGGTGATGTTCTGGTTGTTAATGTAGAACTGAGATGTAGCACCCTCCTAGTGTAGAGAAGGCTGCTATGTAAATTTAGTTAACTGCACTGTAATCAGAGGAGCAAGGGCTGAATAATTAAGGCTGCTCAGAGTTTCACAGGCTGCTGCTCTGTTGCTTCCCCCTGTCTTCAAAAACTATATTTGGAGGAAGAACAGGGCATGCAGCCTAAATATTTATTGGAATCCAGCCAATCCCTGTGGAGGTGTGCCCAGTAGGTGGTGCGAGGGCCTATAACTAGTCTGAGGCCTGAGCAGCAGTGCAGTGTTCCTGGGTCCAGTCCTGCTGGAGGAGACCGCTGTGCAGGGGCTCTGCCCCAGGTGCAGGAGCTTAGATTTTTTTTGTTAGGAAGACACTGAGGTCCCAACTAGGTGCCTTTTCACAAGTTCAAGTCGGGTTCGGAGAAGCTCGCTGAAGTGAGGAAGGTGGGGGGAAAGAGTCCAGCTGTCCTATGGTGGTGTGAGGCTACATCTCCCTCACTAGAAAGAGCCTGGTGGATATTGGCAGAGGGTAACCGATGATCCTGGGGCTATGTGATTAAATGACCCCAGCGCTGAAGAGTAGTGACTGTGTGTAGCTTTGAATTTTGGAAGGAGTACAGGTGTCACCATCAGTATAGAGATCCTCTTGGACATTCCTTGATTTGTACAGTGCAGCCAGAAGTGAGAAGTCATCAAGTTGTTCAGTTCTACAGTTTGCTGGGGTATTCCATGCTCCCTATCCCTACCCATATTCATTGCTCCCAATGGACACCCCTGCTCTAGACTGTTCTTTGGAACAAATGGAAGAGTGTAGGAAATGCTGTGTGTGCTCTAGAGGGGATATAGGACCAAATTCACCAGTGGCTCTTTAGGGGGTGCGCTACAGAGACCATTTATTTAAAAAAAAATATACCATTTTGGATGGCCTAAAGGAGGGTTTATTACCTTGTCAGTTTTTTCCAGTGTTCCATGCGTTTCAGTTGGGAGAGTTCCCTTCACTTTCTGTCCCATAGCCACAAAAGGAAGTGAGAGGAAATCCTTTCACAATAAGGGAAATCTATGGTAGTTCAGCAGAACTAGTGTCCCCAGTGAAGGATTTCCCCTCTATTCCTGTTCTGATGACCACTCAAAATGTTGGGATTTCTTTCACTTTCTACCACCAGGACAAATAGGGTGAATCTCCCTAATGGGGACACAGACAGCAATAAAACGTGACAGATGTTCCAATGCTTCTCCACTCTATTTAAAAAAAAAAAAAAAAGTTTTACCTTTTATTTATTCCTGAAACCGAAACCTGCACAGACCTGTGATCACATCTAGCATTAGGGAAGGCTTTCAGCATCTACTTTCTTTTGCAGCTCTGGGCTGCCATATGTTCAAATGCCAAGAGCTGCAAAGGAAGCTAAAGCTGAAGGGTGTGAAACAATGTGCCACAATAAACCAGGCTCTTTTGGAACAATCACCTTTCACAATACTTGCCACCAGTGGGGCACCATGGCGCACATACATTTACTACAAAAGGGTTACTTGGCTGTGGTTGCCCCGCACTGCTGCATTGTTTTTAAAAATTGTGACAGCAAGCGGGGGTAGAAGATCCCTCCTTTGCTGTCTAAACAGAGAATCGAGTGTGGGGGGGGGGGGGGTGCTGGTGCATCTGTAACATGTTACAGCCTGTGGGTGTAACATGTTACAAAAGGTCAACTTATCCATTAGGCGTTGCTGAACTTGTCACTCTCCAAAATGTTGAGTTTTTAGAGAAGAGAACAACATGTTTTTAGCCCAGAAAGAGTTAATAAGTCAAAATTTAATTTAAAGATTCCAACGCAATGGTTCAACAAGCCCCCTTCAAAACCAGTTGATGGGAAGTTTCTATTCTGGCCATGGAGATGAGAGAAGAGGTGGGGAGCTCACCTAAGGTTTTTACTATTCAGTTCTGTTTCTAGCACAGTGAGGGGGGGGGCAGGTAAGGTTGGTGCTCTAAACTAAATAAGTGCACCTTCAGAACAATGAGTCTCACTATTCATGAAGAAGCAACTCTAAAGCATAGATCAGTGGTTGTCAAGCTTTTTGAAACCAGGGCCCATAAATTCCTCCAAAAGGAATAAGGTTTATACTCACACAATGAAAGTATGGGAATGTAAAGCATGTACTGAAATACTGGAAGGCTCTGGATAAGGCTGGGTGTCAATGCGAGGGGGGTTGGGGTTGTAGAGCCGGTTAGGGGACTTTGCAGCTGCCTTGGTGGCCCTGTAGGGAATGAGGTCTCTGGAAGGCATTGGGAAGCACTGTGTGAGGTTGAGGGGTACTGTTATAGTCAGGTTGAAAAAAGACACAAGTCCATCCAGTTCAACCATAAAAAAAAATATATCGTACAATCCCATATACCCAATTCTATACCCACAGTTGATCCAGAGGAAGGCAAAAAACCCCAGCAGAGCATGATCCAATTTGCTACGGCAGGGGAAAAAATTCCTTCCTGATTCTCCGAGAGGCAATCGGATTTTCCCTGGATCAACTTTACCTATAAATGTTAGTACCAAGTTATATTATGTACATCTAGTAAAGAATCCAGGTCATTCTTAAAGCAATCTACTGAGCTGGCCAGAACCACCTCTGCAGGGAGTCTATTCCACATTTTCACAGCTCTTACTGTGAAGAAACCTTTCCGTATTTGGAGATTAAATCTCTTTTCCTCTAGACGTAAAGAGTGCCCCCGTGTCCTCTGTGTTGACCGTAAAGTGAATAACTCAACACCAAGTTCACTATATGGACCCCTTATATATTTGTACATGTTGATCATATTAACTGTGAGACACTGTTTGAGGTTGAGGGCAATACGGAGGGCCGCTTTGCCACAGGTTGGGCTGCACTGTGAGAGGTTGGGGAGCACAGTGGAGGCCGAGGGCTGTCTGGGGTCACTGTGGGCCACTTTGGGAGGTTATGGGGCAATATGGAAGCTGGGAGGCACTGTGGGAGGTTATGAGATTTGCAGATGACTAAGGACCCAGGAAAGTGAAGGTCACAGCCCAGTGGTTGAAGACCCTTGGCATAGATAGCAGAGTAAGGACTAGCAGCACAAACAGTTGGGGGATTGCCATAATAATAACGGCACGAAAAATATTTAATTTTATTTTTTTACTGGTTTCCTTTATCTGAATACATTTTTGTTGGTATAGGTGGCTGTGGCCCACAAAAATATCACATGTGGCAGTTTGTGAATGAGAAGCCTTATGGTAATACCATGTTCTTATTTGCAGGTATTCAACCTGGTCCTATTTATGGCAAGCTGAAACTTGGCTCTTCGGTTACACTAGAGAATGGACAAATTATTCATCCATCCGATGTCCTAGGGGACCCCATGCCAGGAAGGAAAGTTTGCATACTTGGAGACTGCTCAGGTGTCACCTCAGTGGGGGCTGCTAAGCTTTGCCAGGATTCTGACCTTCTCATTCATGAAGCTACACTAGATGACGAACAGATGGTCAAAGCCAAGGAAAATGGTCACAGCACGCCCAAAATGGCAGCTGAGTTTGCTAATTTGTCTAGTGCAAAGAAGCTGGTTCTGAATCACTTCAGTCAGAGGTTTAAGCCCCCAGGACTGATTACAGAAGGTGATGACAATGTGACCATACTGAAGACTCAAGCCGAAAGCGTTTTTATGGGACAGGAAGTTATATTAGCAGAGGACTTTATGACTATTACAATTCCAATGAAAAAGACAGATTAGGGTAATGGTCTCGCTTTAAAGAAGACCAAGC
Source organism: Rana muscosa (assembly GCA_029206835.1). Lineage (NCBI taxonomy): Eukaryota > Metazoa > Chordata > Amphibia > Anura > Ranidae > Rana > Rana muscosa. The sequence continues at coordinate 1,221,606,776 of CM055116.1, read as the reverse complement.
TCTTTGTACCCTTTTTTGTGTACACCAGCAAGAACAAGACAGTTAAGCCCCGTACACACGACCCTTTTTCTCGGCAAGAAACAACAAGAAAACTGCTGGGAGAGCTTTCTTGCCGAGAAAACCGTTCGTGTGTATGCTTTCTTGTCGAGAAAACTGCCGGGAATCTCGAAGATAAAAATAGAGAACCTGTTCTCTATTTTCTCGTCAGGATTCTCGTTTTTCTCGTCGGGATTCTCGTCGGCCTGTTTCCCGACGAGAAATCCGGTCGTGTGTATGCTTTTCCGAGTCTTAAAAAAACCACGCATGCTTAGAATCAAGTATGAGACGGGAGCGCTCCTTCTGGTAAAACTAGCGTTCGTAATGGAGATAGCACATTCGTCACGCTGTAACGAACTGAAAGCGCGAATCGTCTCTCCCCAAACTTTTACTAACACGCGGTAACACGAGATCAGCAAAAGCAGCCCAAGGGGTGGCGCCATTGGAATCGAACTTCCCCTTTATACTGCCGTCGTACGTCACCGCACTTTACAATGACGAGATTTTTAATTGACAGTGTGTATGCAAGGAAAGCTTAACAAGAATCTCGTAGAGAAAACCCGTCCCTTTTTTTTTTTTTTTTTTTACGACGGGATTCTCGGCCGTGTGTACGAGGCTTTAGACCCTTGACTCTGGTGTTTGGACTTCTCATGTGTACACGGACAGGTGCTACCCCCATAGGATGCAGTGATCCACTCCAGCAGAATCAAGTCAGATCTGAATACCCCGTCCTACACTAAGCTGAGGACACATGGGACCTTGGTGAGCATCTGTGTAGCAAGCCTTTTAAAAGGTTTCTCTCTAAATAATTGTTACTTTACAGCCCAGAATACCAAGAGCTTTTGGGATCTGCATCTGTTTTTTGACCATCTGCTCTGAAAAGTACTGGTTGCTTGAGAAATATCATCGAGTTTCTGTATCATGAATATTCAATTTGAGATGGGAGTAAAAAAAAAGGCATTAAGCCCTCATGGGGGACTTAACTATTACTGCTAGCTTAGTATGGTTTAAAGTGAAATTTTCTGCTCTAGCTACATTCACATCATGTTAGGATGTAGATATTTATGCTTTTAAACAGTAAAAATAAACCCTCAAATGTTTTATATACTGGCTTTATGTCGCTTTTAGATCCGCGGTTTAATGTAATATCACATAATTTTTTGTTTGTGCCTGTTTGAGATTTATTATTTTTATTTTATATATGGGCTTTATGTAACATTAAGATAGACACTATATTGTCAAAAGTATTGTGACGCTTGCCTTTACACACACATGAAATTTAATGGCATCCCAGTCTTAGTCTGTAGGGTTCAATGTTGAGTTGGCCCACCCTTTGCAACTTTAACAGCTTCAACTCTTCTCGGAAGGCTGTTCACAAAGTTTAGGAGGGTGTCTATGGGAATGTTTGACCATTCTTCCAGAAGCGCATTTGTGAGGTCAGGCACTGATGTTGGACGAAAAGACCTGGCTCGCAGTCTCTGCTCTAATTTATCCCAAAAGTGTTCTATTGGGTTGAGGTCAGGACTCTGTGCAGGCCAGTCAAGTTCCTTCACCCCAAACTCGCTCATCCATATCTTTATGGACCTTTGCTTTGTGATTTTTTCATGAAGGAATTACTGGGATTACCATTGATTTTTTTCCCTGTACAACAATTTTCATTGCCTAATGACCCAATAGCTTTGGAATTGCTGACCCATAACAAGTACTTGGATAAGAAGTTCTGACTTTACATGCTGCATATTTGTTCCAAGACTCAGAAAGTACCCAAGCTGGAGAGAAGGACCAAATATAAGAAGTCCATTGTTCGGGTTTACATACCCTTGAAGAACCTTCAGTTCTGTGGCTTCCTGGGACACTCATTTTGTGAGGGCTATTGGCTAATAGCTACAGCTTGGTAAATCTCAGGATCACTCTAATTTCTGGTTTGCAGAGGATTATTTGAAGTGGACCTCCTCTGTTTCTTTACACGTGTGTATGAATAAATGTCCCAGTGCAAGAAAGGAGTTTTAAATTCCTAACGATGGTGTATAGGTATCTCTTTACGCTACACAGAATGATCTGCTCCATTCCAGATCTTTGTTGGAGGTGTGGAGGGGAGAAGGCCACAAATAATTGGTGACACACCCACATTTTAGAGCCCATTCAACCATATTCCACCATGTCACCTCATGCATGATCCCACTAACCCCCCAAAGTACCCATATTGGGCCGATCTCTTGTATTTAGAATGGACTTTGTCTCCTTTTTTAGCAGCCCAAGTAGTTATCCTACATGCATGTTCATTCATAGCTGATTGGGCTACGAAACTTGTAACAATAGGAGAACGGAGGGTCGAACTACCAAATGCATGATAGAAATTACATTTTTCTTTTTCGTACATCACGGGACACAGAGCGACTTAGTCATTACTAATGGGTTATATAGATTACCTTCAGGTGTTGGCACTGGCCAATTCCAAACCGGAAGTACCCTCCCCTATATAAGCCCCTCCCATCCGGGAGCACCTCCAGTTTTTTGCCAGTGTCTAAGGTGTTGGCCAAAGAGTAACATGTGTTTTCACTGGGCTTGCGTACAGGTTCTTTTGGGCCTTAGTAAGCTGTTCCGGATCCCACCAAAAAAGCTTCATAGCTAAACGGTCGGTACCCGGGCCTTGCAGCAGAAGAGCAAGGTTTTGCCTGTAATGCCTCTCTTAGGAGGGCTGGACCCTGGGATCCAGAGCTCTGGTCATACCCACGACCAAGATGTTGTCTGTGCAGGGTGCTATACAGGTCCAGGGGAGTGGAATCCTTGGGAACCCGGTCCCTGAAGGTTTAATTACAATGCCTGCCGTGATAGGTGAAGTTTGGACTTCTGTGGACCAAACAAAGTCCTGCGGCGGGGATCGGGTAAGTGGGGGCCCCCAGGAACTTGGTTCTATTGGGGGACCCCCAATCCTAATTTGTCTTTCTGTCTGTTACCTAACGGTATTCCCGCTAAATATCTGTGTTTGCCTGTAACTACTGAAAATTTTAATAGTAGTCAAGAAAAAAAAAAAAAAAAAGGGGACCGCGGTACCTGTGTTAAACCACTAGAGGCCGCTGTAGTCCATTTTTCTTCTCATGTGGATCTTTGGTTTTTTCAAGTCAAAAGATCCAGGCAGTTGGTAAGTTTCTCTGTGGGAATCCACTTCCTCTGCCCTGTTGCTGCGCTCATCCACCGCACAGGCCCTCCGGCAAAAAGGGCCCTGGCTCCTAGTCCCTGTTTGATTTCGAAAAGGGCGCCAATGGTGCGCGGGCGCGTGCACGCGCCTCCTATGAAAAAAAGGGGCGGGGCGGGTGGATGACGCTCGATGCGCGCCGCGGCGCTTCTGCGCATGTGCAGGCGTCCCAGCATGGTTAAAAGACACAGTACAAGTGTCAGCTGGATGCAAACAGAACTAGCAACAAACAGTGGCACACAGAGGCGGTTGATGCAGGCATCCCCATAGAAAGGCACTTTAGTGGACACCAGCTGGTATATAGCAGCAACTGTGTTAGACTATTACCAGCAAAAATTGGTGCATGACGACGGGAATACCTCAGCTTTGTGCTTAAAGGATATGTCGTCCAGACGCTCCGGAAATAGGACTTCCAGGAAGCCAAAGGGGTCTCCATCGGGCTCTGAGGATATTGGGCATGCTTGTACTGCACCAATCTCCCCTGAGAATTCAGAGGTCAGTAGCCGTAGAAACCCCGCAGGAGTGCCTGGTGCTGCGGCTGTCCCCAGTCCACCTGCTCCTGTATATATAACAGAGGAGGTTTTATCCTCAACTCTGGGAGGATTGGAAGAGAGATTAACAGCATTGATCGCTGCTTCCCTGTCACAGGAAAAGCGCGTCCGATCTCCGTCTCCTCCTTCAGAGTGCCTGTTAGTGGAGGAACAGCCCCACACAGAGATCGACCTACCTGAAGGGGATCAGGATGAGGTTGATTCAGTTATGGAGGAATCAACAGTGGAAGAACCTTTCTCAGCATCTCCGGCTGAAAGATTATGGGTTCAGTCTCTGACTAACATGGTCCGATCAGCATTTAAAATGCCTCTGGCGGAACCACCATCCACTACGGTTTCCTCGCTGGGGTCGCTAAAAGCTCCCCAGGCTGTCTGTTCCTTCCCAATCCACCCTTTATTAGAGGGGCTTATTTACCAGGATTGGGAGCATCCTGATAAAATATTTGCTCCCCCCAAGAGATTTCCGGTGATCTATCCCATGGAGGATAAGTTCATAAAAAAATGGAGGGTCCCTACAGTGGACGCAGCCATCTCTTCTGTTAACAAATCACTGACATGTCCAGTAGATAATGTTCCAATGTTCAAAGACCCAATAGATAAAAAATTGGAGTCTTTACTAAAATCTGCTTTCTCTACAGCAAGCATGGTGACACAACCTGCGGTAGCAGCGATTGGAGTCTGCCAAGCAGTGAAAGATCAGTTGAAACAAGTCTTAAGGGACTTACCAGATCAGCAGGCTCTTGCCCTAGCTGACCTGCCTAGAGCCTTGTGTTTTGCGGTGGACGCCATAAAGGATACAATCCAACAGGCCTCCCGCTTTACGCTGTCTATAGTACATATGCGTAGGCTTCTGTGGCTCAAAAACTGGTCTGCTGAAGCTCCCTGTAAAAAACTGCTGGTTAGCTTCCCATTTCATGGAGAACGCTTATTTGGAGAAGATCTGGACAAATATATCCAGAAAATTTCTGCCGGTAAAAGTTCACTCTTACCGGTTAAGAACAAGGGTAGAAGTCCTTCTTTTAAGAGGCCTACTTCTCCAGTCCCGGGCACATCGGCTGTGAAGCAGTTCCGACGGCCTCCGCGGTCAAATTCAGGGGGCAGAAATCAGGGACAATCACAGGGTAACAAGAAGCCCTGGATCAAGAGAGGTACAAAGCCTCCCCCCAAGGCATGAAGCGTTGCCCCCACTCAATCGGGTGGGGGGAAGACTTCAGTTGTTCAGAGACCTGGCGGGACACCATCAGAGACAGATGGGTGCTCTCCGCAGTAAGTCTGGGATACAAGCTGGAGTTAAAAGGCACTCCTCCTGCCCAATTTATGAGGTCAAACGTGCCAAGAGATCCCCAGAAGAGAGGATCCCTCCTTCTGGCACTAGAACAACTATTGCTCCAAGGTGTAATCATGAAGGTTCCCCTGGAAGAAAGCGGATTCGGGTTTTACTCGAACCTTTTCACAGTCCCCAAACCAAATGGGGACGTGAGGCCCATATTAAATCTAAAAGGGCTAAACAAGTTCCTAAATATCAGGACTTTTCGGATGGAGTAGATCCGATCGGTGGCCACCGCCCTACAAGGGCAGGAATGGTTAGCCTCGATCGACATAAAGGATGCTTATCTGCATATTCCCATCTTTCCGGCCCACCAGAAATTTCTACGCTTTGCAGTAGAAGGGCGCCATTTTCAGTTCAGAGCCTTACCTTTCGGTCTGGCCACAGCACCACGAGTGTTCACAAAAATTCTGGCCCCATTATTGGCCAATCTAAGAACACAGGGTGTAACGATAATGGCATATCTAGACGACCTGCTACTAATAGACCACTCAGTGGAAAAGCTGGAAGTAGCTATTCACAAGACAATCAAGTATCTGGAATATCACGGTTGGATTATCAACCGGGACAAGTCAGCTCTAAGACCAGTCAAAAGTCTGGAATACTTAGGGCTAAGGCTGGATTCAAATCAGAGAAAGATTTTCTTACCTCCAGAGAAGGTGTCGTCTTTAAAAGATTTGACCCACTTAGTGGGTACAAAAAGAAAACCATCCATACGCCTCTGCATGAGGCTGCTGGGAAAAATGGTGGCTTCATTCGAAGCGGTACCCTACGGTCAATTCCATTCAAGGAATTTGCAAAGGGCCATACTGTCAGCCTGGAACAAAAAAGTTCAGGCTTTAGACTTACCAATGTCCCTGTCCCCTTCCGTTCGCAAGAGCCTCCATTGGTGGTTGGTGCCCCAGAATCTGGAAAAAGGGAAACCCTTCAGTCCGGTTTCTTGGAAGGTAGTCACTACAGATGCCAGCCTCATAGGCTGGGGGGCAGTACTGGAGCAATGGTCTCTCCAGGGCAAGTGGTCAGAAGCAGAAAAGGCCCTGCCCATCAATCTCTTAGAGATACGAGCAGCCCGGTATGCCCTAGTAGCATGGACATCCAAACTCCAAGGGTCCCCTGTCAGAATTCAATCAGACAATGCCACAGCAGTGGCATATATCAATCACCAGGGTGGCACCAGGAGTCGTGCAGCCCAGAGGGAAGCAAATTGCATCCTGGAGTGGGCAGAAAAATATGTCCCAGCCATATCCGCGGTTTTCATCCCAGGAGTGGAAAATTGGAGAGCGGACTTTTTAAGTCGCCAACAATTATGCCCGGGGGAATGGTCTCTTCACCCCGAGGTTTTCCAGGCAATATGCCAGCGGTGGGGAACACCGGATGTAGATCTGCTAGCATCCAGATTCAACGCAAAGGTGGACAGATTTGTGTCTCGCACAAGGGATCCTCTAGCTTGCGGCTCGGATGCCCTAGTGTTCCCTTGGGATCAGTTCAAGCTGATATATGCATTCCCACCGCCACAATTGTTACCGCGATTACTCCGCAGAATCAGGGTAGAAAAGAAACCAGTGATTCTGGTGGCTCCAGCGTGGCCCCGAAGGGCATGGTACGCGGAGATTGTAAAAATGTCAGTGAGGAGTCCTTGGACCCTCCCACATCGTCCGGACCTGCTGTCGCAGGGACCGATATATCACCCTTCCTTACCAGCCCTAGGTTTGACGGCCTGGCTATTGAAGCCCACATTCTGAAAAAGAGAGGGCTCTCTAATTCTGTGGTATCTACCATGATCAATGCCAGGAAGCCGGTATCCAGGCAGATCTATTATAGGATCTGGAAAGCGTACATTAAGTGGTGTGAGGCCAAGAAATGGCATCCACGTAAGTACGTGATAGGGAGGATTTTGGACTTCCTACAGTGGGCTGTAGATAGGAAGCTGGCCTTGAGTACTATCAAGGGTCAGATTTCGGCCTTGTCAATATTTTTTCAAAGGCCCTTGGCTTCGCATTCACTAGTCAAAGCTTTCATACAAGGAGTGATGCGTATTAGCCCTCCGGTTAGTATTCCCATATGTCCTTGGGACTTAAACCTGGTTCTGTCAGTTCTACAGAAACAACCGTTTGAACCATTGCAACACATTTCCTTGGTTCTTCTCACCAGGAAATTGATTTTCTTAGTAGCCGTTTGTTCGGCTAAAAGAGTATCGGAATTAGCCGCCTTGTCCTGTAAGGAGCCATATCTGGTTGTCCATAAGGACAGAGTAGTATTACGTCCTCATCCAGCCTTTCTTCCTAAGGTGGTATCGAGGTTTCATTTGAACCAAGATGTGGTTCTTCCTTCTTTTTTCCCCAAACCTAGCTCGGTAGAGGAAAAGTTATTACATTCCTTGGATGTAGTAAGAGCAGTTAAAGCTTATCTAAAAGCCACTGCTCAGATTCGCAGAACGGATACTTTGTTTATTCTGCCGGAAGGCCCCAGAAAGGGTCAGGCAGCGTCAAAATCCACTTTAGCCAAGTGGATTCGGCAGGTCATAATACAAGCCTATGGCTTGAGAAAGAGACCGCCTCCGTTCAAAGTTAGGGCGCACTCCACAAGAGCAGTTGGAACTTCATGGGCAGTGCATCACCAGGCCTCCCTGGCTCAAGTATGTAAGGCTGCAACATGGTCTTCGGTACACACGTTTACTAGATTCTACCAGGTAGACGTTAGAAGTCAGGAGGATGTCGCCTTTGGGCGCAGTGTGTTGCAGGCCGCAAAAGATCCTCATGCCTGATGGCGCCCAGCTTATGTATCCCTCCCCTCATTTGGCATTGCTTTGGGACGTCCCATTAGTAATGACTAAGTCGCTCTGTGTCCCGTGATGTACGAAAAAGAAAAAGGGATTTTTATAACAGCTTACCTGTAAAATCCTTTTCTTGGAGTACATCACGGGACACAGAGCTCCCACCCCTCTTTTTGGGACACTTATTGCTTGGCTACAAAACTGAGGTGCTCCCGGATGGGAGGGGCTTATATAGGGGAGGGTACTTCCGGTTTGGAATTGGCCAGTGCCAACACCTGAAGGTAATCTATATAACCCATTAGTAATGACTATGTCGCTCTGTGTCCCGTGATGTACTCCAAGAAAAGGATTTTACAGGTAAGCTGTTATAAAAATCCCTTTATTATCATATCTGCTGTCAATGGCTTTTTTTATATATGGAATTGGCACATTTCTAAATTTACAAATTTATCCACAAATCCTGTATGGATTGAAACTATTTCTTGCCATAGAGGACAAGGAGGCATTGGCTCCTGCAGGACGGTTCTTCCGCCTCCCTTGCTGCACGCCCAATACAGCCATCTTCTCCTTTCTATTCCCCTTCTTTCTGTCTCTTTGAAGTTTTTCCTGCCTATTAGGTTTGCACTGGTACTAGTATCGGTGCCGATACTGAGCATTTGCCCAAGTACTTGTACTCGGGCAAATGCTCAGATGCCTAACCCGATACCTTGGCAGTCAGGGGTGATCGGTGCGGCAGTGGGGGGGAGTTACAAGCACCAATCTCCCTGTATAGATTTCAATAAAGCAGCAAAGATCTCCTCCTCTCTTGAAATCTCTACACGGGGATATCGGTGCTTGTAACTCCCCCCCCCCCCCCCCCCCCACTGCCACACTGATCACCCTTGACTGTTTCCTGTGTCCTTCTCCGGTCCCCATCCGTGTCCTCCTCCAGTCTTTCTCCGGTCTGTCCTCCATTTCCTCCTCCCAGTCCCCCTCCGTGCTCCTCCGGTCCCCCTCGGTGTGCTCGTCTTCCAGTGCCTCTCTATGCTTGTCCTCTGGTCCCCTCTGTGCTCCTCCGCCCCCTCTGTCCTCCTCCCGTCCCCCCCTGTCCCAGATCTGTAAGGAGGGAGAGCGGAGGAAGGAGCCGCTATATATGTAATTTACTGGCTCCTTCCTTTTCTGAATGCACAGAGTCGCTGACCACTGACTCAGTCCATTCATAACTGAGCATCGTAAACTGTGTTTACAATGCTTCAGCTTATGAATGAACAGGAGCCGCTGTCTCCTGTCCATTTATCTTCAGTGCAGCTGAGGCTGCAGAGAAAGGGACGGGGGAATCTATGTCCTCAGTCCCTTTCCCTGTCTCAAAGGGGAGATGTCAGGGGTCTGTTTAGACATCTCACCAAAGTCCCCCCCCCCCCCACAACAGGGCTGATAAAAAATTATGATAAAGAGAGAATTGGAATAAATATTTAAAAGTAAAAATTGTATAAAAAAAAAAACACGATGTCCACCCCCCTCCAAAAAAAAAAGAAAGCATTGTAAAAGAAAAAAAAAGGTGAAAATAAAATTGAAATATACTGATATAGTCCACGCATCATCAGTGCTGCATATTAGTGGCACTGTCACATGACATAAAAAAAAAAGTGGTATCAGTGCAACCCTACTGCCTATACGCTTTCTTCTGGGACAGAGATCTCCAAACTTTCTAAACAAAGGGCTAGTTTACTGTCCTTCAGACTTTGAGGGAGACCGGACTGTGGACAGTGTGAGTAGATAATGCCTCAGACTTGGTGGTCAGTGGGAGTAATTTTTTTTTTTACATGGCACCCCTCTACTCAGGAGGAGAAAGAATAAGTGCCCCATCGTTGGTATTGGTGGGAGGAGGAATAGTGCCCCATTATTTTATTTATTTCAGGTACTTGTATAGCGCCATAAATTTATGCAGCGCTTTACATATATATTGTACGTTCACATCAGTCCCTACCCTCAATTATTGGTCTTAGTGGGCAGAATAGTGCCCCATCATTGGTATCAGTGGGAGGAATAGTGCCCCATCGTTCGTGTCAGTGGAAGGAATAGTGCCCCATTGTTGGTGTCTGTGGGAGGAATAGTGCCACATCGTTGGTATCAGTGGGAGGGATAGTTCCCCATCTTTTGGTTTCAGTTGGAAGAATAGTACCCCATCATTGGTATTAGTGGAAAAGATAGTGCCCCATCGTTGGTGTCAGTGGGAGATATAGTGGCCCCATCATTGGTGTCAGGGAAAGATTTTATGCTACATGATTGGTGTCCGTGAGAAGAATACCCCATTGTCCATGTCAGAGGCAAGAATAATGTCTTAAATGCCAGATAAAGGCAAGGCAAAGAGACACATCTGGTCCATGTACCGCAGTTTGGAGACCAATGTTCTAGGACATCCTTGTGTTAGAACCAGCTTCTTTGCATAACTGGAATCACCACCTAAACCCGGACAATTGCAAGTGATGCCTCCTATTGCTAGGTGGTCTGTGGATTAAATATGTTATTGTCTTATTCTATCTCTTGTTTTGTACCATAGTACATGTCAATACAGTATATTTCTTTCATGGTCATGCAATGTACCTGGGTAAGTCTTGTCTCAAGCTAAAAGTCTCCTGCTCCACCTGCAGTCCTGCCCTGTTCTCTCTGACTTGTTGCTGGTAAACACAGAAGCCTGTAGAAGTTGTTTTCTGTACACCTTCTGTGTTTACCAGTACAACGCACCTCTTCAGAGGCTCAGGCCTAGTAAGCTGCACCAGCCTTGCCGCTCCTGCAACCCTTGCCGAGTACTTCTCCCTGGCCCTCTTAGGTGAGTGGTGGGAGCGCTCTGTACACAGAATATACTGATCAATGCTGCCAGCTACAGCCCTTGGTGCTGATCTGAGTGCCAAAATCCGAAAGGGTGGTTGTATAGAAGTGGATTGACTTCTGAACAATCACTCTGAACAATGCTCATATATAGATTGAAATTTTAATCCATGTATGGCCGGTTTAACACTCCCCTCCCTACATATTACCAATGCTGCTGTCCAACGGTGCCTCCTATGCTCCATTTAGTGTAAGGGAACTCTAATACAGGAGGTGTGTCACTGGCCAGATCACCAGGTGAAAACAGAGGGGAAAAAAAATAAGAAAACCAATGCTGCCACCATATCTAAGAAATGGTAAGCTGTAATATATTATATTTTTGGCTTTGGGTTTAATACCGCTTAAAAAAAATATATATACACAGTCGGGTCCATAAATATTGGGACATCGGCACAATTATAATATTTTTAGCTCTATACACCACCACAATGGATTTGAAATAAAACTAACAAGATGTTCGTTAACTGCAGACTTTCAGCTTTAATTTGAGGGTATTTACATCCAAATCAGGTGAAAGGTGTAGGAATTACAACAGTTTGTATATGTGCCTCCCACTTTTTAAGGGACCAAAAGTAATGGGACAATTGGCTGCTCAGCTGTTCCATGGCCAGGTGTGTGTTATTTCCTCATTATCCCATTTACAAGGAGCAGATAAAAGGTCCAGAGTTCATTTCAAGTGTGCTATTTGCATTTGGAATCTGTTGCTGTCAACTCTCAATATGAGATCCAAAGAGCTGTCACTATCAGTGAAGCAAGCCATCATTAGGCTGAAAAAAACAAAACAAACCCATCAGAGAGATAGCAAAAACATTAGGTGTGGCCAAATCAACTGTTTGGAACATCCTTAAAAAGAAAGAACGCACCGGTGAGCTCAGCAACACCAAAAGACCCGGAAGACCACGGAAAACAACTGTGGTGGATGACCGAATAATTCTTTCCCAGGTGAAGAAAACACCCTTCACAACAGTTGGCCAGATCAAGAACACTCTCCAGGAGGTAGGTGTATGTGTGTCAAAGTCAAAAATCAAGAGAAGACTTCACCAGAGTGAATACAGAGGGTTCACCACAAGATGTAAACCATTGGTGAGCCTCAAATCAGGAAGGCCAGATTTAGAGTTTGCCAAACAACATCCAAAAAAGCCTTCACAGTTCTGGAACAACATCCTATGGACAGATGAGACCAAGATCAACTTGTACCAGAGTGATGGGAAGAGAAGAGTATGGAGAAGGAAAGGAACTGCTCATGATCCAAAGCATACCACCCCATCAGTGAAGCATGGTGGTGGTAGTGTCATGGCGTGGGCATGTATGGCTGCCAATGGAACTGGTTCTCTTGTATTTATTGATGATGTGACTGCTGACAAAAGCAGCAGGATGAATTCTGAAGTGTTTCGGGCAATATTATTATCTGCTCATATTCAGCCAAAAGCTTCAGAACTCATTGGACGGCGCTTCACAGTGCAGATGGACAATAACCCGAAGCATACTGCAAAAGCAACCAAAGAGTTTTTTAAGGGAAAGAAGTGGAATGTTATGCAATGGCCAAGTCAATCACCTGACCTGAATCTGAGCATGCATTTTACTTGCTGAAGACAAAACTGAAGGGAAAATGCCCCAAGAACAAGCAGGAACTGAAGACAGTTGCAGTAGAGGCCTGGCAGAGCATCACCAGGGATGAAACCCAGCGTCTGGTGATGTCATCGCGTTCCAGACTTCAGGCTGTAATTGACTGCAAAGGATTTGCAACCGAGTATTAAAAAGTGAAAGTTTGATTTATGATTTTTAATCTGTCTCATTACTTTTGGTCCCTTTAAAAAGTGGGAATCACATATACAAACTGTTGTAATTCCTACACCGTTCACCTGATTTGGATGTAAATACCCTCAAATTAAAGCTGAATCTCTGCAGTTAAAGCACATCTTGTTAGTTTCATTTCAAAACCATTGTGGTGCTGTATAGAGCTGAAAACATTAGAATTGTGTCGATGGACCTGACTGTATATATCATTTGGATTAGGCTACATACCTGCCTATATACAGACTAGTGTTTCTAGTTACAAAGCCATCCTCTCCGATCACACCAATGCTTGCATACAGTAGGTAAAGATAATATTTCCATTTCCACATACCATGCTAATAGTGGCTATTTTTGTCGCTAGTCCAAAAATACTGCACGTCATGCTATCTTCAAGTAATCCAACAAACCCCATGCTTCATGATAGTTCTTTATTCAATCAATGACTTCATCGCTGGCACATTCAGCATTAAATATTCTGGTAATAGGGCAATTAAACCAAAAACTTTTCATTGTGTGTAAGATCTAATAGTCACACCTACTGTATACATGTAAAAAATTTGGAGTGTATGGACAGAGATCGCAGCTCAGTTTAAATGTCGGCACAGCGACTGTGTTCCAGGGGCGACTGCGCTATTGAGCATCCCACATTGGCCAATGAAGAAGGCAGCAGCCCGCCACCCAGAAGAAACCGGGTAGAACATGCTGGCGAGGGACATTGGACTGTTGAAGGATAGATAAATATCGTGGCGTTTAGTCTCCGCTTTAAGGAGGTGGCACTATTGGATTGCATAGTGTATGGCCAGCCTAAGGTCTCATTCAGTAACATACATACACTTATAAGTGTAGCACCCTCCTAGATAGGATGTTAGGTGAATTTTGTTCTTTTTGGCTCTTCTTATGTAGTGATTGGAGCAGCTATTGATCGCTTTGGACTGTTCTGGATCTCACAGGCTGCAGGTATGATTGTTTCCCCCTGCATTTTAGACATTTCTAGAACATAGTGGGCTGGAAAGTCAAATGAGCAACCTGAATATTGCACTTTTGTGAATCTCTGGGGAGGTGTGCCCAACAGGTGGCTGGAGAGGCATATAAATAGTCTGAGCTTAAGGATAACAGGGTGTCTTCCTGTTAAAGGGATTATCCCTGCAGCATTTCTACTGATTCAAACCAACAGTGATCGAGGTCACAGCTGTGGCATGGTTGGGGGGGGCCTATTTCTAAATCTTCCTGGAGCTAAGGATCTGGTTTTGAGAGCTCACTGAAGATTGCTGGTGGAGGTTGCAAAGGGTCTAGTTGTCCCGTGGCATTGTAGGCATTAAGTTATCCCTCACTAAAGAGTGTCCAGTGGATAGTGGAAGGAGGCATTCAGGTATCCTGTGACATTGTGAATACAGACCTATGCTCAAGGCCCTAGTGACTGTGTGCTGGTGTCCTTTGGGTAAGAGTGCCAGTGGTGACTCTGGCTGAGACAGCCCTTGCAAGGTCTCAGTTCTGGCTTTCTTACTTTGCTTCTTGTGTAGAGACTTTTCGGGGAAGTTTAGCACAGTGTAGAGTGTCGTCCTGTTCCTATGTAGTGTTTCTGAATTATCTCGTACCACCCTACATCCTCAACAAGTTTATTTAGCAATTAATACAAAAAAAGACATTCCCCAGACTGTTTATCGAGCTGGAGTGTATGGACTGTTTCTGTGTGCCAGACTGCCTCTGCACTGTTTTGGGCAAGGACCTGTTAAACTACAGTGGCTCCTTGGGGGGGGAGGTGGTAGCGCTGCATGTGGGGGCTCAGCCCGGGATTTCCCTTATGTGCATATGGCTGTTGCTGTCGGCAACCAACGAGAAGATCATGGTGTGGAATATACGATGGACTGTCTGATACTTCTGTATGCAAAAGAGAATTGCTACAGTATATACTTATTGCAAAGAGAAAGCATTGCCCAGGAAAATAGCTGCTAGGATGAAGGGCATTTTCAGTTGGGCACTCGAGTTAAGCAGAGTGGTGGGAAGAGCCCACTTGTTAAACAGCCGCTGGCGCCAAAGCAGCTGGAGGATGAAGGACGAAGCTATAGCGTAATTTTCAGGGAGTGAGTACACCCTACACATGTTGGAGAGAGAGAGGCAGTGCTAAGATGGCGAATTACCGATCCTTTAGGTGCTGGGGAACGCCTGTTAGTTTAACAGGAAGCCTGAACTATCTGGCCACAGTGGCAGAGTATCTCACCGACACAGGGGTGACCGGCTGGTGTATCAGGGCTGTCTTGCCTTGGGAGGAGCTCTTGTGTACGGGAGCAGCCAGAGGCTGACTGCAGTAATGAGAGCATATACAGTTAGGTCCATATATATTTGGACACAGGCACAATTTTCATACTTTTAGCTGTGTATGCCACCAGAATAAAAGTAAAACCAAACAATTCAAATTAATATGAAGTGCAGACTTCAGCTTTAATTCAAGGGGTTGAACATCAAGTACAAATTTTAGGAACTGCAACAATTTCTACACAGTCCACCCATTTTCAGGGGCTCAATTGTAATTGGACAAGTGAATATAATCATAAATAAAATGTTCATTTTTTATATTTTGTTGAGAATTATTTTACTGGCAATGACTGCCTGAAGTGTGGAACCCATGGACATTACCAAAGACTGTTTCCTCCTTTCTAATGCTTTGCCAGGCTCCAACTGCAGCTGTCTTCAGTTCTTTGTTTGTGGGTCTTTCTGCCTTTAGTTTTGCCTTCAGCAAGTGAAATGCATGCTCAATTGGGTTGAGATCAGGTGATTGACTCGGCCATTGCAGAATATTCCACTTCTTTTCCTTCAAAAGCTCCTGGGTTGCTTTTGCAGTGTGTTTTGGATCATTGTCCATCTTTACTGTGACGCACTGTCCAATCAACTTTGCTGCATTTGGCTGAATCTGGCCTGACCGTATACAGTGCATCTGGAAAGTATTCACAGTGCTTCACTTTTTCCACATTTTGGTACGTTACAGCCTCATTCCAAAATGAATTAAATTCATTCTTTTCCTCAAAATTCTACAAACAATACCCCATAATGACAACGAGAAAAAAGTTTGTTTGAAATCTTGTAACAGGATCCACCTGAGCTCAATTTTGAGTGTCATTGGAATACAGGACTGTGTACGGAGATACCGATAGCTAGTGACACCTGGAGGCAGGAGATCTTCTCTGTTCCTGGTTATTGCCAAATGCTGCCTCTTCTGTTGCTTTCGTGCCAAAACCCAAATCCATAGGCTATGTGAGAGCAAGGGGGAGAATAGATTTGCGGCAGGAATTGAACATCAGTCTATTGGCCAGTTAGTGTTTGTTTCAGTAAGAGTAATTGCACCCCAATATTGGTGTAAGTGGGAGGAATTGTGTCCCATCTTTGATGTCATTGGGAGGAATTGTGCCCCATTGTTGGTGTCAGTGGGGAGGAATTTTGCCCCGTCATTGGGAGGACATGTGCCCATTTCATTGGTGTCAGTGGGGGGAATGATGCCCCATTGTTGGTATCAGTGGATGAAACATTGCCCCAAGGGCCGGATAAAAGCATGCATCTGGCCTCCGGGCCACAGTTTGGAGGCCACTGGGCTAGAGGAAACAGTGCCAGTGGGCCCACCTGTTGCTGCTGCACCAGAGAAGCTGTCAGCTGCTGTGATGCCTGTATGCTGTATCGTAGAGGAGCTGGATGCTGCAACAGAGAAAGCTCAGCTTTTGGGGGAAGCCAGTTAAGAAGGGACTGACTCAAGCAGAGCAAAATGAGTGGAGTAGTTCAGAGTCTCCCAATCAGATTGGTTCTGGGGGATCACCAGGAGAGCTGGGAAGCTGGACAGGCTTCTGGGCTAGACCCTGAAGTGCTGGTGCACAGAGAATATGTCACGCAGATGCTGGAGCGTGCTGAGAAACTGCATTTGGGTGTGATTCATATCAGTTACAGTTTTCTGTTGTGAATTAGGGATTGCCACCATCCCTACATAATTACACATACTGTACTAAACAAAAATCCTAAATTGGGACTTTGAAAGCAACCCAACAATAATATGTATAAAAAATAATGAATTTATTACATATCAGTACAAAAGTTCTGAACAAAAAAAAAAAAATGATGTTTCCACTACCAATAACCTTCAAGACATTAGTCAACTTATTTATTCAGATAAATTGTTGTTCCAGATCATAACCACACTGTAGGTGATCAGTGACAGGTCTTTATACTGGGAAATCCAATGTGTTTTGAATCTGTACATTTCCTTTCTTCCTCAGGGGTATTCTGAAATCAAATAACAACAAGATTGGAGATTTCACGGCATTACATAGTATATACATTGCATTTACAAAGTGCCAACTGTGGAACACCTACTACTTCAATACTTGTGACAATCATGATTTAAATACCAAAAGTCCTCTCCTGTAATCACATGGGAGGACGCCTCCCCAAAGGCCCCTTTCACACTGGGGCGGTTTGCAGGCGCTATTGCGACCCATAAACCGACCCATAAACAGCGGCTGTTTCTCCAGTGTGAAAGCCTGAGGGCTTTCACACTGGAGCGGTGCGCTAGCAGGAGCGCTCCAAAAGTCCTGCTAGCAGCATCTTTGGAGCGATGAGAGGAGCGGTGTTTATACCGCTCCTTCACTACTTCTGCCTATTGAAAGCAATGGGAAACCGCGGCTATACCGCTGGCAATGCGCCTCTGCAGAGGCGCATTGGGGGTGGTATTAACCCTTGTTCGGCCACTAGCAGGGGTTAAACCCGCATCGCTAGCGGCCGAATACCGCCGCAATTCCGACGGTAATTTTCTGCTAAAAATAGCGGCGCTTTACGGTCACCACACCTCCCGTGCCAGTGTGAAAGGGGCCAAAGGGCCAACATCAGGGCATGCAAAGACTGCATGGGCCACTGGAAATAATGTGATATATTATAGTGGCTGCATAGTTACAATTTCCCGAGAAAGTATTGTGACAGAGGGGTCACTTTGGACACAGGGTGAGCCAGGAAACCATAGACATTAAGAATATGGCTTGGATTGCTTGAAATTGAAATAGTAATATTAGTCCACAATATGTACTGGATGTTTTACCCTGAACTCAACAGGTTAATTGGGAGATGTTACCTGCCTGTGTGATGTAAATGAATCTAGGATGGCGTCTAAGGATCTTTCATTGTGTTAATTAAGTCTGTACTTGTGTGTATTGTAAAGTATCAGACAGTCTGGTGAATATAAAGGTCATGCATAGTCATTTAAACATAAAGGGGATTAGAACCTGTTGTCTCCTAGCAGACGTTAAAATAATGTGTATTAGGGCTTGTTGTGTTGTGGGTGGAGCTGGACCATTGTTCATTCATGTTAATGCAGTATTGGATGTGTATAAAAGTTTCAATGTTTTTGGCAATAAAGGCAGTCTATTTTTTGAAAAGATACAGAGCGTGTTGTCTCGTTCTTCCAGAAGAGATCTAAACGGCGTTACCCCCTTTCGTATTTGGGGGTGGCGTTACATTGGTTGGCAGCAGTGGGATTTTCCCTCCAGTTCCTGGGAAACTCCAAGCCACCACAGTGAATGACCAAGCTATGCAGCCTGCAGGAAAGCCACGCTGAAAGACTTACTTGAGAGCCGAGATGGACCAGAGGGACGGTGATGCAGGACCCCGGTCAGTTGAAGATTTGTTTCAGCAACGAGTTCGAGAGCGCTTGGCATTATATGGTGCTAACCCATCAGAGACCGCCATACAGGAAGCCATTAGAGGCATCCAGCTGCAGGATGAGCGACAAGAGAAAAAACTACAGCGACAAAAGAGAGAACTAGAGCGACAAAAGAGAGAACTAGAGCGACAAAAGAGAGAACTAGAGCGGCAACATGAGCAGAGAATGGTGGAAATACGGCAATCGGAGACAACACCTAAAGAAGCAGCACCAACTGAAAGGAGAGGAGAGATACAGATACCAGCCGACATGGAAAAGGAATTCAGAACGAGGTTGCGAGAGATGCAGATACAGCATAGAGGACCAGTATCAGAGGAGGTCCTGCTGGGATGGTCTGATTCAATCCGCTGCGAACTCTGGAAGAAAGCGCTAGCTCTCGAGCAGCAACACCAGGGAAAAGTTCTCCCCTCCATCCATGTAAGGTACTGGTCGCAGTATGAAGTACGAATGCTGTTATTGGGGGAACAACCGAAGCAGGAGTGGACAGCTGAGTTAAGCAGGCTGATCAGGGCAGGGATGCGGTTGGACGAGAGCTACAGAGCCCTCCGGTGGTATGTAGCCCAAGAGTGCCAGTGGTCAGTGGATGACAGCCCCACGGAAGACTTTGACTATAATGGCTTGGGATTGTTGTATTGGAGGCTGTCCGAGGACCCTGACTTTGGGAGTGATCGGGAGTGGCATTTGGAGGAAATAATGGAGCACAGAGAGCAAAGACTGAATGTCTCGGAAGGGCACAGGAAGATTTGGAGTTTCTAGCCGTTCAGGAATGGGAGCTGGAGATTGCCTACAAACAGCTGCTAGACTCTGCTCAGCAGCAGGGTGGGGCTCCCTTTGCCTGGGACTATCAGGAAATACCAGTTGACAACTATGAAATCCTGGCTGAAGAATCGGCAGTGGAAAATCTGAAGATTGCCACCCCTAAAGCCGAAGTGGATGATATGGAGTTCCAGGGAGCTAGCCTGGCTGAAGAATCGGCAGTGGAAAATCTGAAGATTGCCATCCCTAAAGCCGAAGTGGATAATATGGAGTTCCAGGGAGCTAGGGCAGTTGGCTCATCTCCCCAGCCACAGATTACAGAAGGTATGGACTTAAGGGACTGTTAAGAGGATGTTATGGATTATGCATCACCTGCTCAAGTACTGGCAGCAGGACAGAGTGCTACAGACCCCTGCTCTACACCCGTGGCAGTTTTGGAGGCCCAAGGTGAGAAGGTGATGGTTCCTCTTTCCCAGGGGATTTCAGAGATGCAGGGAGGAGAAGAAGCCCTTTTTCCTCCCCAACAGTTAGCCAGAGCAGATGGTGTGGAGTCCCCAGCAGAAGTGCTGGCAACAGGGCAGAGTGATAGCAACCTCTGCCCAGCACTGGAAACAACTTTGGAGTTTCAGGGAGCCGGGGCAGTTGGCCCCTCTCTCCAGCAACAAGCTGAGGTGGTAAAGCTTTTACCCCCAGCTGAATCACTGGCAGCAGGGCAGAATGCTACTGGCCTCTGCACACAACTGCAACTTGAGCTGATATCGGTGGATGGGACTACGGTCTCCACTCACAGCAACCCAGCGGAAGAGCTGGCAACAGAGCAGAGTGCCGCGGGCCTCTGCTCTCAACTAACAGAAGAGGGAGTGCCTGTGGTACTGGATGGGACTTCAGTCCTCACTGACACAACCCCAGAAAATGGTGTGACACTGGGACAGGAGGATGTCAGCCTTGCTTTGCAAGCACTGGGGGATTTTCACCTTCCACAAGTGGATGGGACTTCAGTCTCCACTTGTATACCCCAGGGATGCTGGGCAGTCGGCCCAGATCCCCAACAGCATTACGGACTGAGCCCATTCACCCTGTCTTCTCCCCAGCGGCGGGTATGTTCTCAGAGAGGCAGAGGTTGGCTGGGTAAGTAATGCTCTGTTTGGAGCAATTTATTTGGGGTACTGTGTGGATACCGGCATTAGAAGAATGGACCTATGGACTAACTTCGGAGTCAACCCGTCTGGTGTCACCTCCTGTGTTAGTCTCCTGCCAAAAGGGGAGATGTGTGACAGAGGGGTCACTTTGGACACAGGGTGAGCCAGGAAACCATGGACATTAAGAATATGGCTTGGATTGCTTGAAATTGAAATAGTAATATTAGTCCACAATATGTACTGGATGTTTTACCCTGAACTCCACAGGTTAATTGGGAGATGTGTTATCTGCCTGTGTGATGTAAATGAATCTAGGATGGCATCTAAGGATCTTTCATTGTGTTAATTAAGTCTGTACTTGTGTGTATTGTAAAGTATCAGACAGTCTGGTGAATATAAAGGTCATGCATAGTCATTTAAACATAAAGGGGATTAGAACCTGTTGTCTCCTAGCAGACGTCAAAATAATGTGTATTGGGGCTTGTTGTGTTGTGGGTGGAGCTGGACCATTGTTCATTCAGGTTAATGCAGTATTGGATGTGTATAAGAGTTTCAATGTTTTTGGCAATAAAGGCAGTCTATTTTTGGAAACATACAGAGCGTGTTGTCTCGTTCTTCCAGAAGGATTAATTCCTATGGGAAAGGGTCGGCTGGCTGTGGAGTATCGACAGTGAATTTGTGTCCAGGAGAGGGAAGAGATCTAAACGGCGTTACCCCCTTTCGTATTTGGGGTGCCGTTACAAGTATATATTAGGAATCGACCGATTATCGGTAAGGACGATTATTGCAGGCCGATATTAGCATTTTCTGAAATATCGGTATCGGTCGCAAACTAGACTAATATTGCTTCAAGGGGTTTTACCGGGGTGATGCATGCAGTTACAGGCCATCACCCCTGTACCGGTCTTTAGAGCGGACAGTCGGCTTTATTGTAATAACAACCGATGCGGCTCAGCAGCTGCTCGTGCCACAAACACGAACGTAGTGACATACTACGAGGAATTTCAGCTCTTGAGCGCCACCCTTTGGGCCCCTTCTGCTAATGTCGTGTTTGGTGAGCATTGATTCTGAGCATGCGTGTTTGTACTTTCGACAGGTTTGTGTACCGACGATACGAAAATCAGACGTCAAACCGTTGTCCGCCGAAAATTTATTAGCCTGTCATTCAACAATTGTTGGCAGAAAATTGGACAATTGTCAAAAGGAGTGTACTAACGGTACATTTTATGACAGCAGTCTGTCAACAGACAGTCCCCTGCCAACAATCGAACCGTGTGTACGAGGCTTTAGTTTGGGGTGGAGGAACTTGACTGGCCTGCACAGAGTCCTGACCTCAACCCGATAGAACGCCTTTGGGATGAATTAGAGCAGAGACTGCAAGCCAGGCCTTCTCGTCCAATATCAGTGCCTGACCTCACAAAAATCGATTCTGGAAGAATAGACACACTCCTAAACCTTGTGGACAGCCTTTCCAGAAGAGTTGAAGCTGTTATAGCTACAAAGGATGAGCCAACTCAATATTGAACCCTACGAACTAAGACTGGGATGCCATTAATGTTCATGTGCAGGCGTCCCAATACTTTTGGCAATATAGTGTATATATCGCAGGAGAACTTGATCTGATAAACATTAAATTGTTTACACTTCCCAGATAATTTCTGCCACATTTAGACCTTATTCACACGGGCATACTACATCGTACTCCCACGTGATGGCTGTGTTTACACACACAGGGATAGACAGGTGTTCCCTGCATTCTGGTGCAGGCAGTCCCATCAAAGTCAATTGGAGGCAGGAGCTGCATGGACACAGCTGCTTCTCCCAATTTGAAAGGCGTGCGGGTGCACAGCCCTAAATGCACACCGTCTGTATTTGGGGCCATGAACCCACATCAATTGGGCTGTCTGCATGGGGATGCACAGAACACCTGTGCAGGTACACATGGCACTCGCACAGGTGTACGCTGTAGTACACCGTTGTGAATAAGCCCTCAACCAAACACAGAATTCCATGTATAAGTAACATAAGACTGATAGAGGGGTGATTCTGTCTCTAGCGCAAAATCTCCAGCGGCAGGATTGCTGGGAGGCTGCCTGTCTGTCCCTATGGAACCGCTCTCTCCCTAGCTGAGGCAAGAAGATATCGCTCCCATCGCTAGCAATTAAAGCGGACCTTCAGTCTTGTTTCATCTTTCCATCTATTAAATCTTCTGCCCTTGTTGTTGTTTTAATTTTGGATAGTAAAACATTTTTTTTCTGCCAGTAAACACCTTATACAGACCACTTCCTGTTTCTTGTCTGGTCATTAGCCTAGGCTTACGTCATCATGCACAGCTCTTAGACCCCTTTCACACTGAGGCGCCCATAGCGTCGGCGGTAAAACGCCGCTATTTTTACGGCTGACGCTATGGGCGGATTTGCGGCGCATTTCGGCCGCTAGAGGGGCGGTTTTACAGAGAAAGGGTTAAAACAGCCATTGATTTCAATGGGCAGCAGCGGTGGAGGAGCGGTAAGCACACCGCTCCAAAGATCCGGCTAGCAGGACTTTTTTTTACCGTCCTGCTAGCGCAATGCTCCAGTGTGAAAGCCCTCGGGTTTTTCACACTGGAGTGAATGTAACAACTTTTTAAGGGCAGATTGCAGGCGCTATTTTTAACGCTATAGCGGCTGCAATAAGCTCCAGTGTGAAAGGAGTCTTACTCACTCGCCTGAGAGTTTGTCTGGAAGGGAGGGGGGGTCAGTCATATGAGGGCCAATGAGAGCTGCAGAGCTGGAGGTATGCCTCTGTGTAAATCTAAAGAGTAAACAGGCAGCAGCTTCAGCTGCCAACAGGTAAAATGGTTGCAGCCAGACTTGGAAGAGGGAGATTTCTGCAGCAAATTTGGCAAGTACAGAATCACAGTACACAGTATATAAAAGAATATGCAAAGTGGTTGGAGGGAAGCTTCAGAATGGCAAAGATGTTTTTATTTCAAATTATGTGAGCAGACTGCAGTTTCTCTTAAGGATTCAGCAGCCTGCAGATCAGCAACAGAATCTCACCAAATATATACCGGTAATTAAAGGTTGGTTACCAAGACTAGAGTTGGGCTTTAAGGCTGGGTTCACACTCTGTGGTAAGGCACTATACATGCATTAGTACCATTCATTTTTAATAACAACCCAAATGCTCTAAGGCAGGGGTCTCAAACTGGTGGCCCTCCAGATGTTGCGAAACTACAAGTCCCATGAGGCATTGCAAGGCTGACAGTTACAAGCCTGACTCCCACAGGCAGAGGCATGATGGGACTTGTCGTTTCACAACAGCTGGAGGGCTGCCAGTTGGAGACCCCTGCTCTAAGGGCTGATTCACAGAGGCCCATACAGTGTGATAAGATGTTTATTTATGTGTCTGAAGCAGCGTGCAGGCAGCCCGTGTAAGCCCAGGAAGACGCAGTGGCCGTATGAACACACCCGTACATCAGAGTTTGGCAGAGAAGGGTGCATTGACCTGAACGCAGACAGTGTGCGTGGTAACACGGAAATGCGGGTAAGTCCGTACAGGTGGTGATGCTTCATTGGCTACCTTCATTCTGCTCCAGGCGTATGCATCCCTGTGAATGAGCCCCACAGCAACGCATGCTAACGCAGTGACCTGACGAATTTCCAAATATAGGTCAGGTGCAATTTTTTGCAAACTGGGGTGTGTTAGCAACTTGTTATTATATTATCATGTGATAGGCTGGGTTCACACTATACGACACGACTTTCATCCTACTTTGCTCTGCGACATCTGTCCTACATTGGTCCTACATTGGTCCGACATTGGTCCGACATCCATCCGACATTCATGAACAGGATACTACTTTGATCCGACATTGTGCTAGTCTGACTTGTCCTTTGACCAATCAAAACAATCCCAGGGTGAGATAAATTCATTTTACTGCTGCTGTAATCACAATGTCGGATGCCAAAGTCGTATGGTTAGGACAAGGATCCGACTTTGATCCGACTTCAATGATAGTCAATGGGCTGAAGTCGGATCAAAGTCGGACAGAAGTAGTACAGGGAGAATTTTTAATGTCGGACCGACATGTGTCGGACCAGTTAAGACGGCTCCCATAGGGAAACATTGATTTTCACACGTCATGCGACATGAGCTCCTAATGTCGGAGCGTTTGTCGCCCCAGTGTGAACCAGCACTTAAAGCTGAACTTCACCCAAAATGGGAAGTTCCACTTTTCCTCCTCCTCTGCCATAATTGGAATATCTTTTTTTTGGGGGGGGGGGGGGGTACCTGGTTTTGACAGGTACCTACTCCCATTTCTGGTCAGTTTGCTGTGGCGATTCCGCCAAAATTTCTCTACCCCCACCTGCAACCTTCAGGGACACGTCACAGGTCCCAGAAGGCTGTGGGACCGTTCACAAAGCGCAGTGCAGCTCGTGCCTGTGAAGCCGCAAGGAGTCACAGCCAGCTGCCCAAAGTTAACATGCCTGTGACGGGGACCTGAAGAGTGATAAAGGATTGATGATGTACGCAATGGTGAACGAGTTGAAGGCCCCACAAGAACTGGGTTTCATACAGGCATGGGAAACAGATTTGGGGGTCACCTTCTCGGAGACCCAGAAAAACAAGATATTCAGATACACACATAAGTCCTCATTAGCAAGAAGGGGGCTATAAGATCCTGAGTAGGTGGTATAGAACCCCAGTAGTGTTGAATCGAATTTATGCACATTTTTTGGGATTGCCCTGGAATAAAAGAGTTCTGGAAGATGGTTGCTGAAACAATAAAATAAATCACTAATGTGTCTCTTGGAGAGATGCCGGCCACCTTCCTTCTGTTTGACATTCCGCTTTCAATAGAAAAGTACAAAAAATCTTTGGTGAGACATTTGCTCACAACAGCGAAAGCATGTATTCCTGCTCTCTGGAAGAGTACAGCCTCACCAACAAGAGCACAATGGATTGCTAAAATAACAGAAATCCAACAAATGGAGAGTCTCACCATGAGTATTAAGGAGCAGGAGGATAAATACCGTCAAATTTGGGCTCCCTATACCATCTTTAGAGAACGGGGGGGATAGGAGGAGACGTGGGGGAGAGGTGGAGGAGAGGGGGGGTCTGAGGTGTTTTTTTTTTTTCTCTTTCTTTTTTTTTTTTTTTCTTTTTCTTCTTCTCTCTTGAAGATTTTTAGTTTTCTAATTAAAGGATCTATATCTGTAAGATGTGATGCATAACCCGGAGTCCTAGGGCCCCGAATACAGGGGGGAGGGAGAGGGTCGGGGGAGGGGTGGAGGAGAAAATAATGGAGATTTACAGCAATATGATTAATGAGAAAGAAAAAGGAAAGAGAAGGTAAAAATTTCGAGGTGATAGATCGGAAAGCGCGATAAACGACAATATACATGACGTGGGGAAGGAGAGAGAAGTTAGGATTGTTATACAAGATGTATTGTATGAAATGCTGTATCTCTGTATATGTGAAAGAAAAATTAAAATAAAGAATTTATAAAAAAAAAAAAAGAGTGATAAAGGACTGGCCTGGGTGAGGACAGCACCGGATCCTTGGGCAGGTAAGTGTCTGTTTACTAAAAGTTAGCCGCTACAGTATTTGTAGCTGCTGATTTTTAATTTTTGCAGAACTGACTGAAGCTCCTAACTCCCTTTTTATTAGTTTTGGACAGAGTAGAGAAAGATTACAATCCCCTATACAGAGAATTTCCCTCACTTCCTGCCACTGTGACAACAGCTTCCCCAGACAGGAAATGAGAGAGAGAAACCACAAAGGACAGATTACTGAGGTTCTGGCCTTTCCCTACTACAAATAACATATTTGTTTGTGTTACAGCTTTTCTTGTGTGTCCTCTCTGTTGTCACTGGGACTGAGGCTTTGTATACAAGGTGTGAAAATTAAAAGCAGATCTTCACTTCCATCAACCCCCCTCCTCTCACAAAATATTGCGGTGTTCAGACCGTCCCCAGGTGCAAGTCATTTTCCTAGGGGGTGCACTGTGCTCCCTTTGCCTGCTGGGATGGATATACACGTCACATTGCTCTCTTCAATCAATAAAAAAAGGGGGCGTGCCCACTGCCCAGCAGCTTGTGATAGGTAGGCCTGCCTGCTGATCCCAGCCTACCGATGACATCACAGAAAACAGAGTGGCGTAAGACCGAGCAGTGGCAAATGGAAAAGGATCTCAGCGGTATGACACTGTATCTGCTGGGTGGGTGAATATCTGAATTGTGCAAGAGACAACACCCTGTAAGAAGGGGGAAAAAAAAAATGGGGGGGTGGGGGGGGTGAAGATTAATTTTAGTTTCTGGAATGGAGTATAAGGCCCCTTTCAGTTGGATCTGGTCGGACCCCCCAGTCTGTTCTATAGATCGGCGGATCCCATCGCCATCCGATCCAATAAAAAAGAGACAGATGGTGGTCCTATTCCCCACCTGTCCAGCGGATGGGACTGGACAGGCTCCCCATTTCTATCTGATTGCCCTATAGAGGAGAGCGGGACTGTGTTCATGTCTGCTAAGCGGACACTGACCTGTCATCTGCCAGCTCCGCAAGCGGATTCCACTTAGCTGAAGCGCCCGTGTAAATGGGGCCCATGGTCCCTTTCACATGAGAGGTCTGATCAGGTCTGTCTGTCAGTTTTTCAGGTGGACCCTCCATTCACCCCTATGGACCGGCAGGTGGAAAAAGATTTGTGTCCGTTTACACCTGCCTACCCTTCAATCCGATCTGGTGGATCAGAGGGCAATTGGAGGTAAACGGGCAGCATGGTCTGTTTACACCCACTAGTCCATAGAGCAGAGCAGGCTCTGTCCCAGTCCGCATAAACAACTGAGTGGACCTGTCACCTGCACGCTCTGTGGAAAGATCCCCTGCTGATCATAACAGAATCCACCCTGTGTAAAAGGGGCCTTAACCCCTAAAGCCCTGGAAGGATTTGCCCCCTTAATGACCAGGTCATTTTTTGTGATACGGAACTGCGTCGCTTTAACTGACAATTGCGCGGTCGTGCGACATTGTACCCAAACAAAATTGACGTCCTTTTTTCCCCACAAATAGAGCTTTCTTTTAGGGGTATTTGATCACCTCTGCGGTTTTTATTTTTTGCGCTATAAACAAAAAAGTGTCAATTTTGAAAAAAAACAAAACAATATTTTATACTTTTTTCTATAATAAATATCCAGCAAAAAAATATAAAAAAACTGAATTTCTTCCTCAATTTAGGCCGATACTTATTCTTCTACATATTTTTGGTAAAAAAAATAAAAAAATAATCACAATAAGCGTATATTGATTGGTTTGCGCAAGTTATAGCGTCTACAAAATAGGGGATAGATTTATGGCATTTTTTTTACTAGTAATGGCGGCGATCTGCGATTTTTTAATTGAAACTGCGACATTGTGGCGGACAGATCGGACACTTTTGATTTTTTTTTGGGACCATTGACATTTATACAGCGGTCAGTGCTAAAAATAGCCACTGATTACTGTATAAATGTCACTGGCAGGGAAGGGGTTAACACTAGGGGGCGATCAAGGGGTTAAATGTGTGTTCCAGCGGAGGTGTTTCTAACTGTGGGGGGATGGGACTGCCTGGAGGAGGAGAGAGATCGCTGTTCAGATCTGTCTCCTCTCCCCTGACAGAATGGTGATCTGTCTGTTTACATTGACAGATCTCCGTTTCTGTCTCTCTCAAGACGCAGGGGTCTCAAACTGGTGGCCCTCCAGCTGTTGTGAAACTACAAGTCCCATGAGGCATTGCAAGGCTGACAGTTACAAGCCTGACTCTCACAGGCAGAGGCATGATGGGACTTGTAGTTTCGCAACAGCTGCAGGGCCGCCAGTTTGAGACCCCTGCTCAAGAGCGATCGTGGGTGCCGGGCGGGACACCGAAGCTGCCGGGTAAGCACATCGGTCGGCTCCGTACAGCTATAGCGATTCGCCCAGGAGAGCCAACCTGCCGCAGTATAACTGCGGTGGCTGGGACTAGTGGTTAAAAAAAATTGCTTACCTATACACTAGTGGTTGTCATCACTTTCAAAGTAGCCCCCTTGTGAAGCAACGCACTTTTCTAGACGGCTGCGCCACTGCCGGAAGCATTCCTGGAATTCGTTTTCCGGAATGCTGTGCAGTACCTTTGTCACGGCGCACTGGATGTCCGAAATGTCATCAAATCTCTGTCCCTTTAGGGCATTTTTTAATTTTGGAAACAGCCAAAAGTCGCAGGGCGCCAAGTCAGGGGAATAAGGTGGTTGGTCAAGTTTGGGAATGGAATTCTGGGCCAGGAACTGGCGCACACTTAACTCGTCCTGTGCGGGAGCATTGTCGTGGTGGAGAACCCACTTGCTGGGCCAGAGTTCCGGTCTTTCCCTCCCAACCGATTCCCGTAACCTTTTCAGGATTTCCACGTAACTTTGTCGGCTGACCGTTGTGCCGCGTTCGATGAACTCGTAGTGAACGATCCCCTTGTGATCAAAAAAACACACCAGCATGGTTTTGAAGGGAGAGCGAGAGGTGCGTGCGTTCTTCGGGCGAGGCGAGTTCTTGGTTTTCCTCTGTCGTTTGGTCTCTGGATCATACTGGAGACACCATGTTTTATCTCCGGTGATCACCCGACCAAACACCTCCGCGTTCCTCAAGAGATCGGATGAAATATGAAGACGAAGTTCCTTCTGATCTTCTGTGAGGATTGGAGGCACCATCTCTGCGGAGATCTTTCCCATTCCCAAATCCTCTGTTAGGATCTGCCGCACGGTCTCCCTGTTCATGTTCAGTTCTTCCGCCATCATTCGCACGCTCAGCCCTCCGTCCGAGCGCAGGAGAGTCCGCACCCGCTCCACGTTCTCCTCCGTCCTTTGCGTTTTCGGCTGCCCGCTTCTTGCGTCGTCGTGGACGTCTTCCCGCCCCTCCTTGAACCGCCTATGCCATTCAAAAACACTGGATTTCTTCATGGAATGTTCACCGTACGCCTCTTGTAACCAAGCTAAAGTTTCACTCGCGCTTTTCCCCATCTTCACATAAAGTTTGATGTTCATCCGCTGCTCCAGATTCCTGTCACTCATTTTCTGCTGACAACGCGACTCACGCGCGCGTGTTATTTCTTCTACGGCTCCATAAAAGACTGAGGTGACCGGGCCAGTGCAAGTTATGACATGTCACCACACACAGCCATGTCTGTATACACTGAGGAACTCTCCTTCCTCCTCTTATCTACTTCCTGTACACTTCACCAATGGTCAAACCCATCAATCACAGCTCTTGTTGTCATAGTGAGGTGTTATCCCCGACCCCTGTTCCTCATTGCCCTTCTTCCTGCCCATTTTACCAATGGTGGAATCCACCAATCACAGCTCCTTTTGCTGTAGTGAGGTATTAGCTCCGCCCCCCTGTTTTTCATTGACCTGACCGACATGGCCACACCCACTTTCCTTATGGTCAAACCCATCAATCACAGCTCCTGTTGCCGTAGTGAATTACTATCCCCGCCCCCGTCCCTCATTGCCAGTATAAATACAGCCCCACCCACCTTTTCTCCTTCCCGCCCATTGCCCCTATGGACACGGCCCCCCTTCTCCCCGCCCATTTTCCCAATAATTAAACCCACAATTCAGAGCTCTTACTGCTGTAGTGGGGTATTATCCCCGCCCCTTGTCCCTGATTGCCCTCTGGACACGCCCCCCTCTGCCCAATGGTCAAACCCACCAATTACAACTCCTGTTGCCGTAGTGAGCTCGTATCTCCGCCCCACTGCTCCTCATTTCCCCCTATGGACACGCCCCCTATTCCCGCCCATTTCCCCAATGGTCAAACCCACAAATCACAGCTCTTACTGCTGTAGTGAGGTGTTATCCCCACCCCCTTGTTTCTCAGTGCCCCTGTTCCATCATATTAGGCGACGCGTTACAATTGGTAACGGAAATGACGTTCTGTCGCCGCCATCTTGCTACACCCCGCACTCCTCCATAGTAATGATACACCGAGCAGGGGCAAGCGGACATCTTGTTACACCCAGCGGAGTTTTGCATTTCACAGTTTTTTTTAACACAAAACGCAGTTTATAAGCTTAAATACAGTATTTGGAAATCCGACGTACTGTTTACATGTTGAATTTTAAATTCAGAGGTGTTCTGTCACATTAGCAAACCTGTGAAGTCAGCAGGTTTGCTGCTGCTTTTAAATTTTAACATGTACACAGTCCAAACCCACCAATCACAGCCCCGCCTCCTACTGCTGTAGTCTGGTTTTTATCCCCGCCCCCTGCTCCTTATTAAGTCAAACCCACCAATCACAGTTCCTCATTGCCTCTCTCGACGCCGCCACCCCTCTCCGCCTCTTTTCCTGCTAGTCAAAACGTATCACTATGGTAACCGCACAAGTCCCCTCCCCTCCTCTGCCACTCCTCCTATTTATCCATCCGATATCCACGCCCGTCAATCACCGCTCGTGTTACCACGGTAACCATCCAGCCCCGCTCTCGCTGTGGGCCCCGCCCTCGCTGTGTGTCCCGCCCACACATTCCCGCTAGCCGCTCCGGCTCCTCCCTCCTCAGTGTCCCGGATGTAGCCACCGCTTGCGCCGAAGCTGCGCACGCTCGACCCGTGAAGGGGGATTGTTGTCTGTGGCCTGGGAGTCCGGAGAGGCCCAGGAGGAGGAGGAGGAGCGAAGGGGGCCGCCGCTGCTGCTCGGTCTGCTTCCTGCGGGAGACGCGGTTGTTGCCTCCCTATCCCCCGGGCTGGAGGAGAGCGGAGAGAAGTCACACACGGGCCCCGGAGGGTGAGTGAGGGGTGGGGGTTATATACCGGGCCCCACAAGAACACAGAGGGGCCCCAACCTAACACCTCATCCATCTATAGACTGAGGGGGGCCCAATGGGTGGATCATTGTCTCCTCCTCCTCTCACTGCTGGAGACATGGCTTTGTTTTCCTCAACGTGTGATCACAAAAATCATCATTTTTAGGCCTGAAGATTACCAAAACCCCCCATGTAATCCGAGACCCCGGAGAATAAAACGGCGGTGCGTGCAAATATTTATTACCCCCTTGTAGTCCCAGGTCTCTTCTCACACTTTGTGGTTACATTTTATTTTTTGCTAGAAAATTTATTTCTAACCCTCAAACATTTCTATATATAAATTTCTATAGGCTCTCTGATATAATAATAAAAATATATATATTTAAAATCGCTGTGCAGATGACATAATCAAATTGCAACAATCCCCATTTTATTCTATAGGATCTCTGCTATAATATATAATTCTATAGGATCTCTGCTATAATAATATAAAAAATCCAAAGGGTTGCCGCACTTAGAGTGGAGCTCCACCCTAAAGTGGAACTTTCGCTCATCAGATTCTCCCCCCCCCCCCTCCGGTGCCACAATTGGCCCCTTTTGGGGGGAGGGGGACAGGATACCCATCAAAGACGGGTATCCTTTCCCACTTCCGGAACTCCGGTGTTCTGCCGAACTGGTTCCTCCTATTGATATGGTTCCGAGCTCGACTGCGCAGGCGCAATCCGAGGCGATGGAAATCTCAGAGGTTTAACAGCTGTTCGGCAGCTGCAGACGCGCTCGCTCCCGTTGCTTAGTTACACACGCCGCTTTCTTCTTCATGCCGCTCTATACAGCAAGGGTCGGATCAGATGTGATACTGAGCAGTGCGATTTGTTTGCTTATACACGACGCTCTCGAGCAAGGGGCTGTATAGAGCGTTGTGTATAAACAAACAAATCGCACTGCTCAATATCATCACATCTGATCTGCCCCTTGCTGTATAGAGCGGCGTGTGTAATGAAGCATCGGGGGCGAGCGTGTCCACAGCTGCTGAGCCTATGGTTCCTCCTATCGATTTGGTTTCCTCTTGACTGCGCAGGCGCCAGCCGAGCCAACGGAAATCTCCGAGCTTTAACAGCTATTCGGCAGCACCTGCGCAGTCGATCCCGGAACCATATCGATAGGGGAACCAGCTCAACAAGACACCGGCCACGGCCTGTGATGTCACCGCGGGGCTCCCTCCTCCTCCCCCGGCCGCCAGGCTAATAGGAGAGAGGAGCAGGGCCTCGCGCATGCGCAGTAGGGTTCCCGGCGTGAAGCCGAAAGGCTACACTGCCGGGTTCCCTTACCCGCAATGGCGACGGCAGCACCCGACAGCTGATGGAAACATCAGCTGTGGTGCCGACATCGAGGGACACCAGGACAGGTAAGTCTCCATTTATTAAAAGCCAGCAGCTGCAGTATGTATAGCTGCTGGCATTTAATTTTTATTTTATTTTTTTGCCCGGAACGCCCCTTTAAAACACTGCTTTTATTTGCCAAAGATTCAAGAAGTTTACATATTCAAGTGTTCAAAAAAAGGATCTCTGTTTTCGGGCTTACATGCTTACACCCTTCTTCAGAAAACTCAGAACACATCTAACAATTTCATCAGTCATGTGATTTTAAACAATTTCAAACACAATCGCATATGGAATCAATTACATGGTTAATTGTTCATTAGTACAATTATATTCCTGCATTCGTTACTCTTGTTTCACCGCATTGATACAGACATGTATGTGTGGGGACATACTAAAAGGAATGACAGAAAGGAATGCCCATAGACTTTAACAGGGATATGTGTGTGTGTGTGTGTGTGTGTGTGTGTGTATATATATATAATTGTAACAGAGACCCTATAGATCAGGGGTGTCAAACTCAATTTCATTGTGGGCCACATCAGCATTATGATTGTTCTCAAAGGGGCCAGTTGTACCTGTAAGATTAGATGTCCAGCGCATCCCCTCCCCTTACATTAGATGTCAAGAGCCACCCCACCATCAGAAGTTGAGACCCCCACTTTCCCTTACATCACAGTGCACCCCCCTTTCCTTATGCTGCTGCTGGGAAGAAGCCGGATGCATTGCTTGAAAACAGAAATTAGAGGTCTGGCGGAGGACTGGAGCTCTCCTGCAGCTGCAGAAGAGGTGCGAGGGCCGCATGGAATGGCCTGGAGGGCCTGATTCAGCTCACGGGCCTTGTGTTTGACACCTGTGCTATAGAATAAAATTGGGATTGTTGCAGTTTTATTATGTGATCGGGTATTTGCGCAGCAGTTTTGCAAACACAATTGTTTTGAAAAGAATACATTTTAATAAAAAAAAAACACTGTTTACCCCAATGTTTTTGTACAATGTGAAAGATTATGTTACGCCGAGTAAATAGATACCTAACATGTCGCACTTTAAAATTGCGCACACTCATGGAATGGTGACAGACTACAGTAATAAAAAAAAAAAAATCTCCATAGGTGATGCTTTAAAAATTTACAGGTTACCTGTTTAGAGTTACAGAGGAGGTCTAGTGCTAGAACTGTTGCTCTCGTTCTAACGATTAAGAAGATGCCTCACATGTGGTACGAATGCTGCTTACGTATGCGTTTGCTTCTGTGTGTAAGCGCAAAAGTAAGGGGGGGGGCGCTTTACCCCCCTTTATTTATATACACCGTGCCTTAAAAACCCCCTGATTATCTGTGCAGTCCCTATAGTGCCGCCTATCACCGCTGTCTCAGTGCCCACCAGTGGCACCTATCAGCGCTGTCTCATCGGCGCCCACCAGTGCTGCCTCATCAATGCAGAAGAAAAATTACCTGTTTTGATAAAGTTAATTTTTTTTATAGTACATTATAAAATTTTCGGTCTTTATTCATTTATTTTGCAAAAAAAACCCAGCGGTCATTAAATACCACCAAAAGAAATCCCCTATTTGTGTGAACAAAAAAAATACAAATTTTAGTTTGGGTACAGTGTAGCATGACCGCGCAATTGCCATTCAAAGTGTGAGAGCGCTGAAAATTGGCCTGAGCAGGAATGGGGGTTAAAGTAACCGGTAGGCAAGTGGTTAAATAAAAAATTGTTTACTTCCATCCTGGAACGTAAGTGACGCCATGACATTTCTCTGGCCCTCCAAGGCCATAGAAACCATCAAAGATGATCATCTCTCTTTTTTTTTATCGCCTCTGTGACCAGCGGGCTACCCCGCCAGATCGTTTCTCGGGGCCAGCTGCTGGTGAGCGGGGGGAGGGGACGCTTGGAACGCTTTTGCCACGCTCTAAAAAAAAAAAAAAAAAAAACAAAACAAATACCAGGGTTATGGCTGATAGCTTCAACCGTAATCCCAGTAAACCACTTGCAAACCGCAACGTATATACATAATACGGTCGCCGAGTAGTTAAATCTTCTCATTAAAAGACAATCCACCAAAATGAACCCCTTTGTGGCAGTCTAACAATAAGGGCCCCATCCACGTCTGTGCGTATTGTAAAATGTGATAAACAGGTTTTGAACTGTTTATCAAGATATAAATGCAGAGTTTACTACCACCTTAACGCCCCATACCGCACATATGTGACACTTGGCGGCCGATAATTCTCTGCTGAGAAAGACGAGCTCTTGGTTCTTGCTAATGATCGGTAGTTGGTAGGACTCGCTCCCAGTCATAAGACTGCCAGTCACAGTAATCAGCCAATCTTTCACGCCCACCCCCCTCGTGTTCAGAAGGGATGCTGGCATGGGTGGGAAAGGATTGAGGTAGAACTAAAGGCAACATTTTTTTTTTTTTTTAGTTTTGGATCGAGTGGAGAGGAATTGGAACACCTGTGAGGTTTTTATTGCTTCCTTTGGCCCCATTAGGAAGATTCACGCTCTCTATATCTCCTGTTTACTGAAAGTGAAGGAAAATCACTCTTTTTGATAGCCACCAGAACTGGAATAGAGGGTAAATCTTCCACTAGGGACACTAGTTCTGGTGACAACCAGTGATTTCCTCTCACTTCCTGTGTTAGCTTTGGGACAGTGAAGTGAAGTGAAGGAAAGTACACTTGAAATTGCACTTGGAAGTGCAGTCGCTGTAGATCTGAGGGGAAGATCTGAAATGAGGGGAAGCTCTGCTGATTTTATCATCCAATCATGTGCAAGCTAAAATGCTGTTTTTTTATTTTTCTTGCATGTCCCCCTCAGATCTACAGCGACTGCACTTCCAAGTGCACTTTCAGTGCAATTTCAAGTGAAGTTTGCACTTGTACTGCAAAGTGGATTTGCCTTTTTGTAAATAACCCCCAATGGCTTAAAAAAATTATAACCCTCCCTTGGGTCCTGTTTAGAAGTGAGTAGTTGAGTCACATTTTTAGCGCCACCAACTTCCCCATCTCCTTAACCACTTGAGGACTGCCGCCTGTATATTTACGTCGGCAAAATGGCTCGGACAGGCATAAGTACGTACAGGTACGTCCCCTTTAAGATGCCGGCGTGCTCGTGACCCTGTCGCTTTCTCCATGAGCCCGACCGTGGGTCCCGCGGACTCGATCGCTGCGCGGGTACCCGCAATCGTCTCACGAAGAGCGCGGGGAAATGCTAGTGTAAACAAGCATCTCCCCGCTCTGCCTAGTGACAATGACAGTGATCTCCGCTCCGTGTAATCGGGAGCGGAGATCAGTGTCATGTCACACACAGCACATCCCCCTACAGTAAGAAGCACTCCCTAGGAAACACTTAACCCCTACAGCGCCACCTACTGGTTAACCCCTTCACTGCCAGTGCCATTTTCACAGTAATCGGTGCATTTTTTTTTAGCTCTGATCGCTGTAAAAATGACACTGGTCCCAAAAAAGTGGCCGATGTGTCCGCCATAATGTCTCAGTCACGATA
Organism: Rana muscosa; assembly: GCA_029206835.1. NCBI lineage: Eukaryota > Metazoa > Chordata > Amphibia > Anura > Ranidae > Rana > Rana muscosa. The sequence goes on along the minus strand of CM055116.1, from coordinate 1,221,570,968 downwards.
AAAATCGCTGATCGCCGCCATTACTAGTAAAAAACAAAACAAAAAAATTTATAAAAATGCCATAAAACTACCCCCTATTTTGTAGACGCTATAACTTTTGCGCAAACCAAACGCTTATTGCAATTTTTTTTATTTTCCCCAAAAATATGTAGGAGAATACGTATCGGCCTAAACTGAGGGAAAAAAAAATTTTTTTTATATATATATTTTTTTGGGGATATTTATTATAGCAAAAAGTAAAAAATATTGAATTTTTTTTTCAAAATTTTCGCTCTATTTTTGTTAATAGCGCAAAAAATAAAAACCGCAGAGGTGATCAAATACCACCAAGAGAAATCTCCTATTTGTGGGGAAAAAAATACGCCAATTTTGTTTGGGAGCCACGTCGCATGACCGCACAATTGTCAGTTAAAGCGACGTAGTGCCGAATCGCAAAATGGTCCAGGGCTGAAGTGGTTAAAGCGGAGTTCTAGCCTTTTAATGTTTATTAAAATCAGCAGCTACAAACAGTGAAGCTGCTGATTTTTAATAAACAGACACCTGTTCCACTGTCCAGCGATGCGGCCGCACGGAGCATCGTTTCTCTCCCCGGCGCCTCCATTCACATTCTGGGCACCCGGCCGTGACAGCTTTCGGCTTCATGGCCGGGCACGCACTGCGCATGCGCGAGTCATGCTGTGCTCCCGGAATGGACAGGCGATCTCCTGGGACCTGTCACGTGTCCCAGGAGATTGCCTAGAGGGAGGGGCTGCCTAGGCGGTCCCTAGGTGGAAGTAGGACAGAAAGTCCCACTCCGCCCCCCCCCAAAAAAAAAATTACATGCCATATGTGGCATGTAAAGGGGGCGAGGAGTGCTTAACCACTTAACGACCGCTCACTGTATATATACGTCGGCAGAATGGCACCGACAGGCACAATCACGTAGAGCATACGTGATTGCCTTTGTACAGTTGGGGGGTCCAATCGGACCCCCCTCCTGTACAGTGAGCAGTGGCTAAGTGTCCGGGAGCGTTCCGGGATGAGGGGGCAGCCATTCGTTTCTGGCCACCCCCTCGCGATCGCTCCCGGCGAATGGAAATGCCCCCTCTGTCTGTGTCAGGCAGAGGGAGCAGGAGGAAGTGATGTCATCTCTGGTGCGGCGCTCACATATACCGAGCGCCGTACAAGAGAAGACATCAGGTCAGTGCACAAAACACTACACTGACACCAGGACACATAGGGACATAAATCACCCCAGATTACCCCCCAGATCACCCCCCCAGCCCCCAGTCACAGTGTCACTGATTGCAGTGACCATTTATTTAGTGATCACTGCAATCAGTGACATTTGTGACTGTAAAAGTGTCACCAAAGTTTAGTCTTAGGTCCAGTGTAGCCCCCTAACCCCCCCTAATAAAGGTTTAACCCCCTTATCACCCCCCAGATAACCCTTTCACCGCCTATCACCACTGTCGCTTAGCGATCATTTTTCTGATCGCTGTCTTAGCGTCAGTGATGCCGATCGGCAGCCAGTAATTTTTTTTAGGTTCGCCGCAGGTTTTTATAGCGTCAGGTACCCCAATATATTATCTAATAAAGGTTTAACCCCCTTGATCGCCCCCCAGGTAACCCTTTCACCCCCTATCACCACTGTCACTAAGCGATCGTTTTTCTAAACGCTGTCTTAGTGTCTGTGATGCAGATCGGTAGCCGGTAATTTTTTTTTAGGTTCGCCGCATGTTTTTATAGCGTCAGGTACCCCAATATATTATCTAATAAAGGTTTAACCCCCTTGATCACCCCCCCAGGTAACCCTTTCACCCCCATCACCACTGTCGCTAAGCAATCGTTTTTCTGAACACTGTCTTAGTGTCGGTGATGCAGATCGGTAGCTGGTAATTTTTTTTAGGTTCGCCGCAGGTTTTTATAGCGTCAGGTACCCCCATATATTATCTAATAAAGGTTTAACCCCCTGATTGCCCCTAGTTAACCCTTTCACCAGTGATCACCATATAAGTGTTACGGGTGACGCTGGTTAGTTAGTTTGCTTTTTATAGTGTCAGGGCACCCGCCGTGTATATAACCCAATAAAGGTTTAACCCCCTGATCGCCCGGCGGGTGATATCAATTAGGTTTTAGCGTCAGAGAGGGTCTGAGTCACACCCCAGGCAGCGTCAGGTTAGTGCCAGTAACGCTAACACCCACGCGTGAAGCATACACCCCCCTTAGTGGTATAGTATCTGAACAGATCAATATCTGATCTATACTAGCGTCCCCAGCAGTTTAGGGTTCCCAAAAACGCAGTGTTAGCGGGATCAGCCCAGATACCTGCTGGCACCTGCGTTTTGCCCCTCCATCCAGCCCAGGCCACCCAAGTGCAGTATCGATCGATCACTGTCACTTACAAAACAAAAACACACATAACTGCAGCGTTCGCAGAGACAGGCCTGATCCCTGCGACTCCAGTGCTGTAGGAGGTGATTTCACCACCACAGTTAAAAAAAAAAAAAAAGCAAATATGCCGAAGCATTGGGGCAGCAGGGGCGGAGGAGCGATTTTGCTCCTAATGCCGCGTACATACGGTCGGAATTCCGACGGAGGCTTGCCCGTGGAAAAGTCCGACCATCTGTGTGCGGCATAACTTTTTTGCGGGAGGATGCCCCCATGCTTCGGCATATATAAATGTATGCCCATCATTGGAAGTGGGTGGATGAAGGGCGGTATTCTAATGGTGGGCATACCCACCGATCAATCTCTTTTTGTCGTTCAGCCAACAGGCTGCATGAAAAAAAAAGATTACAATACATGTCCAACAAGGACCAGCAACGTACTGGTATGTTGCTGGACTTTGAATGTTTATACCAGAATGATGCCTGCGGGTTTAGGTATCATCTTGGTATCATTCTTTTCAGCCTGCGGCCGGCTATCATGTAAAAGCAATCCTAGCGGCTAATTAGCCTCTGGACTGCTTTTACAAGCAGTGGGAGGGAATGCCCCCCCCCCCGGATATAAAAAGCGCCATTGGGAAAGCATTTTATCACACCGATCTTGGTGTGGTCAGATGCTTTGAGGGCAGAGGAAAAATCTAGGGTCTAGAAGACCCCAGTTTTTTCAAAAAAAGAGTACCTGTCACTACCTATTGCTATCATAGGGGATATTTACATTCCCTGAGATAATAAAAATGATAAAAAAAAAAATTACTTGGAAGGAACAATTTAAAAATAAAATAAAAAAGCAAAATTAATAATAAAAAAAAAAAGAAAAAAAAGCACCCCTGTCCTGCTCTTGCCCAATGGCGAACGCAAGCGTCGGTCTGGCGTCATATGTAAACAGCAATTGCACCATGCATGTGAGGTATCACCGCGAAGGTCAGATCGAGGGCAATCATTTTAGCAGTAGACCTCCTCTGTAAATCTACTGGGGTAACCTGTAAAGGCTTTTAAAGGCTTTTAAAAATGTATGTAGTTTGTCGCCAATGCGCGTTTGTGCGAAATTTTAAAGCATGTCGTGTTTGGTATCTATGTACTCGGCATAAGATCATCTTTTTTATTTCATCAAACATTTGGGCAATATAGTGTGTTTTAGTGCATTAAAATTAAAAAAAAGTGTATTTTTTAACCCAAAAAATGCGTTTGGAAAATCGCTGCGCAAATTCTGTGTAGAAAAAAAAAATGCAACACCCACCATTTTAATCTGTAGGGCCTTTGCTTTAAAAATATATATAATGTTTGGGGGTTCAACATAATTTTCTTGCAAAAAAAAAAATGTTTTCATGTAAACAAAAAGTGTCAAAAAGGGCTTTGTCTTCAAGTGGTTAGAAGAGTGGATGTAAGCTTCCTAATGTTGTGTATAAAATGCCAGAACAGTTCAAAACCCCCCCAAATGACCCCATTTTGGAAAGTAGACACCCCAAGCTATATACTGAGAGGCATGTCGAGTCCATGGAATATTTTATATGTTGACACAAGTTGCGGAAAAACGACAATTTTTTTTTTTTTTGCACAAAGTTGTCACTAAATGATATATTGCTCAAACATGCCATGGGCATATGTGGAATTACACCCCAAAATACATTCTGTTGCTTCTCCTGAGTACGGGGATACCACATGTGTGAGACTTTTTGGGAGCCTAGCCGCGTACGGCACCCCAAAAACCAAGCACCGCCTTCAGGCTTTCTAAGGGTGTAAATTTTTGATTTCACTTCTCACTGCCTATCACAGTTTCGGAGGCCATGAAATGCCCAGATGGCACAAACCCCCCCCCAAATGACCCCATTTTGGAAAGTAGACACCCCAAGCTATTTGCTGAGAGGTATGTTGAGTATTTTGCAGATCTCGCTTTTTGTCACAAAGTTTTGAAAATTGAAAAAAAAAAATATATATATATATATATATATATATATATATATATATATATATATATATATATATATATTTTTTCTTTCTTCATTTTCAAAAACAAATGAGAGCTGTAAAATACTCGCCATTCCTCTCAGCAAATAGCTTGGGGTGTCTATATTCCAAAATGGGGTCATTTGGGGGGGTTTTGTGCGATTTTGGCATTTTATGGCCTTCGAAACTGTGATAGGTAGTGAGGAGTGAAATCAAAAATTTGTGCCTAGAAATCCTGAAGGCGGTGCTTGGTTTTCGGGGTCCCGTACGCGGCTAGGCTCCTAAAAAGTCCCACACGTGGTATCCCCGTACTCAGGAGAAGCAGCAAAATGTATTTTGGGGTGCAATTCCACATATAACCATGGCATGTGTGAGCAATATATCATTTAGTGACAACTTTTTGTAATTTTTTTTTTTTTTGTCATTATTCAATCACTTGGGACAAAAAAATATATATTCAATGGGCTCAACAGGCCTCTCAGCAATTTCCTTGGGGTGTCTACTTTCCAAAATGGGGTCATTTGGGGGGGGGGGGGTTTGTACTGCCCTGTCATTTTAGCACCTCAAGAAATGAGATAGGCAGTCATAAATTTAAAGCTGTGTAAATTCCAGAAAATGTACCCTAGTTTGTAAACTCTATAACTTTTGCGCAAACCAATAAATATACGCTTATTGACATTTTTTTTACTAAAAACATGTGGCTGAATACATTTTGGCCTAAATGTATGACTACAATTGAGTTTATTCGATTTTTCTTATAACAAAAAGTAGAAAATATCATTTTTTTTTCAAAATTTTCGGTCTTTTTCCGTTTATATCGCAAAAAATAAAAATCGCAGAGGCAATCAAATACCATTAAAAAAAAGCTCTATTTGTGGGAAGAAAAGGACGCAAATTTCGTTTGGGTACAACATTGCATGTCCGCACAATTTACAGTTAAAGCAGCGCAGTGCAAAATTCTGAATTCACCTCTGGTCCTCTAGCTACCAAATGGTCCGGGGCTTAAGTGGTTAAAGTGGAAGTTCCACTTTTGGGTGGAACTTCGCTTTAAGCTGTAATGGCAGCCAACTGGGGTGTTCACATGCCATGGTAGTGATGCTGCGTGGCTTGCAGCAGAAAACATCCAATGTATTGTGATTGTGGGCGACCTATTCAAGTGAATGGGGAAGTGCTACAAATGTCCCCCAACCGTGTACAATACACATAGTTATGGCAAGTGTGTTCAGCAAAAATTTTGTAAATAGATCTTCAATAGATCAAACCTTTAAAATTCTGCATGTACATGAAATAACAAAATTGTTCATAGGTGGCGTTTTTAATGGTGATCTCCGGGATAATCAAATATTGTGTAAACACAAGAGACATGTGCATTCTTCCATGAGTTCTGGTGTGCTTTGTGTATTTCTTCCTGATCTGTGCAGTAATCCAGTACGAGACTTCTCCTTCCTGTAATAAAGACCGCTCACTGCTGCCCTCTCTCCTTGTGCAGGGTGACTGGTCTTGTCTCCTCCCCCTCCAGTCGTTTCTTACAGGCAGTCTGTCCTGGGTGGGACCTATGGGGCCCCTCCCACAGCCCTGCTGGCTGCTCAGGCTACGCGCAGCATATTACTAATGGCCCCTTTTCTTTTTCAAGGTAATATTTGGAAGTGAAAGTATAGCCTTTGTGGCTGTCCAAGGAATATATATAAATTAAAATGATTGTGCCTGGAGTTAAGACAAGGAAGCTGGTTTCTTGGCCTTGGTTTCATCTGCAGTTGCCATGGTGCTGATCGTGATCAGTTATGAAAACTGCCATTTGATGGCTTGACAGTTCGGTTGAGAAATCCGAGTTATTTGCAGCAAGCCTTGAATGTGACTGTTTGAAGAAACATTAAGGCTGCTTTCACACTGGGGCGGGGGGGCGTTGACGGTAAAACTGCGCTTTACGATCATTTTAGCGGCGCTCTTCGGCCGCTCGCGGTGCGCGTTTAACCCCCCCGCTAGCGTAAAGGGTTAAACGTGTCAGTGTATCGGCGCTGCCGAATCGCTTTGCGAACGCTTCGCCAGCGGTGCCCATTAATTTCAATGGGCAGAGCGGTGTATACCGCTCCTTCACCACCCCAAAGATGCTGCTTGCAGGACTTTTTTTAACGTCCTGCCAGCACATCGCCCGAGTGTGAAAGCACTCAGGCTCTAACACTGGGACTGCAGGCGAGGCATTTTTCAGGTGCTTTACAGGCGCTATTTTTTAGCCCAAAAGCGCCTGAAAAACGTCTCAGTGTGAAAGGGATATAAAAGATCAGTCCGCTGGTATAGGGTATGGTGATGATCGGGACGCTGGTATAGGGTATGGCAGGGTTCAGGTGGCTGGTATGGCGGTGATCAGGCGGCGGCTATGGCGGGAATCAGGGCGCTGGTATGGCGGAGATTAGGGCGTTGGTCTGGGGTTTGTCGGTATTACTATGCGCACTGGTGACACTGGGACAGGGGCTTACTGCACTCTTTATTTGTATTTTACGCGGGGCAGTAATCAGGGGGGCAGGCTGGCACTGCAGTCTGTGAGTATACATGCAGTGTTCAAGGGCTACAGCAACAGATCTCTGCTCTCACAGCTGATCTGTGTGAGAGCAGAGAGAACCAATGTTTACATTCAGATTCCATTGAGTACTATGTGACTGGACACAGCAATCGCATGGTGCAAGGCCAGGTGATAACTTGGGCACAACGCTAAGGTAACCCCCTGTGTCCACGGAACACACCGATCACCAGGCTCTGAGTCCCGCAGGAGCCACTGATGCTGGCTGATGTACAAGTACGTTAAACCACATCAGCGCTGATTACCGTCCGCCATTTATAGACTGTGAGCGGACGCAAAGCTGTTAAATGAGCTGCATAATGCCCCATCATGAACCAGAAACCTATCTTCTGGATGGAGAAACATTTTCCCTAACAGAAGGGGAATGGGCCACAAGGGGCCCATCTTACTAAGTTGCAGTGCCTTTAAAAAGTATTCATACCCCTTGAAATTTTCCACATTTTGTCATGTTACTACGAAAAACGTAAATATATTTTATGTGATAGACCAACACAAAGTGACACATAATTGTGAAGTGGAAGGAAAATGGTAAATGATTTTCTAAGTTTTTTACAAATAAATATGTGAAAACTGTGGCGTGCATTTGTATTCAGCCCCCTTTTCTCTGATACCCCTAACTAAAATCTAGTGGAACCCATTGCCTTCAGAAGTCGCCTAATTAGTAGATAGAGTTCACCTGTGTGTAATTTAATCTCAGTATAAATACAGCTGTTCTGTGAAGCCCTCAGAGATTTGTTAGAGAACCGTGGTGAACAAACAGCATCATGAAGGCCAAGGAACACACCAGACAGGTCAGGGATAAAGTTGTGGAGAAGTTTAAAGCAGGGTTAGGTTATAAAAAAATATCCCAAATTTTTAAAATCTCACAGAGCACTGTTCAATCCATGATCCGAAAATGGAAAGAGTATGGCACAACTGCAAACCTACCAAGACATGGCCGTCCACCTAAAATGACCGGCTGGGTAAGAAGAGCATTTGTTTTTTTTTGTTTTTTATATAAATCTTTTTATTTAATTTCTTAAACAAAGAAAACATAACATAACAACACATCATACACATTAAATCTAAAATATATTAGTAAAATAACACGATCATCACCTTGCATAGCAAAAACAAGAAATAAAGAAAAATTATTATCACTATTATTTCCAATCATATTCTAAACACAAATATCCCATATAGGGAACATCCCTTCTATGAATTGTTACCTCCCTCTGTTAAATGCTGTATATGGCTTATCCAGCCACTTTGCCCAAACCTCATCATACTTACTAGGGCGACCCCTATTCCTATAAGTATCTCTATAGAATTGAAGATTATTATTAATCAATTGTTTCCAGTATATCAGCGAAGGAGGATGAGGTTTCTTCCAATATAATGCAATAGATTTTCTTGCGTAGAATAATGTTGTATTAATATTCGTTCGGTCTCTATAGGGGTAATATCCTCTACTAAGCCCAGCAAACAGACTGACATTGAAAACGGTAAAGGAGCAGAGGTAATAGAGTTTAATAGATCCACTACCTCCATCCAAAATGTGACTATATATGGACAGGTCCAGAAGATGTGTGAAATCCCCTCGAGCTGCTCCACACCTCCAGCACTTAGAGGAACAAGCAGGATTTATCTTTTGAAGTCTATATGGCGTGATATATGCTCCTGTGTACGAGTTTAAATTGGATAACACGATCCCTCAAGGAGACCAGAGATCTCCAAGGGAAATCTCACACACAGCTCCAGTCCTCCATACTCAGATCTGGTATATCTCGAATCCACCTAGCTCGAAGACTCTAATGGCAGGATAGAAGTTAAATTAAGATGAGAATAGAGTCTTGAGGTAGGCTTATCCAGACACTCAGACCTAAGTACTAACTCCAAAGTAGATTGTATCATCGTTAAGCTATCCTGTGGAAACTGTGCATGAAAAGTATGTGAAAGCTGATAGCATCTAAATAGATAAGAGCTAGGAAGAGTAAAAATTGAGGTTAGTGTAGAGAAGGTAGATAGCCTCTGATCAGTAACCACTTGAGCAAGTAATTTAATATTGTATTTGGTCAATGCTATAGGGTCTGGTGTTTTAAAGAATTGAGAGAGGGTAGGGTTTAGCCAGAGGGGCATTTGGAGAGATCGCTCCCTTTGGATAACCCTCACATCGAAGGCCGGCCTCCCAAGCTCGAATAGTATTAAGCATAGGAATAGTCACCTGATGAAGTGCCCTACGACCCTTGAGAGCTTCTACGGAACCTACTACTGCTGCTTCCAGCCGGGTACAAGGGTTGTATAAATCTGGATTTAACCACCATGCGGCTGTAACCAACTGAGTGGCTAAAAAATATTTGCATAAATCTGGAAAAGCTAATCCTCCCTCTTCACAAGGGCGCATCAAGGTACTTTTATTTATACCTAGCGTTTTTTTTTTCCCCCATAGAAAAGATGAAAACTGATTTAGTCTTTTGAAAAAAGATGCAGGGAGCCATTGAGGAGAATGTCTAAATAAGTACATGAATTTAGGTATAATTTTCATTTTTAAAAGATTAATGCGTCCCAATAGAGACAATGGTAGAGACTTCCATACTTTTAATTTAGACTCCGTATCTCCCAAAATTGGGGTCAAATTCAGAGACATAAATTCAGAAGACCGACGTGAAATTACCACTCCTAAATACTTAAAATTATCTGCCCACTGCAGTGGAGTTTTCTTCATAGCCGTACTACGAGCCTCCATATCTATTGGGAACGACAATGACTTAGTCCAGTTTACCTTCAGCCCTGTAACCATTGAAAAAGAATCCAATATATATCTAAAGCTCCTTGTAATGAGGGGCCAGCATCATTTTAAGAATAATAAGAGGTCGTCTGCATACAGAGCTACCCTCTCCTCCAGCCAACGTATCCGCAATCCCCTAATATTAGGTGAAGTACGTAGAGCCTCTGCCACCGGCTCCATAGCAATCACAAAAAGGGCTGGGGAGAGAGGGCAGCCCTGGCGAGTTCCCCTAAATGGTGAAAAGGAAGCCGACAACCCTCCTCCCATCTTTACTGCAGCTCTAGGATTCCTATATAAGACCTGTAACCATTTTATAAATACCGTTGGGAAGCCCATTCTGCAGAGTACTTCCCACAGGAAGGGCCACTCCAAGGTATCAAAGGCCTTCTCAATGTCCAGAGAGGCAATAACCCTAGATCCTCATTAAGATGTGAAGCATAAATATTGGTATATAATCTCCTCAAGTTCACATCAGTGGATCTGCCTGGCATAAAGCCCATCTGATCTGAATCAATGATATCAGGCAAGAAGAGCATTAGTCAGAGAAGCGGCCAATAGGCCCATGGTAACTCTGGAGGAGCTGCAGAGATCCACAGCTCAGGTGGGAGAATCTGTCCACAGGACAACTATTAGTCGTGCACTCCACAAATCTGCCCTTTTATGGAAGAGTGGTAAGAAGAAAGACATTGTTGAAAGAAAGCCATAAGAAGTCCTGTTTGCATTTTGCGACAAGCCATGTGAGGGACACAGCAAACGTGGCGCTTTTTTTTGTTTATCACAAAAAATAAAAACTGCAGAGGTGATCAAATACCACCAAAAGAAAGCTCTATTTGTGGGGATTTTTTTTTACATACATTGTACTTGGGTAAGGCGTCGCATGACTGCTAAATTGTCAGTTAAAGTAACGCAGTGTCGTATCCCAAAAAACGGCCTGGTCATGAAGGGGGATAAATCTTCAGGCGGTCAAGTGGTTCTGAAAGGCTTAAGTTTTTATTTATATTTTTTTTATTTATTTTTTTACTTTCTATGGCCCATCTGTCCAGGTACAGGTTTCTCTTTACTATGTTCTAATGCACTTTTTTTTTTTTTTTAAAGCAACAAGGAGAACCACTCAAGGAGAACCACTTTGCTTAATTTTTGAAAGATTGTTTCATTAAAGAAATTTCGATAAATGTTAAAAGAAAACTACAGTGGAGCCTTGGATTACGAGCATAATCCGTTCCAGGAGAATGCTTGTAATCCAAAGCACTCGCACATCAAAGCGAGTTTCCCCACAGAAGTCGATGGAAACTAAGATAATTCGTTCCGCATTGACTTCTATTGCATGCAATACCGCATGTGGCCAGAGGTGGGAGGTGCCGTAAATACTCGGGGGCAGCTCGGCTGAACAGAGTGATTCCGAGTATTTCCAAACGGCTCCGAGCCATTCCGAGTGTCCCCCGCACCTCTGGCCAAATGCGGTACTGCATTGGCTTGAATCCTGCTCGTTTTGCGAGACAACACTCGCAAACCGAGTCAGGATTTAAAAAAAAAAGTTGCTCGTCTTTCAAAATGCTCGTTAACCGCGTTGTTCGTAAACCAACGTTCCACTGTATAGTCTTTAAAGTCCTTTTTTTTATTTTTATTTTATTGTGTTTGAAATTGTGATCAACGCAATGAAAACAATTTAATCGAGATGTCGTCTTAAATGAGCTATAGTTTCTAAAAAATGTATGGCACAACCATATTTTGCATCGTGGCTGTGCTTCACAGTTGTTAGCGCCCATCTGATCTCACTTTCATTACATATACTTTATAACCACTAGAGCAGCCATTCTCGCCCAGGGTTCAGTGGAGCCCTAGGGCTCCTCCAGAGGTGAACTGTGTGATTGACCTCCCATCTGATGGTGCATAGTTCTGGGGTCCATCACCACTTGGCAGAGCCAGTGACGGCACCAATGAGCTTTTTAGTAGTGACCACCACTGTAAGGGGGTATTCCTCACTGGAGGACACAGTGGGGGGGAGGGGCCTCTTTTCCTTGGTGGCCGTGGTAAGGGGGAGAGCCTTCTTCCTTGGCCACCGCATTAAGGAAGGCTTTCTTCCTTGGTTGCAGCGGTAGGGGGGGCTTTCTTCCTTGGCTGCAGCGGTGGGGTGGGCTTTCTTCCTTGGCTGCAGTGGTAAGGGGGGGCTTTCTTCCTTGGCTGCAGCGGTAAGGGGGGGCTTTCTTCCTTGGCTGCAGCGGTAAGGGGGGCTTTCTTCCTTGGCCGCAGTGGTAGGGGGGGGGGCTTTCTTCCTTGGCCGCAGCGGTAAGGGGGGCTTTCTTCCTTGGCCGCGGCAGTAAGGGGTGGCCTTTCTTCCTTGGCCGAGGCGGTAAGGGGGGCCTTTTTAAAATAAGTCTCAAGCAACGGTTCAAGTTTTATACTCTTTCAGTTCTCTGTGTGTTTGAGCAGCACAATTTTTCCGCACAGTCCAGCTTGTATGCCCCCTTCAGGTAATACATATGAATTGCCATCAATGGCTCTCTTTGGGTCTAGCTGGAGAAGCTGGCCGTTGCTGCGACTTACAAAACTGTATTCCCACAGCTGATATCAGAGGCTTCTGCCTTGTTTTGCAATCGGGTAGATTTCATCTGCGTCACCTGGGTATGGAGCCATAAAACTGGGGGGTGGGTGGTACAGTCCAGGGATGTCCACATCTGGCTCAAAAGAACCACTCTGCATCCCAAGAAGAACACCTGAGATCACTGCCCAGTGTGCCCGGTGTCCATCCCTCTGGCATGGCTCATGATTAAAATCTTCATCATATAGGACGAGTACCGGCAGTCCAGCCATTAGGTGATGCAGATATCGTTCTCTGTTTTCTCCATCCATCCCACCACTGAGCAGCTCACATTGACAGCCAAACATCTGCTCTGCCAGAGAGGCCATATTCACAGCTGAGAACTTTCCCCAAGGGTGGTATATCCTTTAGAGATGGCGGTGTGTACAATTGCTCCCAATGTAACTTCTTTGGTATTGTCCAACAGACCCCCTGCCATCCAGAGGGCAACCAGACCACACTGTGGCCCCTCCTGTATCAAGGATGGTATGTGGTTTTTATACAAAAGCCATTTCAATGTTCCACTGAATCTATCTTGCTGCTTCTTAATCATCTTCTTTAACTCTTCACATCCTCCGACAAGAGAGGTCGCTGTGCTCTGCCACCTTCTTATAGAACTTAATCTTCTCCAGCATTGGAAGTGGAAGGCCATGGGCTGGTGGTGGTAGCAATGATGGTGGTGGAGGTACTGGGATGGCACTAGCAGCAGCACATTCTCCATCCTTCTGGTGTAAAACGACCCATGCCTGAGAACACGGAATCTTGTTTCTGAGGGGAAGGAATTCGCTGCTACAGTTTCCGGCATTGGCTGGCGTGTGTGAATGGCAATTCGCTTAACCTCATTGGACACAGAAGACGCCTCAGGCCTTTCTTCCTTGACCGCGGCGGTAAGGGAGGTGGCCTTTCTTCCTTGACCGCGGCGGTAAGGGAGGTGGCCTTTCTTCCTTGACCGCGGCGGTAAGGGAGGTGGCCTTTCTTCCTTGACCGCGGCGGTAAGGGAGGTGGCCTTTCTTCCTTGACCGCGGCGGTAAGGGGGGGGTGCTTTCTTTCTTTTGCTGACCCTCAGGGACATTTTTTTTTAATTGGGATTCCCCTTAGCCTGAAAATTATTTTAAAGCATTAGGGGAGTCGTCATCGCAGAACAGCCCTTTGTGTTCGTTCATGGCGTGGTGCTGTCATTGGCAATTGCCAATGTGAACATCTCCTAAACCGTGCACATTAAGGAGATATTCATTTTAGCCACAGATGAGCTTTATTATAAGGTTTGCTGTAGGTACAATTTAAAAAATTAGCATTTTACTTCCGCTTTAAGGGTTCCTCTGGGGTACAAGGTTGAGAAATGCTGCACTGGAAGGAACGCTTGGTTATGTAATGTAATAATTATAGAACGACAAGCCAACGCAGACATGTCAGTTATTTCAGGCAGTGTTACAATATCTCTGTGTACTTACTGAAATTAAACTATCATTACCCTTTTTATTGGGTTATATTTACTGATTCGCCAACAATGCTTTTACAATATTGGTCAACAGGATTATTTTTCTCTCCTTTTTTAAAAAGAGAAAACATAATGGTATTACTGTTTTCTCAAAATTGATTTTAGTAACCCCTGCATGCCTATGTGTCATCTAATATATCTAGGATATTTTGACAACCATGACTCATAGACATCTATGGGATGTGGCATATCTTTTCCGGCAATTTTCCCATTCCCTGAGGAATCCTCACATCTCTAGATCCATTAAGGTATCGGGTTTAGTGATGCTTGTACTTCATAGTTGCTGTGAATCTCTATTGTCATTCATTTAAGGCTGCTAATGCACCTTCTGTCACATTTGATCTGGTAACGTTTAAAGGGGACCTGTTCCTCCCCCAAGTTTAGTGTAATCGGACATTTTTCAAGCTTGACTTGTTCTAAATACATGTGTTGCAAATATACAGAAAATTTTGCTGCTCTGATCCAATTTTTATTTTTTATTTTTTTTATATATCCTTAGGTGGACGTCATATGATGTCCCGGAATTTAAGTGGTGTTATCTGAATGATGCCTGTAGTTGCAGGCATCATCCAGATATATTTTTTTTCAGCAGGCGATTCCCTGAAATGTAAAAGCAATCAAAGTGGCTTGTTTGTTTTTACAGGCGGCGGGAGGGCCTCTGGTGCTTCTCCCAGCTCGCCTGTGTGATAGGGGAGCTGTAGAATGAATTCTGGAAGCGGTTTACCATAGAGCTGGCTGGGGACCAAATGACCCTCGGAGGCCGGCAGCAGCGCCAGCAGATGTAAACACCGCAGTTTTTTTTGCTGGAAAGCCTGAAATCAATCCCCCCCCCCCGATCTTAGGCTTTCCAGCATAGAGGAGATGACTTCTAGACCCCAGATCTCTCCATAAGGAGGACCTGTCATGCCCTATTCTTATTAGGGATGTTTAAAGTCCTTGTAATAGGAATAAAAGTGATCCAAAAAAAAAAATTAGTTTTTAAAGCGCCCCATCCCCGCATGCTCGCACGCAGAAGCGAATGCATATGTAGGTCCCGCCTGCATATGTAAACAATGTTCAAACCACACATATATAAGCTATCACTGGGAATGTTGGAGCGAGATCAATAATTCTAGCACTAGACCTCTGTAACGCTGTCAATTTTTTTTAAAGTGTAGCCCATGAAGATTTTTAAAGTGATTGTAAAATCTTGTTTAAAAAACAAACTGTCTTCTACTTGCCACCCCTGCGCATGTTGGTTTTGCACAGACCAGCCCAGGATCCTCTTCTCTGGTCCCTCTTTGCTCCTGGCCCCTCCCTCCTGTCAAGTGCCCCCACTGCAAGCAGCTTGCTATGGGGGCACCCGAGCCGAGTCACAGCTCCTTATGTCCAGTCAGTGTGGCCTCCAGGCACCGCGTCATCGTGACAGTAAAGTCTGGATCCGGCAGGTGCCTGGAGTGATGCCTGTCTCAGCCTCTCAGCGAGCTTGAGACGGCTGCTTCCTGCCCCCTCCAGTGAGCATGGGGGGGCAAAGCGGAGAGCTGAGAACCAAGCCATCCACCTAGGTAAGTATGATGGTCAAAAAAACAACCCATACTTCTCTTTTAAATATCAACGGTAAACTTAGACATAGCAGAGACCCTAGGAAATAATATGGTTGTTGCAATTTTTTGTCGCACAGTTTTGCAAACGCAATTTTTTAGTTGAACAAATATAAGGCCCCTTTCACACGGGCGGCTGTTCTGCCGCAGTTAAAAGCATGTTTCTTTCTTTTGAAATTCAAGACCCCAGGCACAGCGATCAGCTGCATTTGTACACTGCTTTTGGCTGCGTTTACGTGCGTTTACATGCGGCTACGTTTAGCTGCGGTTGGCCATTATTGTCATCCCCATAGCAACCATTTTTATTTTGATGTGCTTCCTGTTGTTTTTTTCTTTTGTTCACGCTGCTATCTGCAGCGGACACAGTGCACTGCGATTACCTGCAGTTATGTGCAGATAGCTGCGCTACATCGCACCTGGACGCATTCAATTCTATTTTTTCTATTCGCACCGAACCGCATGTAACGAAATCGCAGCTAAACGCTGTGTGTGAATGGGGCCATAGGAAAGCATTGTGTGCTTTTAGCTGCGGTAGAAAACTAGAAAATCCGCAGCTAAAAGCACCATTCTATCCGTCCGTGTGAAAGGGGCCTAAAATAATATGTTATGCTAAGTAAATTAGAGGTGCACTGAATTGAATTTTTTTTAATATACAGTGAGGGGAAAACAAGTATTTGATCCCCCTGCTGATTTTGTATGTTTGCCCCACTGACAAAGAAATGGTCAGTCTATCATTTTAATGGTAGGTTTATTTTAAATTTATTTGCATTTTAATGAGTGAAATAAGTATTTGATCCCCTTTCAGAAAGATTTCTGGCTCCCAGAAGTCTTCTATACAGGTAATGAGCTGAGATTAGGAGCTTGTTACCTGTATAAAAGACTCCTGTCCACAGAATCAATCAATCAATCAGATTCCAATCTCTCCACCATGGCCAAGACCAAAGAGCTGTCCAAGGATGTCGGGGAGAAGATTGTAGACCTACACAAGGCTGGAATGGGCTACAAAACCATCGCCAAGCAGCTTGGTAAGAGGGGGACGACAGCTGGTGTGATTATTCCCAAATGAAAGAAACTCAAAATAACTGTCAATCTCCCTCGGTCTGGGGCTTCCTGCAAGATCTTACTTTGTAACATTTCAATGTTCATGAGAACAGTAAGGAATCGGCTCAGAACTACGCGGGAGAATCTTGTCAACGATCTCAAGGCAGCTGGGACCATAGTCACCAAGAAAACAATTGGTAACACACTACGCCGCTAAGGACTGAAATCCTGCAGTGCCCACAAGGTCCCCCTGCTCAAGAAAGCACATCTACTGGTCTGTCTGAAGTTTGCTAATAAACATCTGAATGATTCAGAGGAGAACTGGGTGAAAGTGCTGTCAGATGAGACCAAAATCGAGCTCTTTTGCATCAACTCAACTCGCCGTGTTTGGAGGAGGAGGAATGCTGCCTATGACCCCAAGAACACCATCTCCACCGTCATGGAGGTGGAAACATTATGCTTTGAGGGTTTTTTCCTGTTAAAGGGACAGGACAACTTCACCGCATCAAAGTGACGATGGACGGGGCCATGTACCGTCAAATCTTGGGTGAGAACCTCCGTCCCTCAGCCAGGGCATTGAAAGTGAGCCATGGATGGGTATTCCAGCATGACAATGATCCAAAACACACCGCAAAGGCAACAAAGGAGTGACTCAAGAAGAAGCACATTAAAGCAGAGTTCCACCCAAAAGTCGAGCTTCCGCTTATCTTATTCCCCCCCCCCCTCTGGTGCCACATTTGGCACCTTTTCGGGGGGGGGGGAGCAGCGGATACCCACTAACGTGAGACCGGGCCGCTGCGAATTACGTCAGCATCTTGGTTCCACTTCTGCCGGGCCAATGAGAGAGCGTAGCGCTTCATGTAGGGACCCGGCCGTGAACCCGAAAGGCTACAGTGCTGGGTTCCCTTTACCGGCAATGGCGGCGGCAGCACCTGACCGCTGACGGAAACATCTGATGCGGTGCCAACATCGATGGACTACAGAACAGGTAAGTGTCCTAATGTTAACAGTCAGCAGCTCCTGTATGTGTAGCTGCTGACTTTTTAAACGGGCGGGCGGAACTCCGCTTTAAGGTCCTGGAGTGGCCTAGCCAGTCTCGAGGCCTTAATCCCATAGAAAATTTGTGATGGGAGCTGAAGGTTCGAGTTACTAAACGTCAGACTCAAGACCTTAATGACTTGAAGAGGATCTGCAAAGAGGAGTGGGACAAAATCCCTCCTGAGATGTGTGCAAACCCGGTGGCCAACTACAAGAAATGTCTGACCTCTGTGATTGCCAACAAGGGTTTTGCTATCAAGTACAAAGTCATGTTTTGCGAAGGGGTCAAATAATTATTTCACTCATTAAAATGTAAATCAATTTATAACTTTTTTTGAAATGTGTTTTTTTTTTTTTTTTGGGGGGATTTTTTTTTGTTATTTTGTCTCTCACTGTTAAAATAAACCTACCATTAAAATTATAGACTGATCATTTCTTTATCAGTGGGCAAACATACAAAATCAGCAGGGGATCAAATACTTTTTTCCCCCCACTGTATAGTTGTATTTTATTCGACTTTTTAATTTCATAAATTTAAATGAATATATTGTCTGCGATTATTGGCAACTTTTAGCGCAAGAAAAGCTCAAGAACAATGTATCCCTTTACATTCTATCTATGCACACTGGTCTGTTTGGCTTCCATTGCGGCGTTCAAAAATCTTGCTTGCTGCATTTTTTGGTCAGTTAAAAAAACGCACCTCCCAGTTCAAATGCATTAAAAATGCATCTTTAATGCACCCGTGTTATGTTTTTAATGTGTTTTTTGAGTTAATGACCTATGAAAAACACATCATAAGCACAGTAAAATCATGGCACAATCGTGTGCATTTTCGGTGCCATTATCGGCACCTTTTTCTTTTATCGGCAGAATGCACCATTTTCGGATAAAATTTCGCTGCATCTCTTGAGTAAATAGATATCTAACATACATGTCACACTTTAAAATTGCCCTCACTCATGGAATGGCAATGAACTACAGTACTTAACCACTTCAGCCCCAGAAGGATTTGCCCCCTACCTGACCAGGCCATTTAAAAAAACAAGTTATCGCGTCTAAAAAATAGGGGATATTTTTATGGCATTTTTTACTAGTAATGGTGTGTGTTTGTTTGTTGTTTTGTTTGTTTTATCAGGACTGCGACATTCCGACTTTGGGGGCGACTTGGTAAGGCGATCTGAAGACGACTTCAGAGGCGACTTGCAAAATTACTTCTGTATAGAAGTCAATGCAAGTCGCCCCCCAAGGTAGTACAAGAACCTTTTTCTAAGCGACTTGGGTCGGTCCTATTAGAAACGGTTCTATTGAACAGAGTGGGCGGCTGAGTGAATGGGCTCTAAAGCGGAGTTCCGCTGGAAAAAATAAATAAAATTTAAGTCAGCAGTTACAAATACTGCAGCTGCTGACTTTTAAAATAAGGACACTTACCTGTCTAGGGCGCCCGCAGTGTCCTCACCCGAAGCCGGCCTGTCCTTTGGCATGCAGGAGTAGCGCTGCGTATCCTGACTGGTCCCTGCTGTCTTCTGAGGCCTGTGTGTCTCCCAGAAGACAGCAGGGGGGACAGAGGAGGGCTCGGACATGGCGTAGATTTCTACGGATTCCGCAGCGATCTTTCGCTGGAAGTGGGAGCAAATGCCTGCATTAGACAGGTATCTGCCCCCCTCCCCCTCCCCAGAAAGGTGCCAAATGTGACACCGGAGGGGGGGGGGGGGAATCAGATAAGTTCCATTTTTGGGTGTGTGACAGAACCCACTGTCACTGTGTTTTTGGAAGGGACTGTGGGCTGGCCGCTTACCCACAGATTATGGCCCAGAAGAGACAGAGACTTGGGGAAAGCTGGCATTGAGATAATGTAATGTAATGCTACGTCCCTTCTCCCCCATCCGCCCCCCCCCCCCTCTCGTTGCTGTGTTTAATTGTGTTGGTTCATGGCACATAGACAATGGTCTGGACTGCAGACATCTCTCCGCAGGGGATGTGTATTGAAGGGCTGCCTGCTTACCATAATCCCTTTATGTTTAACTGTAGTTTCTGTTTCAATGTTCAGTTCCCATTGGTTCTTCCTTGTCCCCTGTCCAGTCACAGCTGTCACAAAGTTAACAGCGGTTTGCTGGTTATCGGCTCTCCCTTCCTCGCACAGACAGCATGTGAGGAAAGGAGAGCTGATCTGTCTGGGCACAGCATTTACAGATAATCAGGGCGACGCCCATCAAAGCCGCCTCCCCGGTGCCCATCAAAGCAGCCAAAAATTATCAAAATTAAATTTGGGTATAGTGTTGCATAACTGAGTGACTGACTATGATTCAAAGTATGAAAGCGCTGAAAATTGGCCTGGGCAGGAAGGAGGTGAAAGTGCCCGGTAAAAAAGTGGTTAAACAAAAAAAAAAAGAAAGTTTGTCTTTACAGCCACTGTAACAGATGAAAATGGATCAAATGAGATGTTCATTGCTAGGCTTTATGAGAGAGAGAGAGAGAGAGAGAGAGAGAGAGAGAGAGAGACAGACAGACACACACTACATCTTTTTAAATAAAATTTTCATAAGTATTTTATGGTTACTGGAAAGGAAGGCCAGCAGATCCCCCCCCCCCATCATCCTAAATCACACTGGTGAGATTCCCTGTACAAGCAACACAGCTGATAACCAGACAAGTGTCAGAGGTTGATGAATGTCACATGACTCAGACAGGCCTATTCTCTCCATGTCACCAAAAACAAGCAGACCACACATGGAAAATTCTCCTTTGTCCTGAACAATAATATCAGCACAGGAAATGAACTCTACATCAGGTTTGTCAAAAAAACACAGCAAAGCATAGTAAGGACTTAAAACACCAGCTAGAAAAAAGGTCCTAAATTGGACCTAGAGCTTACAATAATGTTCTTCTCACAATGTAAAATATTAACCACTTCAAAGCTGCAATGTGTGTAATATAAAGATATTCTACTGCTCTGTGCAATGGTATACTATTGAACACATCTTTATATAATCTGTTCAGTGAGTTAAAAATGTAGGGTTGTCTTGTGCGCTGTTCTATCTCGAGCAGCAGCTCTGTCCAGTTCTCCTCTGTATATTACAGAACACTAGAGCTGCACGATTAATCGTTAAAGAATCAGATCGTGATTCCACCCCCCTCTCGATCTTAACAAAGCATTTTCCCAATTCAGTGCAGAGTTCTCAGATCACTGCTGACAGCTGTCAAAAACAAACAAACATGCAGCCTGCCAAGTTTATGACATTGCTAAAGCTGGATACACACTATACAACTTCTGTTGTTTGATCTTTTAGTTTTACCAAAACCACTAAACCGTAAAGTTAGCCCAATTTTGTGGTATTATGTGAAAGATGATGATCCGCCACGAGAATCGTGATCTTTATTCCAAGCAAAAAAATGGTGATTCCCATTGGCCAGAATCATGCAGCACTACAGAACACCTCCCCCATGTTATGAAATTAAGCAAAATGGGAGGTGTTCTGTAGCCTAAATCAGAAGAGGGCAGTCTAGGGTGACAGCTCTGCTGCTCCCTAGGTCCAGTACAACAAATGTGTGTCACCCGAGGACAGGAAGTGTGTTCCTTGCAGGATCACCAGGTGAAAGTTAAGTGCAAGCCTGAAATGGAAAACTAATGTAGCCACCACTTCTAAGGACTGATCTACATGTATGCTGGTCACTTACACATGCACAGATAAAAAAAAAAAAGACAAGGTTTCTCTTTAACTTCACATTGAGGTCCATTATCCTTGTCTAGTTAACTGACAGTCATTAAAGGTTTATTCTGACTTCTCGTTGTTTCTCTGTTTTCTTCATTTTTAGGTTTGTGGATTCTCCTCCTAGCACTGCAATAAGAGGAACATTGAACTGAGCAGAGAAAGCGGAATTCTCCAGCAAGATGTCCATAACAAACACCCCTACAAGTAACGATGCTTGTCTAAGCATCGTCCACAGCTTGATGTGTCATCGTCAGGGAGGGGAGAGCGAGACCTTTGCAAAGCGGGCCATTGAGAGTTTAGTGAAAAAGCTGAAGGAGAAGAAGGATGAGCTGGATTCCCTGATTACTGCAATCACTACAAACGGAGCACACCCTAGCAAATGTGTCACTATCCAAAGAACATTAGATGGCCGTCTGCAGGCAAGTCCTTTTTGTTTGAAAAAAATCCATACCGTGGAGACTGTTAAGATGTTAATTCTCACACATAATGTACACTATATTGTCAAGTATTGGGACGCTTGTCTTTACACGCACATGAACTTTAATGGCATCCCAGTCTTAGTCCGTAGGGTTCAATATTCCGTTGGCCCACCCTTTGCAGCGATAACATCTTCAACTCTTCTGGGAAGGCCGTCCACAAGGTTTAGGAGGGTGTCTATGGGAATGTTTGACCATTCTTCCAGAAGCGCATTTGTGAGGTCAGGCACTGATGTTGGATGAGAAGGCCTGGCTCGTAGTCTCCGCTCTAATCCCAATGGTGTTCTTTCTGGTTGAGGTCAGGACTCTGTGCAGACCAGTTAAGTTCCTCCACTCCTCCATGTCTTTATGGACCTTGCTTTGTGCACTGGTCCAAATCCTTTGGTGGAGGGGGGATTTATGTTGTGGGGGTTTATTTTCAGGGGTTGGGCCTGGCCCCCTAGTTCCAGTGAAGGGAACTCTAAGGCGTTGGCATACCAAGACATTTTGGACAATTTCATGCTCCCAACTTTGTGGGAACAGTTTGGGGATGGACCCTTCCTGTTCCAACATGACTGCCACACCAGTGCAAAAAGCATGGTCCATAACCCTCCCTTACTAAATGCCTTTAGTTCTATTTTAAAGCTGAAGTTTAGGCATGCCTATCTGATTGCCACTAGCCTCTGGATCCCAGGCATAGCACCTGCCCTGCTGCATAGTGAACACGCAAAGTTATTTGTTTGGCATTGGGAGGCAGTTCCCAAACCCCCTTGCATTGAAATGCAAAGTGTTTTCTGATTGGGGTAGAGATTGTGATGTAACCACCCGCCTCTACCTCATTCAATCAGTAAACACTTTCCATTCATTGAGAAAATGCAGACTGTTCTCTAAATGGTGCCCATGCAGAGCGGGCAAGCGGCCCCCCTTTGTGTACTACGTAGCAGGACAGTCACTCAGTATGGGATGCAGAAGTTAGGGATGATCACTTTAGTGCCTACTCTAGTGATTTCTGTATTCCACAGGAATCACCCAGGTATGGATGGCCACATGGATATTTATGTTGGTCTAAGCTGAACTAATGGAACTATGCAAAAAAGCATACCTAAACCCCCCACCCCCCTTCTACTTCCCTTACATTTACTGAACCCTCAATCGATGCAGCACTGTGCATGTCTGCAGCTCTTTTCTATACTTCCTGGTCCCACTGAGCCCATTGGCTCTCGCTGCTGTCAATCAAAGCCAGTGACAATGAGATGGGGCTGAGTCCCCAATGTCTGTGTCTACAGACAGCAAGGCTCAGGAGCGAGCCTGCAGGAATGCCCCCATAGATAGTGGCTTTCTATGGGGCTCTTGCCAGAGAGGAACCAGGAGCGCCATCAAGGGCCATGAGAAGCGGAGGTTTGCAATTCCATTACACAGAGCAGGAAAGTATAAACATTTGTTAAAAAAAAATACAAATTACGTTCACAATTACTGTAATCTGTGTGCATCAGAAATCTTACACATTGTTCATATATCCTGACAGGTGGCTGGTAGAAAAGGCTTCCCTCACGTCATATATGCCCGACTCTGGAGATGGCCAGATCTTCATAAGAATGAATTGAAGCATGTCAAGTACTGTCAGTATGCATTCGATCTGAAATGTGACAGCGTCTGTGTGAATCCTTATCACTATGAACGTGTTGTGTCCCCAGGGATAGGTAAGAGTCTCTGGTGGGATTTTTATCCACTGGTGGAGGAGGGAATGTGGAATTCGAGTGTTTAGGAGCCCTGTGCTTCTAATACAAGCAATCGAAACGTTTGAAAAGGTTTGACATCCTCTGTGGCTTCTATCATCTGTCAGCTGATGCAGGGTCCCTTCACGTCAGGGAAAATTTCTTACCATTTTAAAGGAGTTGTAAAGGCAGAAGGTTTTTTATTTTAATGCATTAAGATAAAAAGCCTTCTGTGTGCCGCAGCCCCCCTAATACTTACCTGAGCCCCATCTCTTTCCAGCGATGTCCACAAGTGTCTAGGCTGTCTGAGACTCTCCCCCCTGATTGGCTGAGACACAGCAGCAGCGCCATTGGCTCCTGCTGCTGTCAGTTAGCCAATCGGGAGAGAGAGGTGGCGGGGCCAGGTCGCAGCTCCGTGTCTGAATGCACACGGGGAGCTGTGACTCGGCTCGGGTACCCCCATAGCAAGCTTCTTTCTGTGGGGGCACTTAACAGGAGGGAGGGGCCAGGAGCAGCGAAGAGGGACCTGAGAAGAGGAGGATCTGGGCTGCTCTGTGCAAATCCACTGCAACAGAGCAGGCAAGTATAACATGTTTGTTATTTTTTTTTAAAAAGACGTTACAATCACTTTAAGTTTATTAATGAGTGTCACTCTGCAGCCACCAGTTTTTAACCTGAATTATTATAGACATTGTCCAGGAAGTTCTTGCTTGCATTTTTAAATTAAAACCATGTAGAAATCTAAAAGAATGGTATTTACAGTAAATACCTTCTTGCCTTTTAAATAAACTTGCCTTTAATGAGGTTTCACAGGAATCTGACACTTTTTTTTGGGAGTGTTTAATCCCCCTCTTTGCTGATCTCCAGCTCTGGCTTCCCAGTGGGAACACACACAGGTCAGCCAGAAACCGGTCTCACATCACGGGGGTACAGGTGAGAGGGCTTTGTTTACAATTGCTCAGTAACTAGACTAAGCTGGTCTGCCAGTGCTACCGCACCCTCAATCAACGGCATCTGGTGACAGTCTTTTGTCAAAAATGTAATCGATGCACCCACATGAATCAAATAAAAATGCATTTATAAATTTTTGGCATTAAAGCATGCAGAGCGTTACAGCTGTGTGATTCAATGTTTTTATCTCAGTCCCCGGTCCGTTCGGTGGTACGGACCTGTGATTGGTGCTAGAGGATGTAGACCATGGGTGCTCAACCTGTGGCCATCCAGCTGTTGCAGAACTACAAGTCCTATCATGCCTCTGCCCTTGGGAAGTCATGCTTGTAACTGTCAGCCTTGCAGTGCCTCAGCAGACTTGTAGTTCCACAACAGCTGGAGGGCCACAGGTTGAGCACCCATGATGTAGACAATAGAATAGACGTACGCTTGCATCACTACACTTGTGCTCCATTGAGTTCTACAGCCCTGGCAGGTAGTCTTTTCACCAACTGATCCCTGATTGGATGATGTGGCTGTGCAGATGGAGCGAATCACAGCTGTGCCAATTTCAAACACAGACCCGAAGGCTGCACTCTGCAATTCAGTTAAGTGGGGCAGTTTGAGGAAGGGTGGTTGGGGAAAGCTGCTACCATGTTTCATGTTGGGCCCTGAATATGGGGGTAACATGAAAACTGGTCAGAACGGTGGGTAAAACATGCATTACAATGAACATTTCATAAATCCTCCCCTTCCCCTTGGGAATCTAGACCTCAATAATACAAATAGAAGAGGAATATGTATATACGTGGGGGAAATTTACTAAAACTGGAGCAGCTGTGCATAGTAACCAATCTGCTTCTAGCTTGAGCTTGTTCCGTTAAAGCAGCTCTTCACTTTGTTGCCCCCAACCCCCCCCCCCCCTCCAATTTTTATTTTATAACCTTGTTGTCAGTCCTGCACGGTTAAGGTACTCACCTGCCCGACATATCCAGCATTGTCCTGCTGAGATTGGCTTCTTTTCTGCCACTCCTCAGTCCCATGCCGCCATCTTCGGTGACGTCATTGGAAAGCTGCCGGCTCTTCCGGGTTCAGCCGGCAGCTCTCCGATGACACGCTGCTAGGCCCTGCCCCCTCCTCCTTTCTAATAGAAATACTAAGCCTCCTGGGATATGTGATGTGCATATCCCAGGAGGGATGTAGTTAAGACCGATGTGTGTAGCAGAGGGATGGGAACTTGTAATGGAGGGTGGAGATCTGCTTTTAAGCTTTGAAAATGAAAGATGGCATCTAATTGGTTGCCATGCACTGCTGCTCCAGGTTCTTTCAGCTCCAGTCTTGGTAAATTCCTGTCATAGAATAGTCCCCACTTGTTCATAGTAATTGTCTGTTGAAAAAAAAACAAAAATAGCTTAAAGAAATCTTAAAGCTAATAATCTGTAGTAGCAGTATCTGATCAATCCATAAATTCAATTAAAAAGTCGCAATCCATATAATGAATGAATTCAGAATTTTAACAGGATTTCAATGCAATAAATGAGTTGAGTTCATACTATAAATCATAATGATGGAGCAGCAGCTGCTAGATGAATATGATTGAGCTGAATAGTGTGGAAACCAGAAAATGGCAAGAGATAAAAAAAAAAAAAAAATAGAAAACCTTATCCCAGTTGGCAGATATGTGGAGGAATGCCTTCGCAGCCCACCACAATGGACGTTATTAGTTTGCTGCAATGCAGGTTCATTGAGGGTGGTTTAGTATATTGGGTTGGCATTCACATCTTAAAACGCATGTTGCTGCAGCTCTTGGGTCTGAATGGACCCTGAATTGTTATGCAGCTAGCTGTTTTCATGGCAGTTTCTGCAATTAGTTTGATTCTAACCAAACCACTTAAAGTGGTTGTAAACCCGTTTAAAAAAAAAAAAAACACCTGCAAGACAGCCATAATGAGCTAGTATGACTAGCATACTAGCTCATTATGCATCACTTACCTTGGATCAGGGCCCCCGAAGCCGTCCTTGTCTCCCCCTCCAGCCGCAGCCATCGCTGCACAGATACCCGGAAGCTTACTTCCGGGTATCGCCGCTCCTGCCAATCACAGCGCCGCTCCGGCGCTGTGATTGGCCGGAACGGCGAAGACGTCACTCCGCGAATGCGTGTGGGAGCTGGCAAAGCCGGATCTGTGAATGGGGATTCTGACTGAATGCACCACTGTCTACGGCGCACATGCGCCGTAGACATCGGTGCATGTTTTTTTGCAAATATCTCCTAAACCGTGTAGGTTTAGGAGATGATTCTTGCACCTACAGGTGCAAGTTGCATAAGTGGGTTTACAACCACTTTAAAGAGGAAGTAAACCCTTCCTCTTTATTTTCCTGCAAGGGTAAAGCATACAAAGCTAGTATGCATCGCATAGTAGCCCATTATGTGTCACTTACCTGAAACCGAAGCCTGCGATGTCCCCACTGGCTGGAAGCGTTCATTCTTCAGCCCTCTTCCTTCTGGGGCTGCGGACTCCGACTCTGTGACTGGCCAGAGTCGCGTGACGTCACTCCTGCGCATGATATTTCCAGCACGTACAGGTAAGCCTTAATCTAGGCTTTCCTGTAGGTGAAAATGGTTGTACACGGTGTACAACCACTTAAAATTCAAGTCTTACCTTACAAAATATTTCTAGTTTTGTTTAGCCATTCTTGCCCTTGTTTAGCTAAATGGGTCTTTTGTTAGCTGTTGCAGCTTCCTGGGTCACCACCTAGTCCTGCATATTGGACTGTGAGTGAGTATCGTATTACTGGGAAGGTCATGCTTGTGTGCTTCCTGCTTACTGTACCATGCCCAAGCAACTCCCAGTGTGCTACGGATTATGGGAAGATATTACAAAAAAAAAAAGCTTTTACAGGTGTACTGCCTATGCTTTTTGTCAGCAATTAGTTTTATTTTGGGCATGTGTTTCTGAAAATATTGGTCTTTAAGTAAATAAGGCATTGTTTGTAGCTTGGTGAATGAAGCTACATGTATACGGCGACCTTTCACTGCTCTTTACTCTGATCTTTATTTTGCAAGTCTGATTTTTTTAATTATTTTTGTCTTTCAGACTTGTCCGGGCTCACATTGCAAAGCACTGGTAAGTTTCGTTGTGACAGGCTGTGTCCAGTAAATTTTTTTTTTTATTTTATATATTTTTTTTAAATGTGTAAACTTTACTGCTAGTAAAGTATAATTTAAAATCTAAATCGATGTAGACTGACCTGTGCTGGTGTGCTCATTGTGTTGTAGCACCATCTGGCTTGCTCGTGAAGGATGAATATGGCCACGACTATGAAGCACAGCAGAGCATTTCCTCTTCTGATGGACATTCTATTCAGACAATTCAGCACCCGCCAAGTAACAGGTCATCTAGCGAGAGCTACAGCAATGCTTCAATGCTGGCACCCAGCGAGCCGAGCACCCCCAATCCTTCGTCCTTCTCCAGCATACCTGTTCCTTCAACCAGTAAGTAACCTTCTTTGTATCTCGCACACGTTATGGCTCTTCTTAAAGAGTGCAAGGACATCGTAGGGATAGGTGGTACAAAAATGGATGCAGAATTTCTGGTCCGATTTTTAAAATCAAGATAACATTTGTAAAATAGCTTCTGGAACTTAGTTTCTGTAAACCCAAATAATCTGCACAAATGGTTCCCCATGGTATAGTTCAGTATAGATGTTCCCTATGATTTTATTTATTACAGGTACTTGTATAGTGCTGTCAATTTACACACATTATATATATATATATATATATATATATATATATATATATATAATCTCTCTTGTACATTCATATCAGTCCCTGCCCTCAAGGAGCTTACAATCTAAGCTTCCTAACTCACATTCATACATACACATACTAGGGCCTTCCTTAACAGGAGCCAGTTAACCTACCAACATGCCTTTGGAGTGTGAGAGGAATCTGGAGGAAACCCACACAGGCACAGGGAGAACATACAAACTCCGTGCAGGTAGTGCTATGGTTGGGATTCGAATTTATGACCCTAGCTTCCTGGTGTAAGGGTGACGACGCTCTGTGTTAACATTTAAAGATTAATAGGCTAGCAGGCTGCAACTCCCTGCTGGGAGGTGGAGCCAAGCTACCCAGAGACACTGAAAGTAAAACTGTATAGCTTCAGCTGCTAACTGTGAGAATGAATTTATCCACAGTAGCTGTAGCTACAGAGGTCAGTGAAGGTGTGTGGTGATCAAAAGCATACATCTCTGCAATACAATGCACATTTCCCCATGTTTGATCTTCTTCTTTTTTTTTTTTTTTTTTTTTTTTTAAACACACTGCTAGTTCAGAAAAGAGTACCTGTTGATATACCAGAAATAGTGTGCTCCTGCTTTATCTTTTTACATGACAACACTACTCTGAATTCCTGAGCAGGTGAGGTCAGTCCTGCCTTCTTTATTTCTAATAGATTACCATGAACACAGACCTCTCTTCATCTCCATAACCCCTCCATGTTCACAGGCAGAGAGCACAGGAAGTTGTCAGCTCACAAGATTTCTTGCAAAATCGACAGGTATTGTTGAAATTGTCAAACCGATATAACAAAACTCGTTTAATGGTGTATTTACTGGGCCAAAAGAGAGGAAATAGAAAAAGTTTAAGGATTGCATACACTTTAATTTTGATGTAATTTTGTATGGTGAAATACTGAGGGGTTTGTTTCCTGTTATATAATCTAAACAGATCGTTGAAACTTACTGATTTCCTGTTGGTTACACTAGATAATCGTAGAGCCTTTGTGTGCAATAGAAACAAGATGTTTCAACAAAATATTGTTGAAATTGTAGTTTTACATTTGCTGCTCTTCCTAAAGAGCGTTTTGACTTTTTTTATTTAGGTGATCTGCAATGTGTTAAAGTGTATTGTTGCATTTCTATACATGTACATTAACCTCCTAATGACCGGCCCACGTAGATATACTGCGGCTGGGTGGCCCTTCTGCGTGAAAACGCGTTCCTGTACGTGATTTTGTGCACGAGGTCTGGGGCGCACACCGCCGGCAGATGCAATGTTCGCCGGGACCTGCGGAATGTTCACAGGAGAGGAAGAACGGCGGTCTTTGTAAACAAGGCAGACTGCCGTTCTGCCAGAGGGAAAGAGAGAGACCTTGTGTTTCTGCTAAGCAGAAACACGGATCTCTTTCCCCAGTCAAAGCACTTCCCCCACAGTTAAAAAGCACTCCCTAGGGACACACTTAATCCTTTAATCGCCCCTTCCCTGCCAGTGTCATTAGTACAGTGACCATGCATATTTTTAGCACTGATCACTGTAATGTCACTGGTCCCCAAAGTGTCAGGTGTGCGTTTTTGTTCTCCGCAATGTCCTAGTCCCGCTAAAAATTTCTGATTGCCACCATTACTCGTAAAATAAATAAATAAAAATATCCGATAGTTTGTAGACGCTATAACTTTTACTTAAGCCAATCAATATACGCTTATTGGGATTTTTTTTTTTACCAAAAATATGTAGCAGAATACATATTGGCCTAATTTTTGGAAAAGAGAAAGGGTACTAAATAGTAGTACGGGATGTAGTACATATGTCTCAAAATACATGAAATGCCAAAGGTATAATCAAAAGTAAATTTTATTTAATACATAGGTGCTTTTTTTACCTGACTTATTTTGATCTATGTAATAAATAAAATGTACCTTTTTATTCTACCTTTTGGCATGTCATGTTTTTTGAGGCATATGTAAAGTCCCGCACTACTATCTGATGATGCCAATGAGCACATTTCTTGCACTAGTGGATTCATCCTCCGCCCACACTACTTCACTACATATTGGCCTAAATTGATGAAGACTTTTTTTTATTTATTTTTTATTGTGTATGTTTTATAGCAGACAGTAAAAACTTTTTCTCTTGTCATCCATGGACTGACACAGCGTGTCTTATACACCTTTACACGTGGGTTATGTCCCTGCTTGCAGGAGAAGACCTAGGCAGAATGTGAGATGTTATACATACATTCTAAACAGCCAGAGCTGAACAGCCCCGCCCAGGGGGGCGGTCCCTCCGGCATAACCCTCCCACTGCAGTCAGCAGACCTCAGTTTTTTTCTGCCTAGCAGAAGAAGACGTGGCTCTCTCAGGAGCCAGTCTCCTGACCTATTTTTATTCCTTTTGGAAATTTTTTCCTATTTTATTCTTTTGAGATCTTCTATCAACTGTCGGCTGGGCAACAGGTTGGGTACAAGATATCCTCGTAGTCTTCCCTGTCCGACCATCGAGCGTGCTGATCCTCGCCTTGTGTGCGTGAGACTCAGTTCACGACATGCCCCACGACTCCAGGGGTGGCCGGTGGGCTTCCAGCTCCATGGTCCTCTCAAGATAGAACAGTCCGGCTGTATCTTTCGCGGTGGACCGGGCCGACAGCTACTCAGTACCGCACTGTGATAGTTCTGTCAGAAACACACCAGTGGGTCCCTCAGGGGACGGGTAAGTAGTCTCTCCTGGCTGCAGGTGAGTACATGCTGTGTGTTTCTTGTGTGGGGCATTTCCCTGTCTCCCCCTGTGTTTTTTTTTTTTTAATGTCACTCTCTGGTCACTAGTGCTGGCGCTGTACTGTGTGGGGTGCCTGGGGGCCATACTGTCCTGGGGGGGGCTCATGCTGCTCTGCATTCGCTGGGGCGGTTTTGTTTTTGGGTGTGAGGGGCCTGGGCGCCGTTCGGCGCCATGTTTAGTGTGTGTGCTGATTTTACATTGGCGGCCATCTTGCCGTGGCCCGCCGGAGCACATTGCGGCGGCCATTTTCTTGTAGCCGCACGTTTTTCTAGCACTAGTTTGGCCTCTAGCGCCGCTGGGAACGGCGCGAATCTCCTCACACTCTCTCCTCTCAGCTCACTCACGCTGAGCAGCGCGGCGCAGTGAGACAGAGCGGCGGAACCGAGCGGTCCTGGTCAGGTTGGTGGGTTCCCTGGGCATTCCCCTACTTCAGTCAGCACAGCCTGTGGGTGGTCTCAGAGAGGGACATTATGGAGTCAGTCACCAGCTTCCCCTAACATGCCAGAGGCAGCAGCCAGTGCTCCAGCACCTGCGGTCCCTATGGACCAGTTGTCGGCAGTCCTGGAATCATTTCTGACCAGGATGGAAGCTGTGTGTGAGCACAAGGGAGCAAAAAAGCGCCCTCTCCCCACTTTATCTCCAAAAGGGGAGTGCTCTGATTCAGATATGGGCCTAGCTATTGCTGCTCAGGACCCTAGCTCTGAATATTTGGATGGTTTTGAACAGGACATTCCTTGTGAGGAAGACTCCAGTTCTGAGTCAGTAAATGACAGGGCGCTTGTTAGTGAACTCATTGATGCTGTGAGGGACACTCTCAAGCTAAATGCTGCGACTGCAGAACCTCAGGCGGATACAGTCTCCTTTGGTTCTTTTAAGACCAAGCCTTCTAAAAAGGTTTTTCCATATGTATCTGTCTTTGACCAGCTCATTGACCAGGTCTGGGAAATGCCGCAGAAGACTTTCATGGTCCCGCGGCGTTTGTCTATTAGATACCCCTTTGAAGACGCCCTGCTTAAAAAGTGGGCTTCTCCCCCGGTGGTCCACCCTCCAGTCGCCCGTTTAAACAAGGCCACCACTCTCCCGATGGAGGGGACTCCTGCGTTTAAGGACCCCACTGACAGGAGGTCAGAAGTGGTGAGTAGAGCCATGTTCGCCTTGTTGGGATCCGCCCTACGGCCCGTAGTAGCGGCGACCCTTGTGTCTCAGACACTCACGGAATGGGCAAAAATTTTGCACCAAACTGTGCAGGAGTATAACCTTCCTCCAGACACTATTGCTCTGGCCCACCAGATGGTGCAGGGTCTGATATATGTGTGCGACGCCACGTTGGACGCGGCCCCTTTAATATCCAGGGCCTCTGTCTCGGCGGTGGTATTGCGTCGTCTCATCTGGTTGAAATGCTGGTCTGCTGACCTAGCCTCTAAGAAGCTCCTGACGGATCTACCTTTTAAGGGTGGTAGACTTTTTTGTGCTGCTCTGGATGACATCATCAAGGATGTCACGGGAGGTAAAAGCACTCTCCTTCCTCAAACTATCAAGGGTAAGGAGGCCCGACGTAAACCGGGTCCTTCCTTTCCAGCAAAAAAGGTTTTTTTTCGTCCGTCCGAGTCCACGGGTAAGCCATCCCAGACTGACAGCAGTGCGGCTGGCGGGCACAAGCGCCCCTGGGTGCGTAAGCCGAACAAGCCGGCTCCCAAGCCCGCCTCCGCGTGAAGTCTTGTCCCCGCCCGTCTCTGGGGTGGGGGGACGACTTCGCAGGTTCACGGATCGGTGGACCTCCCGGATCTCCGACCGGTGGGTGTGCGAGGTGGTCATCTCAGGATACAGAATAGAATTCCGCTCCTGGCCCCCAGACAGATTCTTTCCCTCAAATCTCCCTCTCCTTCCTGCCCGTCGGGCAGCCCTCTTGGGGGCTGTACAGGATTTGATCGGGTCCGGAGTAATTGTGCCGGTTCCGTCCCAGGAGAGGTTTCAGGGGTTCTACTCGAATCTGTTTGTTGTTCCAAAAAAGGACGGGGTTCGGCCAATCCTGGACCTCAAGGCCCTGAATGCCTTCGTGAAGGTGCAAAAATTCTGCATGGAATCCATTCGCACGGTGATCGCTACACTCCATCAAGGGGATTTTCTGGCATCCTTGGACATCAAGGAAGCCTACTTGCATGTTCCGATCTGCGCAAGCCACCAGAAGTTTCTGCGCTTTGCGGTCGGCGAAGTCCACTATCAATTTGTGGCTCTTCCCTTCGGCCTAGCCTCGGCACCGAGGGTGTTCACCAAGGTGCTTGCTCCGGTCCTAGCTTTGCTGAGACAGCGAGGCATTGCTATCGTGGGCTATCTGGACGATTTTCTTCTAAGAGCAGACAGTGGCTCAGAATTGGAAGAAAGTGTGACTATCGTCAGTCAGACCCTCAGGGAGTTTGGGTGGCTCCTGAACGTTCAGAAGTCGGTTCTAGTCCCGACTCAGCGTCTGGAGTATCTAGGTCTGATTCTGGACTCCTTGGAGGCAAGAGTCTTCCTACCTCCAGACAAACTACTGACACTTCAGTCTGCAGTACGGGTGCTGACGTCCCGAAAATGGTCGTCAATCCGCTTTTGCATGAGAGTCCTGGGGCTCATGGTGGCCTCCTTCGAGGCCGTTCCTTATGCCCAAGCGCACACCAGGGCTTTACAGAAAGAGATCTTGTCCACTTGGGACAAATCCCCGTTGTCCTTGGATCTTCAGATCCAGGTGAGTCACCTGGTCAGGGCGTCCCTGACGTGGTGGTTGAGGTCCCCGGCTCTTCGGTCCGGGAAGTCGTTCCTCCCCATCCAATGGACGGTGATCACGACGGACGCCAGCCTGACGGGCTGGGGGGGAGTCTGGGGAGTCCTGTCGGCCCAAGGGCTTTGGACTCCGGACGAAGCCCTCTTACCGATCAATGTGCTGGAGATACGGGCAATCAGACTGTGCCTCTCCTCATGGTCGGAGAAACTACAGGGTCACTCCATCAGGATCCAATCGGACAACGCCACAGCAGTGGCGTATGTCAACCATCAAGGGGGGACTCGGAGCTCAGCTGCGGCTTCCGAGGTCGCCCGCATCCTGAGGTGGGCCGAAAGAAGCGTGCCGGCTCTGTCGGCCGTCTACATTCCGGGCGTAGACAATTGGCAGGCGGACTATCTAAGTCGGCAGACGCTGGACCAGGGAGAGTGGTCCTTGCACCCGGAGGTCTTTCAACTCCTTTGCAGACGGTGGGGCACGCCGGATGTGGACCTGATGGCCTCTCGACTCAATCGCAAGGTGTCGAGGTTTGTGGCCAGATCCAGGGATCCCTGGGCGGATGCCTCGGATGCGTTGGTGGCCCCATGGGGTCAGTATCACCTGATATACGTTTATCCTCCGCTGCAGTTGCTCCCTCACCTGCTCCGCAGGGTAGCGACCGAGGGAATTTCGGTGATCCTCATTGCTCCGGATTGGCCTCGGCGTCACTGGTACGTCTCGTCGCAGACGTTCCCTGGCGGTTACCAATACGGGGGGACCTTCTGTCTCAAGGTCCTATATTTCATCCTGCTTTACAGTCTCTGGCTTTAACGGCATGGTTATTGAAAGCCAGGTGCTGAGAGACCGAGGTCTCTCGGATTCGGTCATTTCGACCATGTTAAGGGCACGGAAGTCTTCCTCCAGAAAGATCTATCACCGTACTTGGAGAGCTTACATCGCCATGTGCGAAGAGCTGGACTGGCGCCCACGAACGTATTCCGTTCCCAGAATCCTGCATTTTCTGCAGCGTGGCGTGACCCAAAAGCTTGCTTTGAGTACCATTTAAGGGTCAGATTTCGGCCTTGGCCATCTTCTTTCAGCGACCGCTGGCGGGTCATCCCTTGGTTAGCACCTTTGTGCAGGGGGTTCGCCATGTGCTCCCCCCTGTCAAGCCTCCTCTCCCCCCGTGGGATCTGAATTTGGTGCTCTCGGTCCTCCAGGAACCTCCCTTTGAAAATATTAGAGATATTCCCCTCTTGACTTTGTCTCAGAAGGTGGCCTTCTTGGTGGCCATTACTTCCATTAGACGAGTGTCTGAATTGGCGGCCTTGTCCTGCAAGTCGCCCTTTTTGGTCATCCATAAGGATAAGGCGGTGTTATGTCCGCGACCTTCTTTTCTGCCAAAGGTGGTCTCGGCCTTCCACTTAAACGAGGACATTGTCCTCCCGTCCTTGTGTCCTCACCCATCGCATCCCAGAGAGTTTGCGCTTCACACTTTGGATGTGGTACGAGCCTTGCGGGTGTACCCGTCGGCTACTGCTTCTATTCGGAAGTCTGACTCACTATTTGTGGCTGTCTCTGGTCCAAAACAGGGCCAAGCGGTTTCGTCTGCCTCCATTTCTAGGTGGATCAGACAAACCGTCCTTCAAGCTTATGCTCTCAAGGGGCGGGCGCCTCCCTTTCCGGTTACGGCACATTCCACCAGGGCAATTGGTGCTTCCTGGGCTTTCCGACATCAAGCGTCGGTTGCACAAGTGTGCAAGGCGGCGACCTGGTCGTCTGTTCATACCTTTTATAAGGTTGATGTGGCTGCATCTTCGGATGCTTCCTTCGGCCGCAAGGTGTTGCAGGCCGCTGTTTGATGTTGCAACTCCTCCGTTGAGGAGCTCTGCCTTGTTTGGAGTGAAGTTTTTGGTTTTCCATTTATACTGCTCCCATCCCTCTTGACACTGCTTTGGGACATCCCACGTGTAAAGGTGTATAAGACACGCTGTGTCAGTCCATGGATGACAAGAGAAAATAGGATTTTTGTACTCACCGTAAAATCCGTTTCTCTGGCATCCATGGACTGACACAGCACCCACCCTTCTTTTCGAGTTTGTACTGCTTTGTTACGAACTGAAGTCTGCTGACTGCAGTGGGAGGGTTATGCCGGAGGGACCGCCCCCTGGGCGGGGCTGTTCAGCTCTGGCTGTTTAGAATGTATGTATAACATCTCACATTCTGCCTAGGTCTTCTCCTGCCAGCAGGGACATAACCCACGTGTAAAGGTGTATAAGACACGCTGTGTCAGTCCATGGATGCCAGAGAAACTGATTTTACGGTGAGTAAAAAAATCCTATTTTTTATTTTTTTTTGCCCCAAAATTGTAGCTCTTATTTTTTTTGTTTAGCTCAAAAAAAAACACCTGCAGAGGTGGTCAAATACCACCAAAAGAAAGCTCTATTTGTGGGAGAAAAAAAAAGGACAAACCAGCTCACAATGCCCTCCCCACTCCTTTTGAGTCCCTTCTGCAGTAAATGTCATCTCATGCCACCCACGCCAGCCTGAGTTTGGGCCCCTTTCACACGGGCCGGACTCAGGCTGTGATCAGCTTGCTCAGCGAGGGGACCTGTCCACTGATCACAGCTGAGCAGGCGGATGACAGGTCTGTGACTGCTCCGCTTATGCAGAATAGACACGGACACAGCCTGCTCTCCTCTATAGGCATTGAGATATAAACGAACTGTCAGTTTACACCCAACTGCCATCCGATCCACTTGACGGAACGTCTGTTTTTTTTTTGTTTTTTTTT
Source organism: Rana muscosa (assembly GCA_029206835.1). Lineage (NCBI taxonomy): Eukaryota > Metazoa > Chordata > Amphibia > Anura > Ranidae > Rana > Rana muscosa. Next base: position 1,221,534,625 of record CM055116.1, on the reverse strand, counting down.
TTGCGGATCTGATTGGATGTAGGTGGGTGTATACGAACCCCGCCGCTCCATAGAGAATAGAGGTTCCGATTGGGTCTGCCTTAAAAACTGACTCAATCGCAACGTTCATTAGCCTTAGGCCCGGTTCACACAGGGGCGGCACGACTTCGGGGGCGACCTCGGCGGCGCGATCTCAAGACGACTTGAGACGCCCACCGAGACGATTTGCATAATGACTTCTGTATAGAAGTCAATGTAAGTCGCCCCCCAAAAGTAGTACAGGAACCTTTTTCTAAGTTGGAGCGACTCAGGTCGCTCCTATTAGAACGGTTCCATAGCACAGACCGGGACGCGACTCCTCAGGCGACCGAGTTGCCTGAGGAGTCGCCCCTATGTGAACCGGGCCTTACAGGCTAGACACACAAACTTCACTACACAGATTCCGAGGCAGTATAGAATCCTAATGCTAGCAGTAGCTAGCTATCTTTGTCCAGCGTGGTCATGTGGCGCTCTGAACAGTGATGATATCATCTTTGTTCTGGGACACCATCCTAGTAGAAAGAAGGCTCAGAAGGTCTGTGGTTAGTGAGATGTCTCCTGTATTTAGAAAAGTGTTTACCTTTTACAGAAAATCTCTGTAAAGGTGACCTACCACCGGACCCCCTCCCCACCCCCTAGTCCCCGCTGTACTTACACCCTGCAAGTCTGAGCTGTTAAGGCTCCGGCAAACTACGCCAACAGTCCAAGGATTTGAAATCCCCACGGCTTTTTCTCCTCTCCGTCCAGCGCTGCCAGTACAGAGCTGATAAATTCTAAACTGCCACCACCATTCATTGGACAGTGCTGACCATTCAGAATCCATATGGTCTGTACTGGCAGCGCTGGACAGAGAGGAGAGAAAGCAGCAGGGATTTCAAATTGTTGGCACGGTTTGTTGGAACCTTGACCGCTCAGAATCGCGGGGGGGTAAGTATAGTGGTGGGAAGGGGCTCCGGTGGTAGGTCGCCTTTTTTACAGATATTTCTGTAAAGGTGAATTTGCACTTTAAAGTTGACCGCTAAATACCTAAACTCAGTGTTTTTTAAAATGCAGGTATGTAAATGGGTGTCTATGGTGCATTTTACATACGTTTCAATGCACCACACTGCACACAAACACTTTTTTAAACAAACCTGTCAAAATATAAAGATACAAGGCTGCTATTACAGACCCTCTGCTGTTTAGAATTGGTCTAGTTTTGTGTACTTCATACTGATCTCCGAAATGGATGAGCGTCAGGAGATGATTTTTATTGTTTATTTGAGAGGTGTTGACTGCTCTCCTCCTTGCAAACACGACGTGCCCACAGAAACCTATTGGCAGTATCGATTTCACAAGACTGAAGATGTTTTTTTCCCCCAGGTCAGCCTGCCAGTTTATTGGCAGCTACACACGCTGATGGACTGCTGCAGATTGCCTCCGTGCCGCCTCAGGGGACACAGCAAAATGGCTTCAGTGCTCAACCAGCCACATATCATCACAGTAAGTGGCCTCCAGCTGTCAAGACCCTTCAAGATAAACAAATCTGTCTATTCGCTGCGTATTTGTTATGCTGTGGGTCTTGCTATCAGTATTGTCAGATTAGGATATAGTACAAAATGCAAGATCCCCAGTTAGCCGCTATAGAACTCAGTTGCTGGGTAGCATAAATAATAAGTTGTTGGATTGTGTAAAGTGGACCTATCAGCAACTTTGCAAGTCTTCATTAAATAAATCCTAGGACCCCTTTCGCACGCGTCTCTCCGCTGATCCCTGCTGAGCAGGCGGATGACAGGTCTGTGTCCACTTTGCTGATGCAGAACGGATACGGGACACCGCCTGCTGTCATCCGATCCGCTAGGCAGATGGGGAACAGATCCCTATCCATCTGCTTTTAGCGGATAGGATTGGATGTTGGCATAGAGACCATTGGATGGTCCGATCGGGTCCGCCTGAAAAACGGGTAGATCCGATCGGTCCATCCGTGTGAAAGGGGCCTAACCTGTCACAATATATAGCAACCGTAAACAAAACCTTTTTACCTTTTCATCATTAACCTGCCCTGGTGGTCAGATTTTATTATTTTGCCTAGACCAGTGTTTCTCAACTCCTGTCCTCAAGGCGCACCAACAGGTCATGTTTTCAGGCTTGCCATTATTTTGCACAGGTGATTTGATCAGTTTCACTGACTTAGTAATTACCACAGCCGTTTCATCTGAGGAAAATCCTGAAAACATGACCTGTTGGGGCGCCTTGAGGACTGGAGTTGAGAAACACTGGTCTAGACTGATGATGCTCTCTTCTGCAGGCAAAAGAATGCATTTGCTACCCCATACACACTATTAGATTTTCTGCAGATTTTTGTCTTCAGATTTACCAAAACCATATAGTGCAAGGGCCTGCCTGATTGCATTCAAATTGAAACTCTTAAGGCTTGACCTCATTATATGGTTTTGGTAAATCTGAAGACAAAAGTCTGCAGAAAATCTAATAGTGTGTATGGAGTCTGTCTCTTCTCCCTCAGTGATCAGACTTCAACATAACTGTAACTTTTGTAGCAGGGGCTGATCTGTGGCAGACTATTTGTGAGCACATCCAAGGACTGCACAAACACCCAGTTTGACATTGTCTCATCTGTGAGCTGGCATTTCAGTTCAGGTTGTAGATGGTGACCCTGGATGATGCTTGAGCAAAGATGGCGCTGTCCTCCTGGGGAGCAAAGCAGATTAAGTCCTCGTCAGGGGCTGAGTACTGTAATCTTTGAGAGGTAGTAATTATGTATAAAAGTATCTCATACCGGGTCCACTATAAGGTAGACTATGTAAAGTTTCCATCCTGATATTACTGGCTTTCATTGCACAGGGATTTTCCCGTTGGCAGCTCCTGTGAGTAAACTACTAGTATTAGTTTATCGAGGCTTTTGTATGCTGTGCACTATTGGGCCTCTACTGGAGGCTAGCCTAAAGCCTGGTACACACAATTCGATTGTTGGCCAACCGAGCGTCTGATTTTTGTCTAAAGAGTGTGTGCCAGGATCTTGTCTTGCATACTAAAGCCTCGTACACACGATCGGATTTTCTGACGGGAATTGTGTGATGACAGGCTGTTGTTTTAAAATCCGACCGTTTTGTACGCTCCATCGGACAATTGTCAGATTTTCCGGCAACAAATGTTGGATATCATGCTTTAAAATTTTCCGACAACAAATGTGTGTTGTCGGATTTTCCGATCGTGTGTACAGAAGTCAATCAGACAAAACTCCAAAGTACAAACACGCATGATCAGAAGCAATGCTCACCATAACACAACATTAGCAGAAGTTGCCCAAAGGGTGGCGCTAAAGAGCTGAAAAAAAACCACGTTGTTTCGTGTTTGTTGGCCAACAATTGTGTGCCGTTTGTATGCAAAACAAGTTCCTGGCCAACGCCCTTCGGACAGAAGTCCTACGCTTTGTCCGTGGAAAATCTGATCGTGTACCAGGCTTAACGGTACACAATTGTCGGCCAACAAACATGAATGTAGTGATGTACTACGAGGAATTTCAGCTCTTGAGCGCCACCCCTTGGGCCCCTTCTGCTAATTTTGTGTTTGGTGAGCATTGATTCCAAGCATGCGTGTTTTGTACTTTTGAGTTTTGTGTGAAGGACTTGTGTACTGACGATATAAAAATCTGACAACAGACCGTTGTCCGCTGAAAGTTTACTAGCCTGCCGTCCAACATTTGTTGGCCGAAAGTTGGACAACAATTGTCAGAAGGAGCGTACTAACGGTCAGATTTTAGGACAGCAGTCTGTCAACCGACAATCCCCTTCCAACAATCGGATCGCGTGTACGAGGCTTCAGTCCTTTTGAATTCATAGGTTATAATATGTATTATGCAGGCCTGTTGTGGTCTGAAATTTGCCATCTATACACAAAAATAATAAATATCTGCAGAAAGCATACTTTCTACTCCTAATCACTGAAGGCCTCATTATATCTTTGGGCATGAAGCAGACCTGTGGTTGGGTGGAAGCAAAATATATAGAAAAATTAGAGTAGAGTGGAGAGGGATTGGAACAACTGTCAGGTTTTTATTGCTGTCTGTGCCCCGTTAGGGAGATTCACCTTCTCTATTTATTTGTCCTGTTTACCATTAGTAAAGGTGAAAGAATCTAAAATTTCGGATTGTCACCAGAAGAGGAATAGAAGTGAAATCTTCCAATGGTGACTCTGGTGAGAATCAGGGATTCAATTATTTTGGAAGGGTTTCCTCTCAGGTCTGTTTTGATAATGGGACAGGAAGTGAAGGGAAATATCCCCAATAGGACACTGATGCAAAAATAAAATAAAAAAATGTCTTTAGTCCTTAGAGGTTGTAAATGTCCAAAAACAAATCGCATCGCATACTAGCTCATTATAAAATACTTACCTGCACGGCCGCTGACCAGGCTGACCTCTTTCCCAGAGTTACTTCCGGGTTTGCGGACTCCGGCACTGTGATTGCCCCGAGCTGCGATTAACGTCACTCCCGCGCATTCACACGGGTGCCGCCAGTCAGGGCACGGGCCCTGAAGAAACGACACGAGTGCGCCGTTCCTTCAGTGTGCATGTGCCGATGACGTCGGCAGCGTATATGGTAAATATCTCCTAAACGGTGCAAGTTTAGGAGATATTTAAAGTACCTACAGGTAAGCCTTATTATAAGCTTACCTTGTAGGTACAATTAAAGAGGAAGACTTTACTTCCTAATTAAACATCAGTTGTCGGCACATATTAATTCAGTTTAAAGCTTAGCAGGAAAGTCAGCCTTTGCCACCTGCTGCAGCTTACTTTCTGCCCTTTAATGGGATGTAAGATTCACTGAACTAGTTGGTGTTGGGGGTGGATGGTAAATGTTCACCTAGGGGAGGTTTAAAGCAAAAGGTTCATGAGAGAATTATGACTGCTGCCATTGCTTGTGTCGACTTCAGAAAATGCTAAGTCTGTCTTGCTTTTTTTTGTAATTAGCTTGAGTCACTGCTGACTCAGCACAAGTATGCAGATAACTGACTTTGGAGCAACTATGCATTTTAAGAAAGTTCAGTCTGTGACTTTAAGTACTGGTTCAGAGGGTCGGCATTTAAACCTGACCACCACCACCACCACCAGCAGCAGCAGCACACTTCCAAGGAATTTTGCTGTTTTATATTGTACTTTGTGATGACAGTTCCACACTGAAAACTGTGGCACAAGACTGTCAACGCTGAAAACAAACTTACCATCGCGTCATGCTTCAGGGGAACTATAGACATGGGCAAGCACCTTAAAGCGGAGTTCCGGCCATCCCCCTCACACTGCATTAATAACACACATAAACTATGTGTATATGCTAGTGGATAGTAATCATATATTTTTTTTTAATCTTAAAATTGAGCTGATCCTCTTCTGGCCATTGCCATGATGAGTGTGGGCATATGAAGCCCAATCGCATCCTCTTCCTGGATAACCGATTGAGAGGGGCATGCTGGGTAACCAGCATGCCCCTCTGAAGCTTGCACATGCACGATGCTCTGGCGGCCGTAGCGCCGATTGTTATGCATGTTGCCATAACGTGCGGCGGCAAGGGAGGAAGGTCCCGCCGCGTTGTTATGGCAACATAGATAGATCCGCCTTAATTTGCGTCATTTCCTGTCTGGAAATAACGCGTCTTTTTTCACACAGTCCTGGGAAATGACTTGCGTTTCTCAGGAGCACAGGCCAGGGAGGAAGTGATGCGGAGCGCCGCAGAGCTGGAAGTGGCAGATTAGCAGCCACCACCTAGCAACAGGGCACTTCTGGTAAGTTTTTAAAAAATTATTTCACTTCAAATGTTTTAATAAGACTGAAAATGTGGAAAAAAATTTTAGGGTGAAACTCTGGTTTAATGTGCCTGTATGTGAACCTTTCAATAGTGGTTCACTTACTAAGAATTCAGTGCAGGTCAATTTAACCCCCTCCCTGCCTGCACTAGAACTGAAAGATTGCTACAGCACGGCTTTCCAGTTGTAGCAAGACGTCCATGACACGCACTGTCCTTTGGACACAGCTAATCACAGATCGAGGTAGAGGGCAAATCACAGCGCCCCTTTACATGTGATCGGCTGACTCCAATCACAGCTGGTCACATGTAAACACTTGCCGGTTATCTGCATTGCTTTCCTCACACACTGTTTCTGTGAGAGAGCAGATAACCAGAAAGTATGATGGGGCACAGTGAGTACATTGTTTACACTGATAATCAGGGCACTAATCATCAGTTCCCTGATTTTCTGTGCAGCCTCGTTGGTGCAGCTTATCTGTGTAGCCCCATTGGTGCGACCGAAAAATTACTTATTTGCAAAATTTTATAATAAACGAAGAATTTATTTTTTTCAGAATTGACCGCCTTTTTTGTTTAGCAAAAAATTCAAAACCCAGTGGTGATTAAATACCACCAAAAGAAAGCTCTATCTGTCCTAAAAAGCAAAACAAAAAAAAGATAATGTCATATGGGTGCAGTGTTGCATGACTACACAATTGTCATTCAAAGTGTGACAGCACTGAAAATTGGCCTGGGCAGGAAGGGTAAGTGCCCGGTATTGAAGTGGTCAGACCAGCAATGAGAGGAGCAGGGAAGAACAATCCTGCCCATGTAAATGCCAAATATGGCTGCTCCCATGTACAATATATCTAAGTATTCAAGAAAAAGTCTTATATCTAAAGTATTTATATTCTCCCACACACTCTCTTTAGTTTCTGTTTTAACCACTTGTGTAACAGCCTCTAATGACCATCCATTACCGGGCAATTTCTCCAGGCTGTGATCATTTGACAATTACTCTGTTGTGCAACACTGCCCAAAGAATTTTTTTTTTTTCTCATTTTTTTTGTGAGACTGTGCGTTGGTGATATTTAATAACGGCTAGTTATTTTTTTACTATAAAAGGGAAAAACTGATTTTTGGAAGAAACGGTTTCCCTTCATTTCGGTTATAAAACATGGCAAATAAAAATATCAGGACAGTACAAAACCTCACAAAATTACCCCCTTTTTTAGAAAGTCATAAGTGATCTTGTTTTTTGGATAAAGAAATGTGCTGGTATTGAGGGGGTTAAAACGTGGACTATGGTAATGGTGCACTCTATACGATATCGTATGGGAAAATACACAGAGGCAGGAGGAGGTGAAGAGGGGCTAGACATTGTATGTAGAGGAGAAAGGGGAGGGTTAAAAAGAAACAAAACTATCATCGGTGAAACCGAATAAATGGATCTGCAGCTGCTGATCTTTTCATTCTTTGCCCATTTGCAAGTTTCTATGATCTCTCGACTTCCGCCCTTGTAAGAGGAAGGCGACAGATGTAAAGTAATGGCATGTGATTGCTGTGAGGAGCAGTGACAATGATCACATGATACCTAGCCTCTTGGATTGGCCCAACACATATTCTGTGTACTGAGTTGTCTAGTAATGATTTAGCGATTATCTGGCAAAACAGCCATGCGATAACAATTTATTCAGTGGCGCAAAAAAAAAATGGGCTGCCAATTTGTTTTAAAACCTGTCCCAGTAGAAAAAGGGTTGAGGTGATCCTGTTGTCACCATAAAAGATGTGCCTGTAAAGAAGACAGCATCTACTTTCCAGCTGCCCCCCATTCTGCTCTGTTAAAGGGTAAGTTCACCTTTACAGAAAAATCTGGACCCCCCCAGTCCCGCTGACCTTTATCGCGGCGATCTCCTGTTCTAAACCCCGGTATAACCGTGTTAGGGGTCCGGAGCGCAGAAATCCCCGCAGCTGAATCTCCAAAACGTACCCGGTCGGAGGTGTGAATGCTGAGGGGATTTCTAAGCCCGGACTCCTGAAGCGGCTATACCGGGGCTCATAACGGGAGATCACCGCACAACAGGTCAGCGGGACGGGGGGGTATGAGGAGGGCGTCCTGTGTAAGTCCACCTTAAGGATTTTTCTGTAAAGGTGAACTTAATTTTTAAAGACAATTTACAAGGTAAAGTTTCTTCTGAAGCAGACACTTCAGGGGGGCGTCCGCTGCTGTTCTCACTGGGTCCCTCTACTGACCCCTAAGTCACTGCTGTGCCTTGTAATGATGTGGAGTTTGGGGGACCAAGAAGAAACTTCACTTGATTTGTCTAAAGAGGAGCGGGTTGCAGCAAAGACCAGTATAAACTTGTTTTACAGTGGTCGCATATAGAATGGTGTTGGCTGATCTTACGCTTTACTCTCACTTTAACTAGTTTGTTTAGGCCAAGCTGGCCCACAAGGGTGTGCCCACTGTCGGCAATGTATACAGCCTCCGCTACATATAGTATACAGCGCTGTGTTCAGACTGTGGGATGCGAACTTCACGTTCCCCACCTGGCACAAAATTGAGTCAGACTGAGTGCTGCTCAGCCATTTGTAGGACGCTTTGTATTCTCTGAATAAATGTAAAGCTTCCTCTGATTAGCTGAGGTGGACAGATGTCCCAATCACTGCCTCTGTCAATCAGAGGAAGCTTTGTACTCAGAGAATACAAAGCTGCCCATGGATGGCTGAACAGTGCTCAGCCCAACTCTGTTTTGTTCTGGAATGGGAAGTTTGCAGAACACAATACTGTATATATCTGAGGCTGTATACAGTTTATATAGCACACCCAGTGGGTGTACCTGTTGGTGTAGGAAATAATTAGTTTGAGCCAGTTTGGCTCAAACAAACTAGTTAAAGTGACGGTTAATGATGGAGATCAGCTTTAAAGTGATTGCAAACCCTCACCTTTTAAAAACAAGCCATTCAGTTTAAGGCCCTTTTATACAGAGCGGTCTCCGCTGATCCCCACTGAGCAGGCGGATGACAGGTCCGTGTCTGCTGCCCTCTGCTATGGGGAAACACTCTCCACCCGATTGTCAACCGATCCACTGGGCAGATGGCGAATGTATTCCCAACCGTCTGTTTTTAGCAGACTGGATTGGATGCCAATGGGTGATCAGGTCTGCCTGAAAAACTGACAGGAGGACCAAATCTGGCCGCTGGTGTGAAAGGGGCTTCAAATATATAAGATCAAACCTTTTTTGTTTATAGATTTAAAGAAAAATTATAAATCTTTTTATTTTATAAGTGATTACATTCCCCCTTAGCTGCATAAGAGCTGGGGGAGGAAAACCCGCAGTACACTGAACTTCCTAATGAATTGCTGTGCAAGATTGGGGTGGGAAAGTTGGGGGGGGGGTTATCAGGACAAGTCTGATCATTGGATGAGAGCAGGCTGAGTTCAGAGCACAGCCAGAGAAGTGTCCACACTGTGCTCTCGTGCCTAGTGTGGTCAGTTTATCATGTGAAAGCAGATGGAATTGCAGGAACACCAGGGCTTTCACACAAAAGAAGCAATACGGAGAAAATGGGATACGTTTTCATACAAGTACATGGTACATCAGCCACCTATCAGGAATATGAAATGTTGGGTTTGCATACCCTTTAAAGGGAAACTATTTTGTCCTTCGTTGTCACTGTGCTGTCTGTATTTCTTGGTGAATAGGTAGGCTAATTTGTTCAAATCCAAAATAGAAAGTTGCTTTCACTGTGTATGTGTTGCATTTGTTGGATGCAACTCTCTGCAATAGTGCCCCTTAAGAAATGACTGAGTAAGTTTCTCCTTGATGAATTCAGGTTTCTCTTTACAGTACGGCTGCCATGTTGATTAGGAGTCCTTAATTTGTGTAAATCGGCAGCATTTACAATTTTCTCCGGTCTGCCATCCCAGCTTAAAAGCTGGAGACCAGTCATCCCTCCATTACACTCTGCAGATTTTTTTTTTTTTTTTGTTGATTCATTTTATTTTGCATGAAATATCATAGCTGCATTATTTTAAATCCCCCCCCCCCCCCCCCCCTGAGACATATTGTTGACACGGCACCCAAACTAAGGTCCGGAGTAGTAACCATCTTCTGTGTGATGTTGTAGACAGTACCACAACCTGGACTGGAAGTAGAACAGCAGCTTACACACCCAATATGTCTCACCACCAGAACGGACATCTTCAGCACCATCCACCCATGCCCCATCCCGGACATTACTGTAAGTTTTTTTATTTTCCAATGTTTTAAATACATTGATCAGTTCCATCCATGTCTTTCCTACTTATAGGGTTCTAGGCTATAGTATGTCATTTCCAAGCAACAATTGGCTAACAATTTTACGGCTGTCAATTTGTAGTCTTTATAGTTTGCATAAGCAAAGACAATGATCTTTGGGGGAACAGGTTCCCCACCCACCCACCCCCGAGACCATCACTTAAGGTTTAGGTTATCACCTCCATATTAATTTAGTTTTGCATGAAGCTGTTGTATTGCTCAGCCCTGTTCTATTCATGCAAAAACTCGGCTGTGGGTGGACCTTTCAAAGGACATAGGAAATGTTATATAAATGCCTTTGTCTACCAGCAGACACTACAGGGTGCTTGTACAGAATTGTATTTCTTCTGGTAGCCATGGAACCCAGGTTTGGCACAATTTGCTGTTCATCGCTAGGGCACAATCTGGCATGCACTCATCCCACCTTGCGGTGCAGAATGCATGAATCTGAGACCTGCTTAGCAACATTTAGCCCTGGTTCACACGGAATGTGGGAATTAAATGGTGCGAGTTCAGCTGATTTCATACCCGCATGTCAGTTCTGATTTCGGGGACGATTTCAGAATCATCTGTGCGGGTTTCTGCACAGAGGTCAATGGAAACCTTTGCCCCCTCCCCCCCCGCCCGGAATCGTCAAAAGTAGTACAGAAACGGCGGTGCCGATGTGAACCAGGGCTCAATGGTGGACTCTCTCTTTCCAAGTCAGAATTTGGGTGATAATACGCAAGTAGGATGGGAGGTCCCTAGACATGCAGGAGATTCTTCCGGAGTAAGGAACTGAATGTGAATCGCACAGGAACATTGGGGTTGATTTACTAAACTGGAGAGGGCAAAAATCTGGTGCAGCTCTGCATAGAAATCAATTGGCTTCCAGGTTTTATTGCCAAAATATAAAGTGGTTGTAAAGTCGGGATAATAAATAACTTGCTTCCCCTCTGTTTTAGCAAGATCTAAAGTGCTATGTTTTTTTGTTTTTTTTTTTTTGTTTTTTTTACTAAAGGCAAATCCACAAGCTGCTTTAAATTAAGGGCCAGTTCACACCAGATGCGGTTCCGTGTAGTTCCGGTTTTTCTGCACAAATACAGTCAGTTACGGTCAGTTTCTGCACCGGAAACTGTCTGGAACTGATTGCACTGGTGTGAACTAGAGCCAATGGAATACATTGAAAACATTGTGCATGCATTTTTTAGTGCAGAAAAAAAGCGCACGGAACTGCGTCTGGTGTGAACTAGCATAGAACTCGCTGCTCCAGGTGTATCTGATGTGCCCACTGGAGCACACACCTGTGTGCTTGCCCTGGCTCGCCTCTGTGGTAAATTGTCAAAATAAGAAACGGCTGCACCTCACGTGGGCTCCAAGTAAAGTTTATTGGAATATAAAAATTTAGTAAACCTTCCCCACTGTTACCTGCCTATTCAGAGGAACAATAGCTCCTGATAACACCCCACCTCACTGGTAGGATGATGTTGGAACTTGGTGATCGCCATACCCCCGTCAGTCCCCGGGTGATCGTCCTTTAAGGCCTGAGCACTGCTGCATGGTCACATGGGTCCCAATATCCAGAACGTGACTGACAGAGCAGTTAGCCTGGGGAGAAGCACAAATCTGTGAGTACCTTGCTCGGGCCGAGGTGGGCTACTAGCAAAGTGACATGGTATCTGACAGTTTTATAGCCATTCCCTTTTTACTGGTTTACCTTCCACAATTTTGCTCTGCTTTTATATTTAAATTCCCTTTTAAGGGGAAAAAAATAAATACATTTTTAGAATGTTTGATACAATAGGGTTAATTTACTGAAGGCGTAGGGACTGTTTGCTTTTAATGTAAGTGAATAGGGTTGTGTCATCTCATCACTTAGAATCATATGCTAGCAAAAAAAAATGTTTTCTCTTACCATCCATGGACTGACACGGTGTCTCTTTACACTTTACACGTGGGTTATGTCCCTGCTTGCAGGAGAAGACCTAGGCAGAATGTGAAATGTTATACATACATTCTAAAAGCCAGAGCTGAACAGCCCCACCCAGGGGGCGGTCCCTCCGGACATAACCCTCCCACTACAGTCAGCAGACTTCAGTTTTTTTCTGCCTAGCAGAAGGAGAAGACGTGGCTCTCTCAGGAGCCAGTCTCCTGACCTATTTTTATTCCTTTTCTGGAATTATTTTTTATTTTATTTTTGAGAATTTTCTATCAACTGTCGGCTGGGCAACAGGTTGGGTACAAGATATCCTCGTAGTCTTCCCTGTCCGACCATCGAGCGTGCTGATCCTCGCCTTGTGTGCGTGAGACTCAGTTCACGACATGCCCCATGACTCCAGGGGTGGCCGGGTTTGCTTTCATGCTCCAACGGTCCTCTCAAGACTGAACAGTTCCTGACTGTATCTTTCGCGGTGGACCGGGCCGACAGCTACTCAGTACTGCACTGTGATAGTCCTGTCAGAAACACACAAGTGGGTCCCTCAGGGGACGGGTAAGTAGCCTCTCCTGCCTGCAGGTGAGTACAAAAGGCTGTGTGTTTCTCTGTGGGGGATTTTCCCTGTCTCCCCCTGTATTTCATTGTCACTCTCTGTCACCATTGCTGGCGCTGTGCTGTGTGGGGTGCCTGGGGGTCACACTGTTATTGGAGGGGCTAATGCTGGTCTGCAGATATGCTTGGGGCCTTTTTTGTGTATTTTGGGGCCTGCGCGCCGAGTGGCGCTGTGTGTGTGCTGTTTTTTTCACTTTTGCTGAGTCATGGCGGCCATCTTGCCGCGGATCGCCTCAGTGAAGTGCGGAGGCCATTTTCTTGTAGCCCGCACGCTCTTCAGCACTAGTTTTGGCCTCTAGCGCTGCTGTAACAGCGCAAATCTCCTCACAATCTCCTTACAGCTCACCAGCGCTGACACAGCGCGGTACAGACAGCGGAACTGAGCGGTCCCTGGTCCGGTTTGGTGAGTCCCCTGTGCGCCCCCTCCTCAGTCAGCACAGCCTGTGGGTGGACTTTTTATCTGAGGAGTCTGAGGGGGGCAATATGGAGTCTCTGTCACCAGCTTCCCCTAAATGTCAGTGGACAACAGGCAGTGCTTCAGCACCTGCGGTCCCTAGGGACCAGTTGTGGGCAGTCCTGGAATCATTTCTGACCAGGATGGGAGCTGTGTGCAAGCGCAAGGGAGCAAAAAAGCGCCCTCTCCCCACTTTAATTCATGAGGGCAGTGCGCTGATTCAGATATGGGCCTAGCCGCTACCGCTCAGGACCCTAGTTCTGAATGTGTTGGATGGTTTTGAACAGGACATTCCTTATGAGGAAAACTCCAGTTCTGAGTCCGTAAATGACAGGGCGCTTGTTAGTGTACTCATGACTGCGGTGAGGGACACTCTCAAGCTAAAATGCTGCGGATGCAGACCCTCAGGCGGATACAGTCTCCTTTGGTTCTTTTAAGGCCAGGCCTTCTAAAGAGGTTTTTCCATATGTACTTTCTTTGACCAGCTCATTGATGAGGTCTAGGAAAAGCCGCAGAAGAATTTTTTTATGGTCCCGCGGCGTTTGTCTATCAGATACCCCTTGAAGATGCCCTACTTAAAAAGTGGGCTTCTCCCCCAGGGTCGACCCTCCAGTCGCCTGGTTGAACAAGGCCATCACTCTCCCGATGGAGGGAACGCCTGCATTTGAGGACCCCACCGACAGGAGGTCAGAAGTGGTGAGCAGAGCCATGTTTGCCTTGTTGGGATCCGCCCTACGGCCTGTGGTAGGGGCGACCCTTGTGTCTTAAACACTTACAGGTTGGGCAAAAATGTTGCACCTAGCTGTACAGGAGCATAATCTTCCTCCAGACACAGTTGCTTTGGCCCACCAACTGGTTCAGGGCCTGGTTTATGTGTGCGACGCCACGTTGGACGCGGCCCCTTTAATATCCAGGGCCTCTGTCTCTGCGGTGGTATTGCGTCGTCTTATCTGGTTTAAGTGCTGGTCTGCTGACCTAGCCTTAGGAAGCTCCTGACGGATCTACCATTTAAAGGTGGTAGACCTTTCGGTGCTGCTCTGGATGACATCGTCATGGATGTCATGGGAGGTAAAAGCACTCTTCTTCCTTAGACTAGCAAGGGTGAGGAGGCCCGCCGCAAACAGGGGCCTTCCTTTCCAGCAAAACGGGGTTACTCTTTCGTCCATGGACCGACACAGCTTCTCTATTGACAAAGTGGGTATTATCCGTTAATTAGGAGTGACTAGGCAGAAAAACTTGTAAAAAGTGTTGCATCACACCTTCTACAGTCCCACCCAGGGGGCGGACCCCCCGGGTATATCCTCCCAGTCTGCATATCGCAGATCAGTTTTTTTCTGTCTAGCAAGGAGTAGGACATGGCTCCCTTCGGGCCCAATGTGTGTGTGTGTGTGTGTGTGTGTGTGTGTGTGTGTGTGTATATATAATATATATATATATATGTATATGTTGCCGGTGAGCCTACGCTCCAGGGCCTGCATCGGACCGCTCAGCTTCGGCTGACCTTACGGCCGAGTCGCAGCAGCCTGGCCGGTGAGCTTACGCTCCAAGGCTTGCATCGGACCGCTCAGCTTCGGCTGACCTTACGGCCGAGTCGCAGCAGCCTGTCCGGTGAGCGTCACGCTCCAGGGCATACATATGATCGTCCCTTCTGGGTCCAATCACAGCATGCCTGGCCAACAGTCACCTTCCGTGCGTGGACGATGACCTGTTTGGAATGTCTTCCAGCATAAGACATGCAGGATAGGTAAGTAAAACTCCCCTGCCTCGGCTGGGTGATTTAGCTGGACATTCCTGGAGAGATCAAGTAAGTGGTTGTGGCCCCTTTCTTCCCTCTCTCCCTGCCTTTCCCTCCTCCCTGGGCTCCTAGCTAAAGGTTGCTGGGTGCTGGGGGTCACCTAGGGGGTTCCACTGGAGCGGGGCTGGCTGTAACTAACATTTAAAAGAAATGTCATTTCTGCTTACCTGTGTTTGTATGCTTCCTCCTCCATGCTGTCGGCGGCCATTTTGAGGTGGTCCATGCCGAGTTCGGCCTCTTGTGACTGCCCGGCGGCCATCTTCCTGTGGTTCGGCCACACCCACTGGCCCCTATCAGCTGATCGGCGGCCATGTTTGTCCACCCTGTATGCAGATATTGCCGTCCGGCGGCCATCTTTTTGTGGGCTATGGCTGCTTGACCTCTATCTTCGGTCGGCGGCCATTTTCTTAGAGCCCACATTATCTTCCATACAGACGTTTTTGGCAACCATTTTGCGAGAGCCTCTGGCCTCTAGGGTGCATTACACTGGTGCGAAAATTCACACAGGAAAGGCTGATAAAAGAAGCAGACTGACACAGCAGCAGTGGGACAGCATCACAGGCGCAGCACACGGCAGCATAGCAGTACCGGTCCAGGGTGGTGAGTCCTCTGGGTGACCCAGCCTCTCTGCAGCACAGGAGGGTGGCCTATTGATATCTTGCCTGGAGCCCTGTGAGTGTCAGCGTGTGGTCAGCATGGCATCTGAGCCAGATGTCTTCTCCCCCTGAAACACCAGATTTAGCAGCTGGTGCCCCTGAGGTGTCTATGAACGCTATGACTGCAATCCTAGAGGCGTTTGCTGCCAGGGTGGAAGCAGCACACAGGAATACAGGGGGTAGTAAACGCCCCGTCCCCTGCAAGCTTCTGGGGATAATTCTGGTGCAGAACCAGGTCCAGCTAGGGCTCGGGGCCCAGATTCTGACGCATCAGAGACTGCAGACCGTGACCGGACAGTGAGAATGACTCAAAGTCCAGGTCAGTACGCGAGACGGCTTTGGTATCTGACCTTATTACTGCAGTGCGGGATATGCTAAAATTGGAAAATACTGCAGAAGCAGCAGAGACTCCGGTCCACTTGGGTTTCATAGACCTGCCCGCACTGCTAAGGTGTTCCCTTGTGTGTCTTTTGATAAACTCTTATACAAGGAATGGGAGAACCCACTGAGGGTCTTTACAGCCCCAAAGAGGTTTGCGGTACGGTACCCCTTTTGAGGAGAGTTTTCTGAAGAAATGGACCTCTCCCCCCTATAGTGGACCCTCCGGTGTCCAGACTTAATAGAGCCACCACAATTCCTGTAGAAGGGGCTCCTGTTTTCAAGGACCCTGTGGATAAGAAGGCTGAAGCACTCGCTTGCTACCTATACTCAGTGGTAGGCTCGGCAGTACGCCCGGCATTGGCGAGGGCCCTAGTGTCTCACACACTTACTGAATGGGCAAGATTGCTACTCCAGGGGTTAAGGAGCGAGATGCTCCTCCTGATGAGATAACATTGGCCGACCTGTTGGTCCAGGGCCTTAGGTTTGTCTGCGAGTCAGACATGAATACTATTCCCCTGCTGTCTAAAACTTCGGTTTATGCAGTAGCAATACGCCGCCTGATCTGGCTAAAAGGCTGGTCTGCGGACCAGACTTCCAAGAAAGCCCTGTTGGATCTGCCTTTTTAGGGCGATAGACTTTTTGGGGCTTCTCTGGATGACATCATCAAGGATGCCACAGGAAGTAAAAGCACTTTGCTTCCCCAAATTAGCAAGGGTAAGGGGCCACGCCAAGGGCAAGGGCCCTCCTTTACTGCACGCAAGCGTTTTTTTCGTCCCCCTAGGGCGACAGGGAAAAGACCCCAGGCCGATAAAGCGCCTGCCCAAGGACAAAAGCGTCCTTGGTCCCGCATACCCAATAAGCCTGCGGACAAATTTGCGTCTGCATGAAGGTCCACCCCCACCCAGCTCTCGGGTGGGGAGACGTCTTCGCAAATTCGCGACTCAGTGGACAGCACTAATCTCCGACAGGTGGGTTTGCGAAGAAATCTCCTCAGGCTACAAGATAGTTTCTCTCTTGTCCACCGGACAGATTCAACACCTCCTCCAATCTCCAGCTACTACCGACCCGTCGGGAGGCCCTGTATGGGGCGGTCCAGGGTCTACTGGAACGCGGGGTAGTTATTCCAGTTCCAGAACTGGAACAGGGTTTTTACTCAAATCTGTCCACTGTGCCGAAGAAGGATGGGGTTCGTCCAAGCTTGGATCTCAGAGCCCTCAATTGCTTTGTGAAGGTACAAAGTTTTCGGATGGAGTCGGTTCGATCTGTAGTCACGGCTCTCCATCCGGGGGACTTTCTGGCCTCCTTGGACATCAAGGACGCATACCTGCATGTCCCCATATACTCCAGACACCAGAGGTTTCTGCGATGTGCTATCGGGAAGGACCATTACCAGTTTATGGCCCTCCCGTTGGGCCTTGCCTCAGCACCCAGGACGTTCACCAAGGTGCTCGCTCCGATTCTGGCACTTCTAAGACAGCGGGGTATCGCTATCACAGGCTACTTATACGACCTTCTGCTGAAGGCCCCTTCAAGCTCAGAATTAGAGGTAAGCGTGTCCATTACCTGTCAGACTCTTCGAGACAGTGGTTGGATACTAAACACGCAAAAGTCAGTATTGGTGCCCACTCAGCGCCTAGTGTACCTGGGGTTGATTCTGGATTCCTCAGAGGCAAAGGTATTCCTCCCTGTGGAGAAGTTGCAGACCCTCCGGGCTGCAGTATGGCAGCTGACTTCCAGGAATTGGTCATCGTTTTTTGCATGCGAGTGTTGGGCCTCAGGGTAGCCTCCTTCGAGGCGGTCCCATATGCTCAATACCACACTCGAGTGTTACAGAAGGAAGTTCTGTCCAGATGGAACAGATGTCCATCATCTCTGGATTACTGTATCAAATCCGAGTGAGCCACATAGTCAGGAGATCCCTGGTATGGTGGCTGACAGCACCGGCTCTAATGGCCGGGAAGTAATTTCTTCCGGTTTACTGGATAGTGATCACGACGGACGCCAGCCTTACAGGTTGGGGGGGAGTCTGGGGTGTTCAGTCGGCGCAAGGTCGCTGGACCCCAGAGGAAGCCCTCCTGCCGATCAATGTCCTGGTAATCCGGGCGATCAGGCTGTGCCTCTTCAAATGGTCTCAGAGGCTGCAAGGGCGTCCAGTCAGGATCCAGTCAGACAACGCCACAGCAGTGGCATATGTCAATCATCAGGGAGGAACAAGAAGCTCAGCTGCAGCATCGGAGATCGCTCGCATCCTGAAGTGGGCAGAGAGGAGCGTACCGGCACTGTCGGCCGTGTACATTCCGGGTGTGGAAAACTGGCAGGCGGACTACCTGAGCCGCCAGATGCTGGACCAGGGCGAATGGTCCTTACACCCGGAGGTGTTCCAACTCCTTTGCCAAAGATGGGGCACACCAGACGTAGATCTTCTGGCTTCCCGACTCAATCGTAAGGTATTGAGGTTTGTGGCCCGGTCAAGAGACCCATGGGCAGACGCAACGGACGCGTTGGTGGCATTGTGGGGTCAGTATCGGCTAATCTATGCCTTCCCTCCCTTAAGGCTTCTTCCTCTTCTGCTCCGCAGAGTGGAGACAGAGGGAATTCCAATGATCCTAATCGCTCCAGATTGGCCTCAGCGTCCTTGGTACGCCGATCTAGTACGTCTGGTAGCAGACGTCCCCTGGCGCCTACCACTGCAGAAGGACCTGCTATCGCAAGGTCCCTTAATCCATCCTGCTTTACAGTCATTGGCTTTAACGGCATGGCTGTTGAGAAACCAGGTACTGAGAGACCGGGGGCCTGTCAGATTCAGTAATCTCTATGATAAGTGCTCCAAAACCGTCCTCTAGGAAGGTTTATCACCGCACTTGAAAGGCCTACATCTCCAGGTGTGAGGAAATGAAATGGCATCCGCGTACTTATTTGCTTTCCAGAATCCTGCTGTTTTTACAGCATGGGGTGGACCAAAGGCTTGCCTTAAGTACGATTTAAGGGACAGATATCTGCCCTGGCTGTCTTTTTTTCAGCGACCCCTGGCGGCTCACTCTCTCGTGAGTACATTGTGCAGGGGGTTCAACATATGGCCCCTCCTGTCCGTCCCCCGCTACCTTAGTGGGACTTGAACCTGGTCCTCTCGGTGCTTCAGAAGGCGCCGTTCGAGAATATTAGAGATATTCCCCTGTTGACACTTTCTCAGAAAGTGGTCTTTTTGGTGGCTGTTACGTCAGTTAGACGAGTCTCTGAGCTGGCAGCCTTGTCCTGCAAGGCTCCCTATTTGATTTTCCACAAGGATAAGTTGGTGCTGCGGCCGCAGCCTTCCTTTCTTCCGAAAGTCGTTTCGGCTTTTCATCTCAACGAAGACATTGTACTTCCATCCTTGTGTCCTCAGCCGTCGAATCCTAAGGAGTCGGCGTTGCATTCCTTGGACGTTGTCCGAGCTTTGAGAGTATACCTATCTGCTACTTCCCTATTCCGGAAGTCAGACTCACTGTTTGTTTCGGTGGCTGGTCCCAAGAAGGGCCAAGCAGTCTCGTTGGCCACCATCTCTAGGTGGATCCGACAGATAGTAATCCAGGCTTACGCCTTAAAGGGTCAAGTGCCCCCCTTTCCTGTCACGGCGCATTCGACCAGGGCAAGAGGTGCCTCTTGGGCTTTCCGACATCAAGTGTCTGTTTCCCAATTATGTAAAGCGGCGACTTGGTCGTCCGCTCACACTCACAAAATTCTACAAAATTGATGTAGGTGCATCTTCGGATGCCTCTTTCGGCCGCAAGGTTTTGCAAGCGGCTGTTTAGAGTTGCAGCTCCTCCGTTGGAGGAGTGCTGTTTTGTGTTTTGGGGTGAAGTTTGTTTTTATGCTGTTACCACCCCTCGTTTTTTTCTCTGACACTGCTTTGGGACGTCCCACTTTGTCAATAGAGAAGCTGTGTCGGTCCATGGACGAAAGAGTAAATAGGATTTTTTACTCACCGTAAAATCCTTTTCTCTGAGTCCATGGACTGCCACAGCACCCACCCCTCCTTTTAAGTTTGTACTGCTTTTTGACGAACTGATCTGCGATATGCAGACTGGGAGGATATACCCGGGGGGTCCGCCCCCTAGGCGGGACTGTAGAAGGTGTGATGCAACACTTTTTACAAGTTTTTCTGCCTAGTCACTCCTAATTAACGGATAATACCCACTTTGTCAATAGAGAAGCTGTGTCGGTCCATGGACTCAGAGAAAAGGATTTTACGGTGAGTAAAAAATCCTATTTTTTTCGTCAGTCAGTCCACGGGCAGGCCCTCTGACTGACGGCAGTGCGGCTGGTGGGCACAAGTGCCCCTGGGTGCGTAAGCCGAACAAGCGGCTCCCAAGCCCGCCTCCGCCTGACTCTGGGGTGGGGGGACGACTTCGCAGGTCACGAATCGGTGGTCCTCCCGAATCTCCGACTGGTGGGTGTGCGAGGTGGTCACCTCAGGATACAGGATAGTATTCCGATCCTGGCCCCCAGACAGATGCTTTCCCTCAAATCTTCCTCTCCTTCCTACCTGTCGGGCAGCGCTCTTGGTGGCTGTACAGGATTTGATCAGGTCCGGAGTGATTGTGCCGGTTCCGTCACAGGAGAGTTTTCAGGGATTCTACTTGAATCTGTTTGTCGTCCCAAAAATAGGACGTGGTTTGACCTATCCTGGACCTCAAGGCCCTGAATGCCTTCGAGAAGGTGCAGAAATTCTGCATGGAATCCATTCGCACGGTGATCGCTACACTCCACCAAAGGGATTTTCTTCTGGCGTCCTTGGACTTCAAGGACGCCTACTTGCATGTTCCAATCTGCGCAAGTCACCAGAAGTTTCTGCGCTTTGCGTTCAGCGAAGTCCACTATCGATTGTGGCTCTTCCTTTCGGCCTAGCCTCGGCACCAAGGGTGTTCACCAAGGTGCTTGCTCCGGTTCTAGCCTTCTGTTACAGCAAGGTATTGCTGTCATGGGCTATCTGGACGATCTTCTGCTAAGAGCAGAAAGTGGATCAGACTTGGAGGAAAGGTGACTATCGTCAATTAGACCCTCAGGGACTCGGGTGGTTCCTGAACATTCAGGAGTCAGTCCTGGTCCCGACTCAGTGTCTGGAGTATCTAGTTCTGATTCTGGACTCCTTGGAGGCAAAGGTATCCTACCTCTGGAGAAGTTGCTGACACTTCAGTCTGCGGTGCGGGTGCTGACATCCCAAAAATGGTTGTCAATCCGATTTTTGCATGAGTCCAGAGACTCGTGGTGGCCTCCTTCGCGGCCGTTCCGTATGCCCAATCACACACCAGGGCATTGCAGAAGGAGATCTTGTCAACCTGGGACAAATCCCCGTTGTCCTTGGATCTTCAGATCCAGGTGATTCACCTGGTCAGGGCGCCCCTGACATGGTGGTTGAGATCCTCGGCTCTTCGGTCCGGAAAGTCGTTCCCCTCCAATGGACGGTACTCACGACGGACACCAGCCTGACGGGCTGGGGTGGAGTCTGGGGTGTCCTGTCGGCTCAGGCCTTGGACTCCGGACGAGCCCGTTTACCAATCACTGTTCTGGAAATACGGGCCATCGGACTGTGTCTCTCCTCAGGTCGGAGAGAGTACGGGGTCGCTCCATCAGGAGCCAGTCAGACACCGCCACGGCGGTGGCGTATGTAAACCATCAAGGGGGAACTCGGAGCTCAGCTGCGGCTTCCGAGGTAGTCCGTATCCTGAAGTGGGCCGGAAGAAACGTGCCAGCTCTGTAGGCCTTTTTACATTCTGGGCATAGACAAGGGGCAGGCAGACTATCTGAGTCGCCAATCGCCAGACACCGGACCAAGAAGAGTGGTCCTTGCATATTTCAACTCCTTTACCGACGGTGGGGCACGCCGGATGTGGACCTGATGGCCTCTCGACCCAATCGCAAGGGTCGAGGTTGTGGCCAGGTCCAGGGATCCTTGGGCGATGCCTCGAATGCGTTGGTGGCCCCATAGGGTCCTTATCGCCTGATATAAACTCCGGCGATCCTAATTGTTCTGGATTGGCCTCAGCATCACTGGTACGCTGATCTGGCACGTCTCGTCGCGGACGTTCCCTGACGGTTGCCGATGAGGGTGGACCTTCAGTCTCAAGGTCCTATGTTTCATCCGGCTTACAGTCTCTGGCTTTAGCGGCAGGGCTGTTAAAAGCCAGGTGTTGAGGGACCGAGGTCTCTCGGACTCGGTCATTTTGACCATGTTAAGGACACGGAAGTCTTCCTCCAGGCACATCTATCACCGTGCCTGAAAAGCTTATATCGCCATGTGCGAAGTGCTGGACTGGCGTCCTCAGACGTATTCCGTCCCCAGAATCCTGCGTCCTCTGCAGTGTGGAGTGACCCAAAAGCTTGCTTTGAGTACCATAAAGGATCAGATTTCGGCCTTGGCCGTCTTCTTTCAGCGACCTCTAGCGGGTCATTTTTCTTGGTTAGCACCTTGTGTTGGGGGTTCGCCATGTGCTCCCTCCTGTCAAGCCTCCTCTCCCACCGTGGGATCTGAATTTGGTGCTCTCGGTCCTCCAGGAACCTCCTTTTGGGAATATCCAGGATATTCCCCTCTTGTCTTGTCTCAGGTGGTGGCCTTTTTAGTGGCAATCACTTCTGTTTGACGAGTGTCTGAGTTGGCGGCTTTGTCCTGCAAGTCGCCATATTTGGTCATCCATAAGGATAAGGCGGTGTTGCATCCGCGACCTTCCTTTTTTGCCAAAGGTGGTGTCGACCTTTCACCTACATGAGGACATTGCCCTCCCGTCCTTGTGTCCTCACCCATCGCATCCCAGAGAGTTTGCGCTGCACATATTGGAGGTGGTACGAGCCTTACGGGTGTACCTGTCTGCTACTGCTTCTATTCGGAAGTCCGACTCACTGTTTGTGACTGTCTCTGGTCCATAACAGGGCCAAGCAGTTTCGTCTGCCATCATTTTAGGGGAATCAGACAAACCGTCATTCAAGCCTATGCTCTCAAAGGGCGGGCGCCTCCCTTTCCGGTTACGGCGCATTCCACCAGGGCAATTGGTGCTTCCTGGGTTTCCCGACATCAAGCGTCGGTTGCACAAGTGTGCAAGGCGGCGACCTGGTCGTCTGTTCATGCCTTTTAAGTTTTTTATAAGGTTAATGTGGCTGCATCTTCGGATGCTTCTTTCGGCCGCAGGGTGCTGCAGGCCGCTGTTTAAAGTTGCGACTCCTCCGTTGAGGAGCTCTGCCTTATTGGAGTGAAGTTTTGGTTTTTCCATTTATACTGCTCCCATCCCTCTTGACACTGCTTTGGGACATCCCACGTGTAAAGTGTAAAGAGACACCGTGTCAGTCCATGGATGGTAAGAGAAAATAGGATTTTTTGTACTCACCGTAAAATCCTTTTTTCTGACATCCATGGACTGACACGTGGGTGGGTGCCACCCTTCCTTTTAAGTTTGTACTGCTTTGTTACGAACTGAAGTCTGCTGACTGTAGTGGGAGGGTTATGTCCGGAGGGACCGCCCCCTGGGTGGGGCTGTTCAGCTCTGGCTTTTAGAATGTATGTATAACATTTCACATTCTGCCTAGGTCTTCTCCTGCAAGCAGGGACATAACCCACGTGTAAAGAGACACCGTGTCAGTCCATGGATGTCAGAGAAAAGGATTTTACGGTGAGTACAAAAAATCCTATTTTTTTTTTTTTTTTGCTTTCCCTTGCTCAATTGGTTATGCAAAATGTACCTGAATTCTCCTTATTCACTAATATTCAGAGTAAATGTCCACATTGCAAAGTAAACAGCCGCTTTTCTCTTGGTAAATCAGCCCTATTGTAAGTGTCTCCCCAACACTGAGAATCGCTATAATGAAGATTTTATTTATGTACCTTAATGGTGGTTGCCATATGAATAGGGTGGATTTGTAAACTTGGAAGAAAATTGGTGTTCATAGAAACCTATTGACTATCAACTGGAAGCAGATATTTGGTATTTGTCTGATATATATATATATATATATATATATATATATATATATATATATATATATATATTCTCTTTATGTGAATTTTTTGGGTTTCTTAGATTTTTCTACATTGTTGTAACTTTAAAAGCATGGTAATTTAAAAAATCTATATAAAGTGATTTAAGAAGGAAGAATTGTGTTTTGCAGGGCCTGTTCACAATGAACTTGCATTCCAGCCTCCAATTTCCAATCATCCAGGTGAGCAATAAATTATAAGAATATTATTCCTGTTTTTTTTCTTCTAGTTGATTATCTAATTCACAGTGTTGTGTAAAACTTTTTTTAAATTGGTGCTTCAGAAGCTTAACAAATTTACTTCAGTTATTCTATTTATTAGCACTTTGGTAAATTTTAAAATGTACATGACTTTAACTAGCCAGGCCATCTTAGGGGCCAATTCACACCGGTGCATTGGTCTGCTTACTAGCGCAGCTGTAATGCACATCAATCGAAGGACATCTGAAAAACAGTGTCCTATTCACACCATAATGCTGTGCATGCATGTTAGTAGACGTCGAAATGTATGTCAGTGGATGACAGCATGCGTTAAAACGCAACTAAAATGGATGGTAATGTACATGAATTGTCCATACTTTTTAGGACACGTTAGTGAGAATTGTCCAAAAATTACATTAGTTTCCGGGAGATTCTGCAGCATCAAAGAACCAACTAATTCTCAGTCTGTCACCTGCTGTAACGGGATCCACGTTATCTTTCTGCTATACAGTACCGTAAAGATGGGCGTTACAAGTTTTGCACATCCCCATGGTATTACTAAATGTCCATGACACTCAAAAAAAACTAATGGTTTCATAATATTAAAACCCAACCTTTTTTAGGGAGATATAGAGTTTCCTATTTCAATCTCTGTTGAATTGAATATAAAGAAAATATTGTAGATATTATGTTTTAGGGAAAAAAATATTTGTATGCATTTGATTTTTTTTTCCATACTCTAATTGTATTCGGCAGTTACAGTGTTTTAAACATCTGCAAGCTACAGTGGCCTCACTATATCATGGGTTTTTGCCAAGCTAGTGATCATATAACCCATAACCACTCTGAGTAGTTCCTGATAGTGGGTGGAAATGGAAGCGGTCATTGACAGCTGGGGTTCACAGTTGGCAGCTCTGCACAGGCTGATAGCTGTCAAAGGGATGATGTAGATTAATATATCCTCACCAGGAGTCATTGTGCAGTTTATCTGTTTAGGTGCAAGAAGGGGTCCCACTCACATTTTATTCAATTTACAATATGTTTGAGTATGGTTAATTGTTTTTCCTTTCTCGGCAGCCCCTGAGTATTGGTGCTCTATTGCTTACTTTGAAATGGATGTTCAGGTGGGCGAAACCTTCAAAGTCCCTTCAAACTGTCCCATTGTCACCGTGGACGGTTATGTAGACCCATCTGGCGGTGATCGCTTCTGCTTAGGTCAGCTGTCCAACGTACATAGAACAGAAGCTATTGAGAGAGCAAGGTAAGCTTTATACAGGAGAGCAGGATAAGCACAACAGTCTCAAGGTTTTATGAAGCTTTATTAAAGTGTGGAAAGTTGCAGTTCACACTTTAAGACTTACTGTTAATATTTGGCTTAAAGCGGTGTTCCACTTGTTTTTCAGTTTATTAAAAGTCAGCAGCTACAAAAAGTGTAGCTGACTTTTAATACACACCCTCCCCTTTCCCACGGTCCAGCGATGCGGCTGCTTGAAGCCTCGGTTCTCTCCCCGCCTCTCCTCTGCGCCGACATCACTACTGTGGGCAGCCGGCTGTGTCAGCTTGCGGCTTCACAGCCGGGTGCGCACTGCTCATGCACGAGTTGCCCGGCGCTGTCTTGAATGGCCGAGCAATCTTCTGGGACCTGTGACGTGTCCCAGAAGATTGCAGTAAGGGAGGGGGAGAGGAGGAGTTGCCTAGGCGGTGCGGGCGGAAGTGGGAGCTGGGTACCTTTTTTTCAAAATTAGGTAGCCCCCCCAAAAAGACATGCAAAATGTGGCATGTCAGGGGGTTACGAGTCCTTTAAAGCGCAGGTTCCACTTTAACATGCACTTTAACATGCGCTTTCACAACCTTTAGTATGTAGTGCATGGATTTTCAGTATAGTATTCGACTTGCAAGCCCATGCAGTCTTTTTCCATGCCATTCTATGCATCACTTGTAGCTGAGACAAGTAAGTATATTCTCCCAATGTCCCAGTGAAGTCTGACAGTGTTGCATGTGCCAAATGAAGTTCCCCGAAACATCATCGCACAATCTTGTACGCAATTGAATTGAATTAAAGTCCTATTCGTTTTCTCAGCTCCTGTGTCCTTGTATGTCCTGTTCAGCTCTTTAGAGTGCCTTTAATCACAAGCTGATGGCTGTAGTAACAGGCCTTCAGCTTGTGCAGGTTTTGTTCAGCCAGCTTCAAAGTGAAAGTGATGTGGCAGCTTCACAGCTGCCGATCACTTTCACAGAGCCGGCTGCGTGGGGGTTCCAGGGCTCTCCCGTGCTCACTGGTGCCGGCTAAGGGAGAGAGATTGCTGTGAGACCGAGGAAAATCCATGCTTCGATCTCGCATGCAAACAATGAAACCGGAAGTGACGTCACTTCCGGTTTCAGATACACCATTTCCTGGCCAGCACAGCCAGGAGACTCATCTCTAACCAAGCCGATCTGTGCCTTTTTTTAGATGGTGTGAAGGCCAGGGGAGACATTGGCGTCCATTGGACCCCTAATGTCTTCACAAAGAGTACTTGTCATCTGCCCAGTGCTATCACATAGGGGTTTATTATGATAGCAATCAAGTAAAAATAAATAAAAAGAAAGCTAAAATGAGATATAGATATCTAATCTATGTGTGTGTGTGTGTGTGTGTGTGTATGTATGTATGTATGTATATATATATATGTATGTGTGTGTGTGTGTGTGTGTATGTGTGTATATATATATATATATATATATATATATATATATATATATATATATATATATATATATATAAATAATATATATAATTGCCGTAACTCCCGTTTCGCCAGGGTGTGCACTCATATGTAGAACCCTGGTCACACCACACGTGTGACATATCGTTGCGATCGTCAGAGTGAAAACAATAATTCTAGCACAAGAGCTCCCAATTAACTCTAAATTAATGAGCTGTAAAGGCTTTTAAAACCTCACCTATGGTGATTTTTGGCCATCATAGTTGTTGGCGATATCGCAGGCGCACGCAGTTTCAAGACTTTGAATGTTTGGCATCTATTTACTTGATGTAACCTCATCTTTTATATTTTAACCAAAAATGGGTATTATATGCTGTGGTTTTGCAGTAAAATTCATTGCATTTTTTTCCAGAAAATTTGCGTTTATTATTATTTAATAAACCGTTGGGCAAATATCATGTGAAACATAAATTTGCAACCATCAGCCTTTTATTCTACAATTCATTTTGTTGCCGAAATTACGATTTTTTAAATTTTATTTTTTTACATGTATGCGACAAATAAAAAAACAAAAAAACTATTTGCTCTGGAGCCGAACTGGATATGCAGTGCTTTTCTATGGTACTAAACAACTGCGTCTCTTTTTTTAGATTACACATAGGGAAAGGTGTGCAGCTGGAGTGTAAAGGTGAAGGGGACGTGTGGGTGCGCTGTCTTAGTGATCACGCCGTGTTTGTACAGAGCTACTACCTGGACAGAGAAGCTGGGCGTGCTCCCGGAGACGCTGTTCACAAAATTTATCCAAGTGCATATATTAAGGTAATTCTACAACTAAATCACGCTTTTTACCAGATTTTGCTTATTACAGCTAAGTGTTTCCTCTGAACATGTATCTTATAAGGTTCTTAAAATGAAGGCCCACTGCACAATGGCATCAAAAGGGGGATGTTATTAAATTAAAGTCTTTGAAGCGGATCTTCAGTCAATTCAATCTTTTCAACTTTCCATCTAATAAATCATCTGCCCGTGAGAAAAAGGAATAAAACTGCGCTAAACAAGCTAATTTGAGAGAAAAGCCCCAGATGCTCAATCTAATAGCTTAGTGTATATTGGGAGCTGCGATTTAAATTGTGAACTA
The DNA here is from genome assembly GCA_029206835.1 of Rana muscosa. Taxonomy (NCBI): domain Eukaryota; kingdom Metazoa; phylum Chordata; class Amphibia; order Anura; family Ranidae; genus Rana; species Rana muscosa. The sequence continues at coordinate 1,221,506,669 of CM055116.1, read as the reverse complement.
CCATACAAGGTGAAATTAGAAAAAATTGGGGGAAAATCGCGCTGACCCGTGACCAAACACTATGACAGTGATGAAATGAAATGACCAAAAGAACATAAGATCTACTAAATAAACAATAAAATCAAATGTATACAAAAGAGATTAAATGATGTGCTGTGATCTATATCAAATAAGTATAGTCCATATAGTGTAAATTAGTCCATCACAAAGATCCTTAAATAAATCCTTATAAGTGACACCAGTGCTCCGTGAAAATTCATATAAGTTGTGTCCGCATACATCTGTGACTTTCCACCGCCAAATAGCAGGATTTCTCCTTACCAGCTGTATATGCCCCCCCTGACAGAGGGTCAATTTAGGCAGAAATCAAAATGTATCTCCCACGAATCACCGCAGCACACAACACATAGGATTCCTAGGATGGCGTCCTCCGATTTCCATCAATGGGCACATGAATATAAAAAGAATGGAACACACTCCACATAGTGCGTTTAAACTTTCTAAAATTTATTCCATTAAAATAAAGATACACTTACAATTGTGCAGTTCAAAAATTCGCCTGTATTACGTCTGGTGTGCCGGCCGTAGCACACCAGACGTAATACAGGCGAATTTTTGAACTGCACAGTTAAAATGGTTGCAGCCAGACTCGGTGGAGGGAGATTTCTGCAGCATATTTGGCAAGTACAGAATCGCAGTATGTATAAAATAATATGCAAAGTGGTTGGAGGGAAGCTTCAGAATGGCAAATATGTTTTTATTACAAATTATGTGAGCAGACTGCAGTTCCTCGTTAAGTGCTCCCCAGATGTCCATTCTTAGAATGTACAGTACTGTGCAGAAAGTAAGAATTCTTTCAAAAATATATATAAATATTTTATTTTTTATCAATATGCAAAAGTGAGCGGACAGAAGAAAAAATCGAAATCAAATCAATATTTGGTGTTAATAGTTCAAACCAGCATCAATTCAATTCATCAAGCTCTTTTGAAGAAGCCCAAAGAAATGGGCAACATTGAGGACCATAGAAGACGCAGTGGTCAGCCAAGGAAACTTCATGCAGCAGATGAAAAGACACATCGTACTTCCCTCCAACATCGGAAGGTCTCAGCAGTGCCATCAGCACAGAACTGGTGGGACCCGGGTACACCCATCTACTGTCCGGAGAAGTTTGGCTAGAAGCCCTCTTCATGGAGGAATTGCGGGCAGAAAGCCATACCTACGATGTACAAACAAGGCTAATGGCCCGTACACACGATCCGAAAATCGTACGAAAACAGTCGCCCGAGGAAGAATCGTACAATTTTCGGATCGTGTGTACACTACTTTTCGAGAGCCGATCACGAAAGTTCATCCGATATTTGATCGGACAAGCGCGAAAATTTTCCTTGTACGATACCAGATCGTACGATTTTCATTTAGTCAGTATAGTTGTCGTCCAAAAATACAATACAAATACATTACAACACATGACATCACTTACGATTTTTTTTTTTTTTTCTGTTGTACGGGAGTTTTCGTGACTTTAGCAACCTATTAAATTTCTACTTGCGACTATTAAGCGAAAAAAGTCGTACGATATTCCGATCGTGTGTACGGGCCATAAGAGACTCAACTATTTATGAAAATGCAGGAACTGGGGTGCAGAACAATGGCAGCAGTTCCTCTGGACTGAGGAGTCAAAACGTGAAATATTTGGCTGTAGCAAGAGGCAGTTTGTTGGTGAAGGGCTGGAGAGCCGTACAATAATGAATGTCTGCAGGCAACAGTGCATGGTGGAGGTTCCTTGCAAGTTTGGGGCTGTATTTCTGCAAATGGAGATGGAGATTTGGTCAGGATCAATGGTGTCCTCAATGCTGAGAAATGCAGGCAGATATCCATCATGCCATACCATCAGGGAGGCGTGTGATTGGCCCCAAATGTATTCTGCAGCAGAACAACGACCCCAAACATACAGCCAATGTCACAAGAACGATCTTCTAAGTAAAGGAGGAGGAGTCCTGGAAGTGATAGTTTGGCCCCCAGCGGGCCCTAATGGAGTCTGTCTGGGACTACATGAAGAGACACAAGGATTTGAGGCGGCCGACATCCACAGAAGATCTGTGCTTGGTTCTCCAAGATGTTTGGAACAACCTACCTGCAAAGTTCCTTCAAAAAATAAACTATGCAAACGTACCTAGAAGAATTGATGCTGGTGTGAAGGCAAAGGGGGGTCACAGCAAATATTTATCTGATTTGGATTTCTCTTCCGTTCATTTACTTTTAATTTTGTTAATTGATAAAGATAAACTATTAAACACTTCTATTTCTGAAAGCTTTCTAATTTACAACATTTTGCACAACTGCCTAAAACTTTCGCACAGTACTCTATGTATTAGGTCCAAGGTAGTAGATTGCGGAACCTTTGCCAGAAGCAATTATTCCACATGGCTTTATCTATGGAGGATACGTTTTGTCACACTAGGACAGGAAGCGTTTTAGGTCTACAGAACATCACCCTCTTTTATTCTTCATAACATAGTGGAGAGGAGTTCTGTAGTCCAGACATAGCCGGGAATAATGTAACTGATTGCAGCAGAGAGCACAGGAATTGATCAGCTCACTCTTGTAAGAAAACCAGGTAATTTGTTAGCGCATATCAAACAAAACGCTTTCAATGGCATATCTAACAGACCAACACTCTTCAATTCTGGGAATTTATTTGCCAAGTGAAGCCTGTTCATTTCTTGTGGCATCCAATACTTTAAACTTTGTGGCCTGTTTATGAAAACTGCAGAGAAGAAACTTCAGCTGTAGCCATAGAGATCAATCTGCATTCCAGGCATCATTTTCCAAATGGTATATATAAAAAATAAGTTTTATTCCAATATAGGCCCCATATCGTGATTAGCTTTGATGTTCTTCCTTTTTTTCTTGCTCTAGGTATTTGACCTACGGCAGTGTCATCGACAGATGCAACAACAAGCAGCTACAGCCCAGGCAGCGGCAGCAGCACAGGCAGCAGCTGTAGCTGGCAACATACCTGGTCCCGGATCTGTTGGTGGCATTGCACCTGCCATAAGTAAGTGATTTATACATGTACCAGTCCATGACATGGATGTTATGTAGCTTCATACAATGTTATTTGCATTCTCAGCAGCAGTTTTCCATAGAGAAAGCATGGATTTAGAGACCTTTACTGCAGATCCATATTCTGTACTTTTCCTCAAGTATCTCCTTAAACACTTGACCTCGAAGATTTACCCCCCCCCCCCCCCTTTCTGACCAGGCCACTTTTTGCTATATGGCACTGCATTACTTTAACTACTTCAGATCCGCGCTATAGCCGAAAGACGGCTACAGCGCGGACCTACTTTGCCGGGAGGGTGTCCATGGACATGCTCGAGCGGCCTGTGCGCCCCCTGCAGGGCGCCTGCGGCGTGCTCTTTGATCAGCGAGTCAATAAGAGCCAATCGGCTGGTCTGGCAGACGCGATGTCCTCCAGGACCTGCCGATCGTTCGTGGGAAAGGCAGAACGGCGGTCTGCCTCGTTCTGTGAGAGGGGAATGTGCTGATCCTTTTTACATATCCCCAGTCAAAGCACTTCCCCCAGTAATCACTCCCTAGGAACACAGTTAACCCCTTCCCAGCCAGTGTCATTAGTACAGTGACAGTGCATATTTTTTTTAGCACTGATCACTGTATTCGTGTCACTGGTCCCCAAAAAGTGACAGTGTTCGATTCCGCCGCAATATCGTAGTCCCGCTATAAGTCGCTAATCGCCGCCATTACTAGTAAAAATAAATATAAAATATCCTACAGTTTGTAGACGCTATAACTTTTGCGCAAACCAATCAATTGACGCTTATTGGGATTTTTTTTTACCAAAAATTAGTTGCAGAATACATATTAACCTAAATTGATGAATAAATTTGATTTTAAATATTTTTTTTGTTTATTGGATATGTTGTATAACAAAGTAAAAAATATTGTTTTTACATTTTTCGGTCCCTCTTTGTTTGTAGTACAAAAAAAAAAAAATCTGAGGTGATCAAATACCACCAAGAGAAAGCTCTATTTGTGCGAAAAAAAGGACATCCTATTTATTTGTCACACAACCGCGCAATTGTCATTTAAAGTAACGCAGTGGCGTATCGCAAAAATGGCCTTTTCGTGAAGGGGGTAAACCTTCTGGAGCAGAAGTGGTTAAAGTAATAGTAAAGGCTCATGCTTTTAAAAAATAAATAAAAAATATACTTCCCTGCTCTGTACGGTGGTCTTGCACAGAGCAGCCCTGATCCTCCTCTTCTTGGGACCCCCACTGGTGCTCAGGGCTCAGGAGGCAGAGACCTGGGAGAGCCATTGCTCTCATGCACATCGCTGGGTTGAGGTGGGGATCAGGTAAGTATTTGGGGGGGGGGGAGAGCTGCACAGGTTCAGCCTTTTACAACCACTTTAAACCCAAAAACAAAGTCATACTAGCTCATCATGCCTTTGTCTTACAGGGTGTTTTTTTTTTTTAGGGCAGCATGGCATGGCTCAGCGAAACAACGTTATGTTATGACATTATGTGCCCTCTACTCGCCCCTGGAGCTGATACGAGTGCCCGGCGGGTACAATGACCACCGGGCACCCGCGATCGCTCGTGACAGAGCGAGAACCGGGATCTGTGTGTAAACATACAGATCCCGGTTCTTTCAGGGGAGAAATGACTGATGGTATGTTCATACAAAGTATGAACAGCGATCTGTCATTTCCCCTAGTAAGTCCCCTCCCCCCTTCAGTTAGAACACAGAGAGGGAACACGGTTAACCCCTTGATTGCCTCCTAGTGTTGACCCCTTCCCTGCCAGTGACATTTTTACAGTAATCGGTGCATTTTTATAGCACTAATCGCTGTAAAATTGGTCAATGGTCCCAAAAATGTGTCAAGTGTCTGTGTCCGCCGCAATGTCGCAGTACCGAAAAAAATTGCAGATTGCCACCATTACTAGTAAAAACATTAATAATAAAAATGCCATAAATCCCCTATTTTGTAGATGCTATAACTTTTGTGCAAACCAATCAATATCCGCTTATTGCGATTTTTTTTTTTTTTTTTACCAAAAATATGTATAATGCATATCGGCCTAAACTGAGGAAAAAAAATGGGATATTTTATTATAGCAAAAAGTAAAAGATATTGTGTGTTTTTTTTCAAACTTGTCGCTCATCTTTTGTTTATAGCGCAAAAAAAAAAAAAACGCAGGGGTGATCAAATACCACGAAAAAGCTCTATTTGTTGGAAAAAAGACGCAAATTTTGTTTGGGTACAACGTCACACGACCGCGCAATTGTCAGTTAAAGCCAAGCAGTGCCAAATTGTAAAAAGTGCTCTGGTCAGGAAGGGGGTAAAATCTTCCGGGGCTGAAGCGTTTAAATACACTGACAAATTGAAACCAAACACTTTTTGGGATAAAGGTTTTACATTAATAAATCGATCATTATAAGCACCTCTGCCAGTGGTAAATAGCCCTGAATAGCTACATCTGCAAAACAGCTTGTTTTGAAAAACCGACTCACTGGCCAGATCCCCAGGTGAAATTAAGGGAAAAAGGGCCTCAAAAAGTAAACGAATACAGTGATCACATCTAAGTATTGGCAAAGCTGCAATGTTTGCTTTTGGGTGTAACAACGCTTGAAGTCATTGGAAGTAGTAAAGAAGGTCACTTGTGTGCACAGATGACTGATGAGCCTCTTTTCTCCATTTTCCAGGTCTATCTGCAGCAGCAGGAATTGGTGTTGATGACCTCCGTAGGCTGTGTATTCTGCGGATGAGCTTTGTGAAGGGCTGGGGTCCCGATTACCCCAGGCAGAGTATAAAGGAGACCCCATGCTGGATTGAGATTCACTTACACCGTGCTCTTCAACTGCTGGATGAAGTCCTTCACACCATGCCCATCGCAGACCCCCAACCTCTGGACTGATGAACCCACCAAGCAAGGCGCCATCACAAATGTATCCATTACATTGTCAGGATGGAGGACTGGAAAGCTCAATCATGTTTGTAATCATGAATATATATATATATATATATATATATATATATATATATATATATGAACTATATGCACATAACTTCTCCCGCTTACTCCAGGTCAGGGTAGATTCAGACTTTTACTTGGGGCCCTCAGATCCCATTTTACATTTTATCTAGCAAATTTTTCTCCCAATTAATATGACCTGATGATGAAATATCCATTTTAATTTTTTACTCTTCGGTCTAGAATGTATTGTGAAGAGGCGTTTTTATTAAGCAACATTTCCATCAAACCTGGCCACAGCCACCTTGGCTGATTCTGGGGAACTACCCTTTTTTGTAGGGGGTGGGGGGGGGAGCTGTTGGGTTACTAATGTCTATAAAAGCCTCGTACACACGATCGGATTATCCTATGGAAATTGTGTGATGACAGGCTGTTGTCGGAAAATCCGACCGTTTGTACGCTCCATCGGACAATTGTCGGATTTTCCATGGACAAATGTGGGATAGCATGCTTTAAAATTGTCCGCCAACAAATGTGTGATGTCGGATTATCCGATCGTGTCTACACAAGTCCGTTGGACAAAAGTACAAACACGCATGCTCAGAAGCAATGCTCACCATAACACTACATTGGCAGAAGTTGCCCAAAGGGTGGCGCTAAAGAGCTGAAAAACCACGTAGTTTTGTGTTTGTTGGCCGACAATTTTTTGCTGTTTCTATGCAAGACAAGTTCATGGCCAACGCCCTTCGGACAAAAGTCCTACGCTTTGTCTGATGAAAATCCAATCGTGTGTATGAGGCTTAAGTCAGGCACGTGTGGAGTTCAAAAACCCTATGACTTGTCTATAACCACTCCTTAGCATGTGTGTAGGTCTGCACTAGGTAATAGAAATCCTGCTCCCATGGTAGAATAAGCTCTTCGCCTGCATAGTGGATAAGCCGGGCACAGACTTCCATTTTTATTTTATTTTTGTTCAGGGAGTCCAATACTAGACTGCATGTTAAATGCTCTACAGCAAATGGCTGCAATTAGAGCAACTCCTTATTTCCAAGCCATACTCTGCATCTTTTAGATCTCGGGACACTCGGTCTGCAGGAAAATCAATGATTTGATTACATAATGGTGTGTGAATTAAATATTCATTAGCTGCAGACAGCAGCAGTTTAATTTTACAGTTGTGAGTTACAATGAGATGTATGCACTGCGGGACCACACAAAAACACACACTAGACAATAAAATGGTGGTAGTTCTAATTTTTTTTTTTTTTTATGTTGCCCGATATTACCGCAACATTTCAGTAAAAAGTACACTAAAGTTAGAGAAGCTCCAGTCTGGGGGAAAAAAAAATTAAGTCAGTAGCTACAAATACTGTAGCTGCTGTCTTCTAATATAAGGACACCTACCTGTCCAGGGATCCCGTGGTGTCGGCACGCCGAGCCGATTTGTCAATCTACGTTCGGGTGCAGGTGCCGGCATTTTAAGTAAGGGAAACCGGCAGAGAAGCCTTCAATCTTCACAGCCACTTTCCTACAGCACATGCGCAAGTTTTTTTTTTTTTTTTTTTTTTTGGTGACAGGTTCTTTATATTAAGACCACGGATATCTCCCCTGTGCTCCACTGAATCGAACGAAGTGGAGATCACATTGCGATACATTCTTTCCCAGCCAGGGAAACTGATGGGGACTCGGAAGTGACGTCAAACGCGTTTCTTCTGGGTCAGCAACAAGAAAGGGAGGTGAGCGGTTGTGTGTTGGGGGGGGGGTGAAAAATTCGGCACCGCCAGAGGCGCTTGACTGCTTTTATCTCACAGGCGGCAGTCTGCTTGTCGGATATACATGCAATCCCCGACGGGTATGTACGACGCATGGACCTGGCAGCGAAGGGGTTGGACAATGTCAGTTATACACTACCAGGGGTAGGCAAACCTCAGCCCTCCAACTGTTGCAGAACTACAAGTCTCATCATGTTTTTTCCTCTGGGAGTAGTACTTGTGGCTGTCAGCCTTGCAGTGCCTCATGGAACTTCTGCAAGAGCTGGAGGGCAGAAGTTTGTGTACCCCGGCACTAAACTATATTTGAAAACCTTAAATTGGATTTTACATTCAATAGAACCCCCTAATTTCCTGGGTCAAATTTGTAGCCATCGGCTTTCCCAGCTCCTAGAGAATCGTATCTTATAGCCAAATCGCAATGCAGTTTTTTTTTTTTTTATTAATTACTTTACTTTGAAGTGCAAATAAGCACCTTCTGCCTGGGAGTTTTTTTACCCTTTTTAAAGATGGTAGCTCAAGTATTCCTACCTGATGGTTTTCTTGAAATGCAGTCTTTCTCAAGAATTTTTAACAGCTGTAATTTTATTCCCTAGTCAGAGCAATTCTTATTGACTTCCTCCCAGGATGCTTGGCTCTCATCAGCTGTTCTTAACTCCTGTCCTTAGGACCCACTAACAGGCCAGGTTTGCAAGATAACTGAAATATATCACAGGTGATATCATTTGCTGCTCGTTGATTTGCAGTATTCTAGTCTGCATCTCCCCAAGGTAATGCTTAAAATCTGGCCTGTTAGTGGGTCCTGAGGACAGGGTTTGTGAACCACTGGCCTAGAGTAATAGTATCGGGTGACTCTCAAGTTGAACTAACACCCCCCCCCCATCCTTTATAGCTAAAGATGGCGCCATCTTGGTTTCTATTTAGATCTGCAGATGCCGTTGGGCGGCACAAATCTCCAGCTATGACATCAACCATTTGTGGGCTTGGCTGGAAGTTAACATAAACACGCTAATAACTCCTTTTGAGGCACGCCTTAAATATAAAGATTAGAAAAAAAATGAATAGGGAAATCCAAAATAGATGGCCGATGACAATAAGGCCACTTTCACACTGAGGCGCTTGAAAAACTGCCAGTAAAACACTGAGCGCTTTTGAAGCGCTTTCAATTAATTTCGATGGAGAGGGGCATTTTTTCAGCGCACTGCCACAGTGTGAAAGCATTCATTGATTTTAATGGAAATAAGTTTTCAGGCGCTTTTTTTAGCCTGAAAAGCACCGCAGTGTGAAAGTGGTCTAAGGGAAACCATTAGAGTGGGGAAAGCTGTAGTTGATTTATGGAATGTTTATGGTGGAAACACAAAGGCCTGTTGCACGCGATGAAAGATTAAACTGTACCGCCTCATTCATTCTTTGCATGCTGCGATTTATCGCAGAACTTGAGGGGCATGTTGGGCTACAGTGGAAAAGACTGTGTAAAGTGGGGACAGTGTGGCAGAACACTACATAACGAACCCGAATTATAATGATATAATAGATACATAGCATATTGGACTCTCTGGATGGAGAACCAACATGGACAACAGAGGATTTGCACTCCTCATTGAAACGTGGCACTGATACACTGTAGTAGTATCATGGAAAGGAGAAGAGGGGTTGTAAAAGGACATCTCTATCTGTAGAGAAAGGAGTCGGAGGACATCTAATAGTGGGAGCTGCTCTACAAACATGTCAAAATGTACTCGCTGCTTTGCTTTCTTTGGGACATTGAAACCCACACCATGTTCTGCATTTCATGAATGGTCTTGTGGAGTGAACACTGGGGTGTCCGGAGGATAGTGGTATCAAATCTAAAGGATAAGTTCACCTAATTTTTTATTTTTTTTAAATAAATGCACATCTTTTTTGCAGGTAAAAAAAAGTGCATTATTTTTTATTATTGGGAGCCTGAAAAGACTTGCACCAGCGATCAGCAGATTGTGAGTGCAATGCAGGGCTTTTGCGGACTGTGTGTAAGCTATTAGGCTATACATCGTATGGCCAAGCAGTTACACACTAACAGGAAGCATCCATGAACTACCACAGCGCTCAACGGCATCGTTGTAGTTCATTGAGAACTACAATACGACAGCCGCAAAGGCTGCCGGACCTTGTTTCTATTCACAGAACTCTAATAATGAGCGAGCCCCGCACGGCCATGTTCTTTGCCGTGTGCGACAGAGAGCGGGGGAGAAGATCTCCCGCCGCCTGTCACAACGGGGGGTCCGGGGGCTCGTGGATTTGATATATATTACACCCTGAATATGGATGTAACCTGTTACATAAGGTGAACTTTTCCTGTAAGGAGAGAGAAATCCGCCCTATATAAAGCAGTGACACGGACTTACTGATTGTAGCTGCTCTACGATCATGTCAAAAGGCTAAGTTCACATAAAAAATACATGCATTTATTTTGTTCGGGTTAAAAAAAGTGATTTTTTTTCTGGAGCCTGCAGAGCATTGCACCCATGATCAGAAGATTGCATGTGCAATGTCGGGCTCCTGCAGAATCTCTGTATAACTGTCTGCCTGTCCCTAATGTAAAGTTAATGGAGAGCAGGAAGGTCAATTAACTATGTGAGCACTCACCAGCTCCCTTGCAGTTCGTTGAGAACTACAATCTGTATGCTGCGTTGGCAGATGATAGTTGTAGTTCGTTCATTGACAGATCGATATGAATGAACGACGCGGACATATGGGCAGAGCCTTACATTGCCAAGCTCTTTTTAGATTGTGACAGCAGTTGCGGGGGAAAAAATTCTCCACCCACTGTCACGGTTGGGGATTGGAGGGGCTCAGGCAGGTGCTCTTTGGTAACATTCTACACCCATATTTAGGGTGTTACCAAAGGTGAACTTTTCCTTCAAATTAATTCTAAATTTCCAGAGGCGTCAATTCAGTGCGCTTTAGCAAAAGCCAATGTAATGCTATTAAAAAAAAAAAAACACATGAATTTACACCTGTAATTTTCTCAACATTATTAAATGAGATCACAATTGATTACCTTTTTGGAATACCACATAATTTCATAATGCATTTTATGATAATTTTAACCAATTTAATTGTATAAAAATAAGACGGGGGGGGGGGGGGGGTGTGCACGATTGTGTTTCTACCATCTCTGCCTTCTTTTGAGGCTAGGTTTACACCTGTGGGGGTGGTGCCACTGCGGGACCCGCACAAATTTCCGCAGCTGCAACCACCCGCACAGCGAAACGCGGGACCCATTAATCCTAATGGCACACCGCCCGCACTGGGAATTGCGCTGTACTCGCGGTTCCCATGCGGGATGTGATTTTCCAAAGTACTGCAGGGACTTCTTTCCTGCGGGGCACGGCAGCTCAATCCAATGAATGGGCTCTCGTAAAAATCACAGCCACATAGGTGTGAAGCAAATATAAGGCAGTCCTGTAGAATAATATTTCCAACACGCTGTGCAATAATATTTAGCTTTAAATCTTTTCAGGAGTTTCATAACCCCTCCCATTCTTCAGCCCCTTACTAAAGCCTACAGCAAAGATGGGATGGAAAATGGGGAGCCCCTTCCTTAAGAATTTTTTTTATTTTCTTTTGGACTCTGAATAAATAAAGGTGTTAGATCATTTAATTCCTGTTTATACAAATAGTGCAAATGTCCTTTTGCAGACTGTAATATTTCCCATTGTATATACCAAATATTTTTTTCCTAAGTTTGATTTGGTCTTGACCTGTACTAACTGTACATGGGGCCACCCTTGTATCGGGCAGGAGATTCCTGCTTGCAATGGCGGTTCTATCATGTACTGAAGACCTTGTACATAATATATAAATGAGTCCATAATGGTATGAAATATTCATCAGATGATATGTATGCTTTTTATCTAGATATTAGTACCACAACATACCTGATTGCATTACACGTTTTATATACTGCAGCAGTTGTAGTGTCTTTTATTTGTTGACTTGTATAGTAGAAAGTGACTTGTGTTCTAACAAATTACTAATTCTCAATAAACAGCCATTTGTTTATTATGAGTGACTTGTTCTGTTTTTATTAAGGAAGTAAATTTATTCCAGTGACGGTCCTGAAAAACGATCTCAAGTCATTGTGCTGGAAGAGTGACGTATTAAAGGTTAAAGCGGACTAACACCAAAAGGTGAAACTTCCGCTCATCGGATTCCTCCCCCTCTCCGGTGTCACAATTGGCACCTTTCGGTGTACCTTTTGACAGGTATCCTTTCCCACTTCCAGGAGTCCGGGCTGCGGCCCGTGACGTCAGCGCGGGGCTCCCTCCTTCTCCCTCCCCCGGCCGCCGGACCTCGTGCATGTGCTGTAGGGTTCCCGCCGTGAGGCCGAAAGGCTACTACACTGCCGGGTTCCCTTACCCGCAATGGCGGTGGCAGCACCCGACTGCTGCAGTATGTGTAGCTGCTGTTGTTTTTGTTTGTTTTTTTTGGGCGGAACACCGCTTTAAGAATCAGAACGGCTTTCAATAACTGAGACATTGTGCAGCTCCGCAAAATCAACAGCGTTCAATGACAACCTCCATATTGAAGCACAGGCTTGCTTTAAAGAATTAGTGTAATTGAAAATGAAGGAAAAAAAAAAAATAATTATTCCCCCCCCATTTATATATTGTGTGTGTGTATATATATATATATATATTTGTGTGTGTGTGTATAATAAAAAAAAAAAATATATATATATATATATATATATATAATTATTTTTTTTCTCCACTTCAGCTCCAGAAGATTTACCCCCCTCCATGACCAAGCCACTTTTTGCTATACAGCATTGCGTTACTTTAACTGACAATTGTGCGGTCATGCAACGCTGTACATAAATGAAATTTGTCTTTTTTTTTTTTGCCACAAAGCTTTCTTTTAGTGATACTTGAACACCACCGTGTTTATTTTTTGTGCTATAAAAAAAAAAAGACAATTAAAAAAAAAAATATATATATATATTTTATTTCTGCTATAAAAACAAATCGCAATAAGGGTATATTGATTGGTTTGCGCAAAAGTTACAGCGTCTACAAACCATTGTGTGTGTGTGATATATATCTCTCTCTCTCTCACACACACACACACATATATATACACACACACACACTATATATATATTCATTTATATATAATGAATTTTTATTTATTTTAATACTAGTCATTGCAGCAATCAGCGACTTATAGCAGGACCACGGTATTGTGACACTAATAGTGATCAGTGCTAAAAATATATACTGTCGCTGGCTCAGAAGGGGTTAAACATCGGGGGCGATCAAAGGGTTAAATGTGTGCCTAACCTGTGTTTTGTACTGTGTGTGGCGCTTTCAGTAAGCGATGTGCTGGATTTTATTCCCTTCTTTTCAGGGAAACAAAAACCAGCACATCCCGCTGACAAAACGCAGCTCTGCATTGTATTGCATATCTAGAGCTCCGTCCTGTGTCTCTCCTCGAGATTGGCGTGAGCTGTTACCAATCGGCAGAAGCGGAGCGCTTGCGCACCCGCTTACCCGGAAGTACAGAATCACGCGTGTATATACATAACTATTCAGAGTGCCCACCCTGTAACAGTAAAGAAACAGAGTTACCGCTCAAGGCAGAAGATGTAAATGATGAACCTCTTGACCAGATCTGAAGTCACGGGTGCTGGCAATGCATATGGTAATGCAAAATAAAGGGGAGGTGTCTGGACAGCCACACTCCAAAAATATTGCTTTTTATTGTAAAAATAAAATCACAGCATACATGTCACCGCAAACAGGATACCGGCTGACGCGTTTCGCACCAAAACTTGGTGCTTAATCATAGCTGTCGCATACAGGAATGAATATCAAATATATACTTTATTCTCCTGGTCGCATGACCAGAGGTGATTGAAGGTCCAATTAACAAATTGATGATAGGTGTTACCTGTGAACACTAAAGCCCCGTACACACGGTCGGACTTTTGGCCAACAAACTTCATTTTGAGCAAGTTGGACCATCTGACCGTGTGTACGCTCATCGGACAAACTTTTTTTTTTTGTTTTAATCGGACAAAAGTTCGGTCTGCAAACGGACAAACTTTTGGCCAACAAAAGTCAGATGGAGCAAAGTCCGACCGTGTGTACAGAAAACCATCGGACTTTTGTCCGATGGACAAAACAACTGTTAATCAACCAACAATAGCAGAAGTTGACCAAAGGGTGGCGGAAAAGAGCAGAAAAACCGCGTGATGTTGTAAGAAGTTTTGGGAAAGTTTGCAGAAAAGTCCTGTGGTGTGTATGCTATGGGTGTGCCCGGCCAACTCCGTTCGGACAAAAATCCACGGAAAAGTCAGATGGAAGTCCGACCGTGTGTACGAGGCTTTACAGATCCAATCCAAAACATGTGGTTGAGAAGGCAGCACTCCCACACAACTAATTGATTAAATGTGAAAAAGGGACGGCAAACGAAAAAACATGTGGTAATAGAAAATGCATACACATATACAGTGCCTTGCGAAAGTATTCGGCCCCCTTGAACTTTTCATCCTTTTGCCACATTTCAGGCTTCAAACATAAAGATATACAATTTTAATTTTTTGTGAAGAATCACCAACAAGTGGGACACAATTGTGAAGTGGAACGAAATCTATTGGATTTTTGAAACTTTTTTAACTAAGAAAAAAATGAAAAGTGGGGCGTGCAAAATTATTCGGCCCCCTTGCGTTAATACTTTGTAGAACCACCTTTTACTGCGATTACAGCTGCAAGTCGCTTGGGGTATGTCTATATCAGTTTTGCACATCGAGAGACTGAAATTCTTGCCCATTCTTCCTTGCAAAACAGCTCGAGCTCAGTGAGGTTGGATGGAGAGCGTTTGTAAACAGCAGTTTTTAGCTCTTTCCACAGATTCTCGATTGGATTCAGGTCTGGACTTTGACTTGGCCATTCTAACACCTGGATACGTTTATTTGTGAACCATTCCTTTGTAGATTTTGCTGTATGTTTGGGATCATTGTCTTGTTGGAAGATAAATCTCCGTCCCAGTCTCAGGTCTTTTGCAGACTCCAACAGGTTTTCATCCAGAATGGTCCTGTATTTGGCTGCATCCATCTTCCCCTCAATTTTAACCATCTTCCCTGTCCCTGCTGAAGAAAAGCAGGCCCAAACCATGATGCTGCCACCACCATGTTTGACAGTGGGGATGGTGTGTTGAGGGTGATGAGCTGTGTTGCTTTTACGCCAAACATATCGTTTTGCATTGTGGCCAAAAAGTTCGATTTTGGTTTCATCGGACCAGAGCACCTTCTTCCACATGTTTGGTGTGTCTCCCAGGTGGCTTGTGGCAAACTTTAGACGAGACTTTTTATGGATATCTTTGAGAAATGGCTTTCTTGCCACTCTTCCATAAAGGGCAGATTTGTGCAGTGTACGACTGATTGTTGTCCTGTGGACAGACTCTCCCACCTCAGCTGTAGTTCTCTGCAGTTCATCCAGAGTGATCATGGGCCTCTTGGCTGCATCTCAGATCAGTCTTCTTGTCTGAGCTGAAAGTTTAGAGGGACAGCCAGGTCTTGGTAGATTTGCAGTGGTCTGATACTCCTTCCATTTCAAAATGATCGCTTGCACAGTGCTCCTTGGGATGTTTAAAGCTTGGGAAATCTTTTTGTATCCAAATCCGGCTTTAAACTTCTCCACAACAGTATTACGGACCTGCCTGGTGTGTTCCTTGGTCTTCATGATGCTCTCTGCGCTTTCAACAGAACCCTGAGACTATCACAGAGCAGGCGCATTTATACAGAGACTTGATTACACACAGGTGGATTCTATTTATCACCATCAGTCATTTAGGACAACATTGGATCATTAAGAGATCCTCGCTGAACTTCTGGAGTGAGTTTGCTGCACTGAAAGTAAAGGGGCCGAATAATTTTGCACGCACCACTTTTCAGTTTTTTATTTGCTAAAAAAGTTTAAAATATCCAATAGATTTCATTCCACTTCACAATTGTGTCCCACTTGTTGGTGATTCTTCACAAAAAATTTAAATTTTATATCTTTGTTTGAAGCCTGAAATGTGGCAAAAGGATGAAAAGTTCAAGGGGGCCGAATACTTTCGCAAGGCACTGTGTATATATATATATATATATATATATATAATGAAAAATATATATTGTTATATGTGAACAACATGTATGTTGCACATGTGTGAATATTGTGAAATAATGTATATGCGCGAGTGAAAAAAGTATTATAAGTGTCAATTAATTTGTGCATTCTAATAATATCCAAATCAAGAAAATTGAAATGGATAAGAAAGTGAATATATTAGTGGATAGATCCCAGGTGTGAACGTGATGAAATATGAACGGAATGTTTAAATGTGTTCCATATATTGTATATCATAAACCCATTAAATGAGATTGAATATGAGTGAACATAAATGAAAATAAAAATAAAATGAGGGTGAAAAAACATGGTTTCAAGAAAAACTATAGTTTCCAAACATGAATGAACGAAGTCTCAAAACAGTGATGATTATGTGAAAATATAATGTATAATAAACAATAAGAAAAACATATGTCTATTTTTTGTTTGGTGTGTGTATATATGTATACGCTATATATATATTTTTTAAATGAAATACTTTTTGTTGTTATTATTTTATATATTTAATTATATTGTGTAATCCGATAGTGTGTGTATGTATGTGTATAGATAGATAGATAGATAGATGGAAGAACCGTACCGTATAAATGTGTGTGCCATACTATGCATAATATCCTAAGGTTAAGTGTAGTAAGCATGTCTCAAATATATAAAACAATAAGTAAAAATAGACATAAACATGATGGTAAAATTATTTTTCGTTTGTTGTATATGCATAATATAGGTAAAATGCAATCATAAAAACTGAATGAAAACAAACAAAATCCCGAGGCGTGTATGGAAACCACACAACTGTGTGTGATTGCATTCTCAACCACATGTACTGACTGAACTCCATTAAAACAAGTATACAGTAAACTGTTGTGCTGGATGCACGTATAAGTAAATCTATATTATGACTATTAATCCTATGTCTGAACCATATAGATAAAAAGATCATTTAGATATAACATGTACGTAAATATCCGATATATAAAGAACATACACATAAAAATAAACACATAAAAGGACTATTAAATAGCTCAAATTAAGTTAATCATTTGTAATGTTCAAGAAATAACATGAATGAAACATAAAATATAAAACAAAGAGATCACACTGATGGGTGTGCTTGGATATGTACATCTTGTCTGATATTTCCCAACTTTGGCAGGGAAGAAGGGGAAGGGGGGAAGGAAAGGACGAAAGAAGGGGGAGCGGGAAAATGGGGGGGGGGAGAATAGGGAAAGGAAACGGGAAAGAAAGGAGGTGAGGGTAGAAAGAAAGGGAAAGGAAAAAAATGGGTGGGGGGGGAGGAGTGAAAGGAAGGGCGAGGGGGAAAAAAAGAAGGGAAAAGGGGGGAGGATAAAAAGAATGGGAAGGGACAGGGGAAGGAAAGGAGGGAAGAAAAACTAGCCGTGCTTGTAGAACTAATTATTTTATTGTAATGAATTTCTTGAGATGTCAGCCAAAAAGCCAAACCAAATGAGTCACTGAATTGATTTCTATATGGGAAGTGGCTGGCATAATCAAGATGTAAACTTTTGTGAAATAATGAGTAAAAACAAAAAGACAAGATGTATGACAGAACCTCTATACATACAGTGCCTTGCGAAAGTATTCGGCCCCCTTGAACTTTTCATCCTTTTGCCACATTTCAGGCTTCAAACGTAAAGATATAAAATTTAATTTTTTGTGAAGAATCACCAACAAGTGGGACACAATTGTGAAGTGGAACGAAATCTATTGGATATTTTAAACTTTTTTTAGCAAATAAAAAACTGAAAAGTGGTGCGTGCAAAATTATTCGGCCCCTTTACTTTCAGTGCAGCAAACTCACTCCAGAAGTTCAGCGAGGATCTCTTAATGATCCAATGTTGTCCTAAATGACTGATGGTGATAAATAGAATCCACCTGTGTGTAATCAAGTCTCTGTATAAATGCACCTGCTCTGTGATAGTCTCAGGGTTCTGTTGAAAGCGCAGAGAGCATCATGAAGACCAAGGAACACACCAGGCAGGTCCGTAATACTGTTGTGGAGAAGTTTAAAGCCGGATTTGGATACAAAAAGATTTCCCAAGCTTTAAACATCCCAAGGAGCACTGTGCAAGCGATCATTTTGAAATGGAAGGAGTATCAGACCACTGCAAATCTACCAAGACCTGGCTGTCCCTCTAAACTTTCAGCTCAGACAAGGAGAAGACTGATCAGAGATGCAGCCAAGAGGCCCATGATCACTCTGGATGAACTGCAGAGAACTACAGCTGAGGTGGGAGAGTCTGTCCACAGGACAACAATCAGTCGTACACTGCACAAATCTGCCCTTTATGGAAGAGTGGCAAGAAGAAAGCCATTTCTCAAAGATATCCATAAAAAGTCTTGTCTAAAGTTTGCCACAAGCCACCTGGGAGACACACCAAACATGTGGAAGAAGGTGCTCTGGTCCGATGAAACCAAAATCGAACTTTTTGGCCACAATGCAAAACGATATGTTTGGCGTAAAAGCAACACAGCTCATCACCCTCAACACACCATCCCCACTGTCAAACATGGTGGTGGCAGCATCATGGTTTGGGCCTGCTTTTCTTCAGCAGGGACAGGGAAGATGGTTAAAATTGAGGGGAAGATGGATGCAGCCAAATACAGGACCATTCTGGATGAAAACCTGTTGGAGTCTGCAAAAGACCTGAGACTGGGACGGAGATTTATCTTCCAACAAGACAATGATCCCAAACATACAGCAAAATCTACAAAGGAATGGTTCACAAATAAACGTATCCAGGTGTTAGAATGGCCAAGTCAAAGTCCAGACCTGAATCCAATCGAGAATCTGTGGAAAGAGCTGAAAACTGCTGTTCACAAACGCTCTCCATCCAACCTCACTGAGCTCGAGCTGTTTTGAAAGGAAGAATGGGCAAGAATTTCAGTCTCTTGATGTGCAAAACTGATAGAGACATACCCCAAGCGACTTGCAGCTGTAATCGCAGCAAAAGGTGGCTCTACAAAGTATTAACGCAAGGGGGCCGAATAATTTTGCACGCCCCACTTTTCATTTTTTCTTAGTTAAAAAAGTTTCAAAAAAACAATAGATTTCGTTCCACTTCACAATTGTGTCCCACTTGTTGGTGATTCTTCACAAAAAATTTAAATTTTATATCTTTATGTTTGAAGCCTGAAATGTGGCAAAAGGATGAAAAGTTCAAGGGGGCCGAATACTTTCTCGCAAGGCACTGTAATGGTATGCGATGCTGCAACACACACACACACACACACACACACACACACACACACACACACCCACACACCCACACACAAACTATTGTCCATGCCCAGGATATCTAATGAACTGGAGGTTGTCAAGTCTATATATGGACTAGGAAAGACAATGTATGTCTGGGGACCTTGTGCAGTGTTCCGCTACGATAATGGGGTCGTGCATCCATATTGTGGTCGGCCCCATATCATGCATGTAAAATAAAACAACTACACACGCTTCCCTTAGTTTGCCGTCCCTTTTTCACATTTAATCAGTTAGTTCCCTGTGTGGAGTGCTCCCTTCTCAACCACACGTTTTGGATTGGATCTGTTAGTGTTCACAGGTAACACCTATCATCAATTTGTTGATTGGACCTTCAATCACCTCTGACCATGTGACCAGGAGAATAAAGTATATATTTGATATTCATTCCTGTATGTGACAGCTATGATTAAGCACTAGGTTTTGGTGCGAAACGTGTCAGTGTTATCCTGTTTGCTGTGATTTTATTTTTACAATAAAAAGCAATATTTTTGGAGTGCGGCTGTCCAGACATCTCCCCTTTATTCTGTAACAGTAAAGCTTGGGCAGTCGTCAACTGGTTTAAAACGCACACTTAAGGCCTGAGCATATATATTCTGAAAGCAGAGACCCTAGAAAATAAAATGGTGGTAGTTGTAATTTTTTTATGTCACAAAATTAGTGTATTTGGAAGTAACCCGTTGGCTTTACAACCGCTTCCACTAGTAAACCAACAGTCAGCTGTAAAGCAGCACTGTAAGAGGAAGGGGCAGAACTAGGAGTCGGTTGTGCTAAAGTGCTCATATGACAAGGAACTTGCTGATAGTAGGAGAGAGCAGCGTGGCGGAGGGAGGAGCTGTGTGCTGCTTCTCATTACACTGTCCAGTCACAGGCTGGGGGTGGGACAAGACCTGTAAATGATACCTAACTGCTGAAGAGAAAAATCAGGTCTCCTGCCCTACCAGTCTGTGGTGGGTGGCCGAGCTGTGTAATCATAACATCTGGATAGGCAGAATTACTATTAGATTGTAAGCTCTTGTGAGCAGGGCCCTCTTAATCCTCTTGTATTTTATTGTATTATAACTGTATTGTCTCATTTTTTATATATTGTAAAGTGCTGCGTAAACTGTTTGACGCTATATAAATCCTGTATAATAATAATAATTACAAAGACTGTGGCAGGTAGAGCAACTCCCATATACACTTACCGGACACTTTATTAGGTGCACCCTGCTAGTACCATCCCACCACACCCCAAAGGTGCTCTATTGGATGAGATCTGGTGACTGTGGAGGCCATTGGAGTCCAGTGACCTCATTGTCCAGTGGTGAGATGATTGGAGCTTTGTGACATGGTGGATTATCCTGCTGGAAGGAGCCATCAGAAGATGGGGACACTGTAGTAATAAAGGGATGGACATGGTCAGCAACAATACTCAGGTAGGCCGTGGTGTATAAACGATGCTCAATTGGTACTAAGGGGCCCAAAGTGTGCCAAGAAAATATCCCCCACATCATTACACCACCACCAGCCTGAACTGGTGATACAAGACAGGACGGATCCATGCTTTCATGTTGTTTACACCAAATTCTGACCCGACCATCTGAATGTCGCAGCTGAAATCGAGACTCATCAGACCAGGCAACATTTTTCCAATTTTCTATTGTCAAGTTTTGGTGACCCTGTGCGAATTGTTTCCTGTTCTTGGCTGGCAGGAGTGGCACCCGGTGAGGTCTTCTGCTGCTGTAGCCCATCTGCTTCAAGGTTCGATGTGTTGTGCGTTCAGAGATGGTATTCTGCATACCTTGGTTGTAACGAGTGGTTATTTGAGTTACTGTTCCCTTTCTATCATCTGGTACCAGTCTGTCCATTCTCCTCTGACATCAACAAGGCATTTTCCTCCACACAACTGCCACTCACTGGATATTTTCTCTTTTTCGGACCATTCTCTGTAAACCTGAGAGATGGTTGTGTGTGAAAATCCCAGTAGATCAGCAGTTTTAGAAATACTCAGACCAGCCGTTTGGCACCAACAACCATGCCACGTTCAAAGTCACTTAAATCCCCTTTCTTCCCCATTCTGATGCTCGGTTTGAACTTCAGCAAGTCGTCTTCAGAACGTCTAGATGCCTAAATGCATTGAGTTGCTGCCATGTGATTGGCCGATTAGCAATTTGTGTTACCAAGCAATTAAACAGGTGCACCTAATAAAAGGGCCGGTGAGTGTATACAGCCAGGTCCATAATTATTGGGACATTGACACAATTCTAATCTTTTTGGCTCTATACACCACCACAATGGATTTGAAATAAAACAAACAAGATGTGCTTTACCTGCAGACTTTCAGCTTTAATTTGAGGGTATTTACATCCACATCAGGTGAACGGTGTAGGAATTACAACAGTTTGTATATGTGCCTCCCACTTTTTAACCACTTAACGACCGCCCACCGCCGATTTACGTCGGCAGAATGGCACCGACAGGCAGAATCACGTAGATCTACGTGATCGCCTTTGTGCAGTTGGGGGGTCCATCCGGACCCCCCTTCACTGCAGTGAGCGGCCGTTAAGTGTTCGGGAGCGTTCAGGCATGAGGGGGCGGCCGCTCGATTCCGCCCCCCCCTCGCGATCGCTCCCGGCCAATGAAAATGCTTCCTCCGCCATGTGATGTAAACACAGGCTGGAGGAAGTGATGTCATCTCCCTCGCCGCAGTCTTTTCGTTCCCGGCGCCGAGGAGAGAAGACAGAGGTTAGTGCTCCAACAGTCCACTGACACGTAGGTACACATAGGCATACAAATCACCCCCCAGTCACCCCCAGATCACCCCCCAGGTCACCCCAAAGCCCCCAATCACAGTGTCACTGATTGCAGTGATCATTTATTTTACTGATCACTGCATTTAGTGTCATCTGTGATTGTAAAAAGTTGCAGGGCAGTTAGGATTAGGCCCCTTTAGGTCCAGGGTAGCCCCCTAACCCCCCCCAATAAAGGTTTAACCCCTTGATCACCCCCCAGGTAACCCTTTCACCCCCTAACTTCAGCGTCACTAAGCGATTGTTTTTCCGATCGCTGTATTCGTGTCGCTGGTGTTTTAGATAGGCAGTTATTTTTTTTTAGGTTCGCCGCAGGTTTTTATTAGTGTCAGGTACCCCCATATATTATTTTAACCCCCTGATTGCCCCTAGAGTTAACCCTTTCACCAGTGATCGCCGTATAAGCGTCACTGGTGTCACTGGTTAGCCAGTAAGTTATTTAGTTATTTAGGTTACCCGTCAGGTTTTTATATAGCGTCGGGTACCCCCATATTTAACCTAATAAAGGTTTTAACCCCCTGATTGCCCCTAGTTAACCCTTTCACCAGTGATCACCATATAAAGGTTACGGGTGACGCTGGTTGATTAGTTTGCTTTTTATAGCATCAGGGCACCCGCCGTATATAACCCAATAAAGGTTTAACCCCCCTGATCACCCGGCGGGTGAGATCAATTAGGTTTTAGCGCCAGAGAGGGTCTGCGTCGCCCCAGGCAGTGTTAGGTTAGTGCCAGTAACGCTAACACCCACGCGCAAAGCATACACCCCCCTTAGTGGTATAGTATCTGATCAGATCTATACTAGCATCCCCAGCGGTTTAGGGTTCCCAAAAACGCAGTGTTAGCGGGATCAGCCCAGATACCTGCTAGCGCCTGCGTTTAGCCCCTCCGCCCAGCCCAGCCCAGCCCAGCCCACCCAAGTGCAGTATCGATCGATCACTGTCACTTACCAAACACAACACACATAACTGCAGCGTTCGCAGAGACAGGCCTGATCCCTGCGATCGCTAACAGTTTTTTTGTAGCGTTTGATATATTTGCTGACGACAGTCAGGTGCTTTTTTCCTGTGAATCTTACTAGTGTACCCCTAAATTTAGAGCCCAAAATGGCAAGACGAAGGTACACTAGTAAAGAGGCCTACGAGATTCTGAGCATGACAGATAGTGAAGAGGAGGTCACGTATCTGTCAGATTCAGGCTCAGAATATCTTCCCGTAGAAGACAGTGACGTCAGCGGCCCCACGTCAGATAGCTCTGACGACGAAGTTGAGGTCCCTGCTAAGGTCAGGTGTACCCGATCCCGATCTTCTGAGGTTGTTGAGGAGCAAGAACCGCAGGGCTCTCGTATCATGGAGCAGAGTAGTACTAGCGCCGCTATTCCTTCTGGTGAACTGGCAAGCACCAGCGGCCTAGTACAGCCTGGACGTACATCCAGCACTGCAGTAACACTTGGTGACGTGGCGAGTCCCATAAGTGCAGTTCAAGCTGGCGAGGTGGCAAGCACAAGTAGTGTCCCGCTGCCACCAAGAAGACAAAGGCAGGCCCGTCGTGCCCATACTGCCCTTCCTGCAGAATTTGCCTATCCTGATTGGGTCCCCACCACTTCTGCAGAACCCGTACTTCCCCCATTCACTGCCCAACCCGGTATTCAGGTGGAAACAGCTGATTTTATTCCAATTGATTTTTATTCGCTGTTTTTCACGGAAGATCTCTATAGATCTATTGTGGACCAGAGTAATTTATATGCTGGTCAATTTATCGCCGCTAACCCCCAGTTGCCTAAAATTGCCAGAAATTGGAAACCAATTACGGTTTCCGAATTTAAGACCTTTCTGGGCCTTTCCCTCAACATGGGCACACATAAATTTCCGTCATTGCGTGCTTATTGGTCCACGCACCCAATTGACCACATGCCCGTGTTCTCTGCCTCCATGCCCAGGGCACGATACGAGCAGATTTTGCGGTTCATGCACTTCAACGACAATGAACTTTGTCGTCCACGTGGGGACCCTGAATACGACCGGCTCTATAAAATTCGGCCCTCATAAACCACTTCAACGAACGTTTTGCAGCCTTGTTTACTCCCGATCAAGTTGTCTGCGTTGATGAGTCCCTGATTAAATTTTCTGGCCGCTTGTCTTTCAAGCAGTA
This sequence comes from Rana muscosa, assembly GCA_029206835.1. Lineage (NCBI taxonomy): Eukaryota > Metazoa > Chordata > Amphibia > Anura > Ranidae > Rana > Rana muscosa. The sequence continues at coordinate 1,221,482,526 of CM055116.1, read as the reverse complement.
CCTTCCCAGCAAGCGTGCCAGATACGGGGTCAAGCTCTACAAGTTCTGTGACAGGGCAACAGGCTATGTAGTGAACTTTACGGTTTATGAGGGAAAAGATAGTCAGATTGAGTCGGTCAACTGCCCGGATTACATAGGGAGCGCTGGCAAGATAGTGTGGAACTTGGTGTCACCCTTATTCGGAAAGGGGTACCACTTGTATGTGGACAATTATTACACGAGCGTGCCACTGTTTAGTCACTTGTTTGATCATCAGATTGGAGCATGTGGCACCGTGCGACCTAATCGCCGGGGCTTTCCCCAGCGGCTTGTAGATGCCCGTCTTAGGCTGGGGGAGAGAGCCTGCTTGAAGTGTAATAACTTGCTCGCTATGAAGTGGAGGGACAATAAGAATGTTTTCCTTCTTACCTCCCTTCATGCAGACACGACAGTCCAAATTCGTACGGCGACTGGTGTTGTGGAGAAACCCCTCTGTGTCCACGAATATAACCAAAATATGGGAGGGGTGGACCTCAACGACCAGTTGATGGCGCCGTATCTAATTGACCGTAAGGCGAGACGCTGGTACAAAAAAGTGTCTCTATCATTATTCCAATTGGCTTTGCTGAACGCTCATGTGCTATACAGAGCTTCAGGCGGGACGTTATCTCTTCTAAAATTCCAGAATGAGATTGTCACAGAACTCCTGTATCCAGGCGGTTCTGCACCTCACCATCCCCTACCAAATGCAGTAAGCCGGCTGCATGAGAGGCATTATTCGTATGTCCTCCCGAGTACCCCTACCCAAAGCCACCCCCAAAAAAGATGTCGTGTCTGTAGCAAGCGCGGATTTAGGCGTGACACCCGTAGTTTTTGTCCACTCTGTCCTGACAAGCCTGGTCTTTGCCAAGGTGAATGTTTTGAACGCTACCACTCAAAAGTGAAGTTTTACCGTAGGGTACAGCATTTCACAGACAAGGACACACTTACACAGGGTCTCCCAAGATGCCATTACATTTTGAGAGACCCGAACCATTACAGTTGTAAAGTTACAAAAAAAAGTGTAAAAAAGAAAAAAAAAACGTAAAAAACAAAACACAAAAAAATATAAAATAAAAAAACCAAAAATAGTTGTCGTTTTATTGTTCTCTCTCTCTCTCTATTTTCTCTCTATTGTTCTGCTCTTTTTTACTGTATTCTATTCTGCAATGTTTTATCATGCTTGCTTTTCAGGTATGTAATTTTTTGTTTTCAGGTGCGCCATTCAACTGCAGCGCGGAATTATTTATCTTGACAGCAACAGCGTTTGCTCCCACGATACATAAAGCCGTGACTCCAGTGCTGTAGGAGGTGATTTCACCACCACAGTTAAAAAAAAGAGCATATATGCCGAAGCATGGGGGCAGCAGGGGCGGAGGAGCGATTTTGCTCCTAATGCCGCGTACATACGGTCGAAATTCCGACGGAGGCCTGCCCGTGGAAAATTCCGACCGTGTGTACGCGGCATAACTTTTTTGCGGGAGGATGCCCCCATGCTTCGGCATATATATATTTTAGGCACAGGTTGCGTTAAAACATTTTTTTTTTTTTTACTAGGTTTTGTTCTGGTATTTGCTTTGCAGGTATGGCATGGTAAGGTCTTACTGTTGTAATGTAATGTTACTTTGTTTTAATGTTAACCACCATTTGCTTAGCAGGTACGCCATTCAGTTGCAGCGCGGATCTATTTATCTTGACAGCAACAGCGTTTGCTCCCACGATACATAAAGCCGTGACTCCAACGCTGTAGGAGGTGATTTCACCACCACAGTTAAAAAAAAGAGCATATATGCCGAAGCATGGGGGCAGCAGGGGCGGAGGAGCGATTTTGCTCCTAATGCCGCGTATATACGGTCGAAATTCCAACGGAGGCTTGCCCGTGGAAAAGTCCGACCGTGTGTACGCGGCATAACCTTTTATGCCGCGTACATACGGTCGAAATTCCGACGAAGGCTTGACCGTGTGTACGCGGCATAACTTTTTTGCGGGAGGATGCCCCCATGCTTCGGCATATATGCCCATCATTAGAAGTGGGTGGATGAAGGGAGGTATTCTAATGGTGGGCATACCCACCAATCAATCTCTTTTTTTCGTTCAGCCAATAGGCTGTATGAAAAAAAAGATTACAATACATGTCCAACAAGGACCAGCAACGTACTGGCATGTTGCTGGACTTTGAATGTTTATACCAGAATGATGCCTGCGGGTTTAGGTATCATCTTGGTATCATTCTTTTCAGCCAGCAGCCGGCTTTCATGTAAAAGCAATTCTAGCAGATAGTTAGCCTCTAGACTGCTTTTACAAGCAGTGGGAGGGAATGTCCCCCCCCCGGATATAAAAAGCGCCATTGGGAAATTGGGAAAGCATTTTATCACACCGATCTTGGTGTGGTCAGATGCTTTGAGGGCAGAGGAAAGATCTAGGGTCTAACCCCCCAATTTTTTTCAAAAAAAGAGTACCTGTCACTACTTATTGCTATCATAGGGGATATTTACATTCCCTGAGATAACGATAAAAATGGTAAAAAAATAAAATATGGAAGGCACAGTTTAAAAATAAAATAAAAAAGCCAAATAAATAATAAAAAAAAAAAAAAAAAAAAAAAAAGCACCGCTGTCCCCCCCTGCTCTTGCGCAAAGGCGAACGCAAGCGTCGGTCTAGCGTCATATGTAAACAGCAATTGCATCATGCATGTGAGGTATCACCGCGAAGGTCAGATCGAGGGCAGTCATTTTAGCAGTAGACCTCCTCTGTAAATCTAACGTGGTAACCTGTAAAGGCTTTTAAATGCTTTTAAAAATGAATGTAGTTTGTCGCCGCTGCGCGTTTGTGCGCAATTTTAAAGCATGTCGTGTTTGGTATCCATGTACTCGGCCTATGATCATCTTTTTTATTTCATCAAACATTTGGGCAATATAGTGTTTTTTAGTGCATTAAAAATAAAAAAAGTGTGTTTTTCCCCCAAAAAATGCGTTTGAAAAATCGCTGCGCAAATACTGTGTGGAAAAAAATAATGCAACACCCACTATTTTAATCTGTAGGGCCTTTGCTTTAAAAAAATATATAATGTTTGGGGGTTCAACATAATTTTCTTGCAAAAAAAATTTTTTTTTCATGTAAACAAAAAGTGTCAGAAAGGGCTTTGTCTTCAAGTGGTTAGAAGAGTGGATGTAAGCTTCCTAATGTTGTGCATAAAATGCCAGGACAGTTCAAAACCCCCCCAAATGACCCCATTTTGTAAAGTAGACACCTCAAGCTATTTGCTGAGAGGCATGTTGAGCCCATTGAATATTTTTTTTTTTGTCCCAAGTGATTGAATAATGACCAAAAAAAAAAAAATGTACAAAAAGTTGTCACTAAATTATATATTGCTCAAACATGCCATGGGCATATGTGGAATTACACCCCAAAATACATTCTGTTGCTTCTCCTGAGTACGGGGATACCACATGTGTGGGACTTTTTGGGAGCCTAGTCGCGTACGGGACCCCAAAAACCAAGCACCGCCTTCAGGATTTCTATAGGTAGTGAGGAGTGAAATCAAAAATTTTTGCCCTTAGAAACCTTGAAGGCGGTGCTTGGTTTTTGGGGTCCCGTACGCGGCTAGGCTCCCAAAAAGTCCCACACATGTGGTATCCCCGTACTCAGGAGAAGCAGCAGAATGTATTTTGGGGTGTAATTTCACATATGCCCATGGCATGTGTGAGCAATATATCATTTAGTGACAACTTTGTGCAAAAAAAAAAAAGTTTGTCATATTCCCGCAACCTGTGGCAAAATATAAAATATTCCATGGACTCAACATGCCTCTCAGCAAATAGCTTGGGGTGTCTACTTTCCAAAATGGGGTAATTTGGGGGGGTATTGTGCTATTTTGGCATTTTATGGCCTTCGAAACTGTGATAGGTAGTGAGGAGTGAAATCAAAAATTTACACCCTTAGAAATCCTGAAGGCGGTGCTTGGTTTTTGGGGCCCTGTACGCGGCTAGGCTCCCAAAAAGTCCCACACATGTGGTATCCCCGTACTCAGGAAAAGCAGCAGAATGTATTTTGGGGTGCAATTCCACATATAACCATGGCATGTGTGAGCAATATATCATTTAGTGACAACTTTTTGCAATTTTTTTTTTTTTTTGTCATTATTCAATCACTTGGGACAAAAAAAAAATATTCAATGGGCTCAACATGCCTCTCAGCAATTTCCTTGGGGTGTCTACTTTCCAAAATGGGGTCATTTGGGGGGGGGTTTGTACTGCCCTGCCATTTTAGCACCTCAAGAAATGAGATAGGCAGTCATAAATTTAAAGCTGTGTAAATTTCAGAAAATGTACCCTAGTTTGTAAACGCTATAACTTTTGCGCAAACCAATAAATATACGCTTATTGACATTTTTTTTTACTAAAGACATGTGGCTGAATACATTTTGGCCTAAATGTATGACTAAAATTGAGTTTATTCGATTTTTCTTATAACAAAAAGTAGAAAATATCATTTTTTTTCAAAATTTTCGGTCTTTTTCTGTTTATATCGCAAAAAATAAAAATCGCAGAGGCAATCAAATACCATTAAAAGAAAGCTCTATTTGTGGGAAGAAAAGGACGCAAATTTCATTTGGGTACAACATTGCATGTCCGCACAATTTACAGTTAAAGCAGCGCAGTGCCGAATCCCAAAAACAGGCCTGGTCCTAATGGCCCGAAATGGTCCGGGGCTTAAGTGGTTAAGGGACCAAAAGTAATGGGACAGATTAACAATCATCAATCAAACTTTCACTTTTTAATACTTGGTTGCAAATCCTTTGCAGTCAATTACAGCCTGAAGTCTGGAACGCATAGACATCACAAGACGCTGGGTTTCATCCCTGGTGATGCTCTGCCAGGCCTCTACTGCAACTGTCTTCAGTTCCTGCTTGTTTTTGGGGCATTTTCCCTTCAGTTTTGTCTTCAGCAAGTGAAATGCATGCTCAATCGGATTCTGGTCAGGTGATTGACTTGGCCATTGCATAACATTCCACTTCTTTCCCTTAAAAAACTCTTTGATTGCTTTCGCAGTATGCTTCAGGGTCATTGTCCATCTGCACTGTGAAGCGCCGTCCAATGAGTTCTGAAGCATTTGGCTGAATATGAGCAGATAATAATATTTCCCGAAACACTTCAGAATTCATCCTGCTGCTTTTGTCAGCAGTCACATCATCAATAAATACAAGAGAACTAGTTCCATTGGCAGCCATACATGCCCACGCCATGACACTACCACCACCATGCTTCACTGATGAGGTGGTATGCTTTGGATCATGAGCAGTTCCTTTCCTTCTCCATACTCTTCTCTTCCCATCACTCTGGTACAAGTTGATCTTGGTCTCATCGGTCCATAGGATGTTGTTCCAGAACTGTGAAGGCATTTTTAGATGTTGTTTGGCAAACTCTAATCTGGCCTTCCTGTTTTTGAGGCTCACCAATGGTTTACATCTTGTGGTGAACCCTCTGTATTCACTCTGGTGAAGTCTTCTCTTGATTGTTGACTTTGACACACATACACCTACCTCCTGGAGAGTGTTCTTCATCTGGCCAACTGTTGTGAAGGGTGTTTTCTTCACCAGGGAAAGAATTCTTTGGTCATCCACCACAGTTGTTTTCCGTGGTCTTCCGGGTCCTTTGGTGATGTTGAGCTCACCGGTGCGTTCTTTCTTATTAAGGATGTTCCAAACAGTTGATTTGGCCACACCTAATGTTTTTGCTATCTCTCTGATGGGTTTGTTTTGTTTTTTCAGCCTAATGATGGCTTGCTTCACTGATAGTGACAGCTCTTTGGATCTCATATTGAGAGTTGATAGCAACAGATTCCAAATGCAAATAGCACACTTGAAATTAACTCTTTGTAAATGAGTTAATGAGGGAATAACACACACCTGGCCATGGAACAGCTGAGCAGCCAATTGTCCCATTACTTTTGGTCTCTTAAAAAGTGGGAGGCACATATAGAAACTGTTGTAATTCCTACACCGTTCACCTGATTTGGATGTAAATACTCTCAAATTAAAGCTGAAAGTCTGCAGTTAAAGCACATCTTGTTTGTTTCATTTCAAATACATTGTGGTGGTGTATAGAGCCAAAAAGATTAGAATTGTGTCAATGTCCCAATATTTATGGACCTGGCTGTATATCATCTTTGTATTTGGGCGTTTGCCTGGAGCACAGCTCTAAATCCTACCTAGTCTATACAAAGATTCAGTTCTACATTTGTAGCCGATTCAACTTCAGCCTTCAGGGATTGCAGAGGATGGTAAAAGAACAAGATCTTCAACTACCACAAGAACATCCTCTGTAATCTTGAGATCTACATGAAAGTAGATTGGATTCTATTTGTGTGCCGATACGTTCATCTCGTTGCGATTCATAATTGATATAAGAGAAGAGCGGATGATCATAAAGACTGAAGCTGCTGTGATTTGGATGCTTCATTTAAACTAGCAGGTGTACATGAGTTCACACGAACCCCACAAGATTTAAAGTGGTAGTAAACTGCTTTTTATCTTGTACCCACAGGTAATCCTATAATAAGTCTGGCCTGTAGGTACAGTGAAAATCCCCTGAACTTGCACCGTTTAGGAAATATTCCAATGTGTATTGACGTTACCGGCGCATGCGCACTGCAATCGTGGATGGCACACTCAAGTATGCAGTTCATTGAGAGTGCTGTAGCGAGATTGTGGCTCCCGCATGCATGAGCGACGTCATCGCGGCTCGGCTGGAGCCTGTGTACCTGGAAGGCAGACAGGGGTGAAGATGGAGCTCCTGTCAGCGATGACAGTGCACCGCTGGAGGGATCCATTTTACAGGTCTGACATAATGTGCTAGTATGTGGCGCATACTAGCACATTATGACTTAAACCTACAAGGGAACCTTTTTTTTAACAGCTTACTACCGCTTTAAAGCAGTAGTAAAGCACATTATGGTATATGCCATAATGTGCTAGTATTTATCACACACCTGTCATAATATACCCTTCACCGCTGCACCGTCACCGATCTCGCGGGTCCCAGGTGCTTCCATCTTCGCCCGGACTTCCATTTGGGTTCCGTCTGTTCAGCATCTTGAATGGTTGCAATGATGTAATTTGCATGTGCACAGGGGTCTATCATCGTAGCACACAGTTCAGGTGCCCTGAATGTATGCAGAGCTGGGCACGCTCACTGGTGACAGCCCATGATTGATCAGTGTACCGGCCTGCTTCCGGTACCATGTGACTGCTGTAACCAATCACAGCAGGTCACATGACAGTTGTTAACAATGGATGGCTTCCTTTCATGCCATCCTTTGTGTACAATTGTGTTGCTAGCTGTGATTGGTCACACTGATCACATGGTACAGACAGGGCCGATCACAGCCTATCTGTACCATGTGATTAACTGTGACCAATCACAGCTAATCACAACAAAACAGACTGAATGATTCAGTTTCATTCAGTAAAAATAGTTGCTTATACCAGTGAAATTCACTGGCATAAACCATCATAATATGTAAATTAACCACTTCCCGCCCGCCGTATGCAGAATGATGGCCGGGAAGTGGCTCTGTTATCCTGACTGGGCGTCATATGACGCCCAGCATGATAACATGTCGGCGCGCGCCCGTGGAGGTGCGCAGCGCGGGAATCACGAGTGCGGTGTGTCAGTCTGACATGCCGCATCTCCAATCATGGTAAGAAGCCTCTGGCCAATCACAGCGTGAACCAGGAAGTGACGGTAAACGGCATTCCTCGGTTCGCGCTGACAGGGAGAGCTGATCGGTGGCTCTCCCTGTCAGAGGGGGGGTCTGTGCTGATAATCAGCACATTGATTATCAGCACAGCCCCCATCAATTGTACCCATTAGCTGCCAATCGGTCCCCAGTCTGTGCTCCATCATAACCCCCTCTCAGTGCCCAATAAAGTGCCAATCAGTGCCCACCACAGTGCCAATCAGTGCCCAGCATTAACATCCAGTACCTGCCCAATCAGTGCTGCCCATCAGTGCCATCTATTAGTGTCCATCAGTGCAGCCTCATTAATGCACATCAGTGAAAGAAAGAAAAATTACCTGTTTGCAAAATTTTATAACTATGAGAATTTTTTTTTCAAATTCCAAAAAGAATTTTCGTTTGGCGAAAAATAAACCCAGTGGTGATCAAATATTACCAAAAAGAAATCTCTATTTGTGTGAGAAAAAAGATAAAAATGTAATATGGGTACAGTGTAGCACGACCGCGCAATTGTCATTCAAAGTGTGGGAGCGCTGAAAGCTGAAAATTTACCTGGCCAGGAAGAGGGTAAAAGTGCCCGGTAGGCAAGTGGTTAACTGTAGTTGTAGAACGCAGTTTCTAAACCAGCAATTAAATGTATTTCTTCATGACCCTTCAAAAGCGCTGCTAAAACGAAGGTAAATCTGTGTTTTTCGGCCTCTAGCGATGCATACTAGCTCATTATGATTTTTTGACTTACATGTTTTTTGTTTTTGTTTTTTTTGAGGGTTTACAACCGCTTTAAATACACTAACAAATTTAAACCAAACACTCTTTAAGCAGTTACAGCAAACAAGTTTTTTTTTTCTCTTTTTGGGATAAAGGTTTTACATTAATCGATCATTATAAGCACCCCTGTCAGTGGTAAATAGCTTTTCTCATCCCTCTAACTACTACATCTGCAAAACAGCTTGTTTTTTTGAAAAACGACACTCACTGGCCAGATCACCAGGTGAAATTTAAGGGAAAAAGGGCCTCAAAAAGTAAACTAATACAGCTATCACATCTAAGAATTGGCAAGCTGCAATATATTTTCTTTTGGGTGTAACAACGCTTGAAGTCATTGGAAGTAGTAAAGTTCACTTGTGTGCACAGATCTGCATATCAGTGCCGCCTATCAGTGCCCATCAATTCTACATATCAGTGCCTCCTCATCCGTGCCGACTCATCAGTGCCCATCAGTGAAGGAGCAAGCAAAATGTTATAACAGAAACGAAGAAAAACGTTTTTTTTTTCAAAAATTTCGGCCTTTTTTAGTTTGTTTAGCAAAAAAAGAAAACCCGCAGAGGTGATCAAATACCACCAAAAGAAAGCTCCATTTGTTGAAAGAAAATGATAAAAATTTCGTTTGGGTGTAGTGTTGCATGACTGCGCAATTGTCATTCAAAGTGCGACAGCGAGCGAAAGCTCAAAGCTGTCCTGGGCAGGAAGGGGCAAAAGTGCCCGGTATTGAAGTGGTTAAAAATAAAATAAAAAATCACTTCCCCAGAGCAGTAAAGTGTTACAGTGGTCACAGAGTAAAAAAAAAAAAAAGTAATACATAAGGAAATTTTTTTTTTTTTTTTTTTACATATTGTTACCATTCAGTGTCCCTGATCACCACCACACCCATTATATGATAACACTGTACTGCACTGGTGACCGTATGTAAAAAAAAAAATAACATGTTAACATTTTTTTTATTTCTTAATTTTTCCAAAATTGTGACAAAAAAATTACAACTTAAAAAAAAAAAAAATGGGTGGTCCGGAAGTGGGTTAAATGAGGCATGATACAAAAGTCATAAATTATCAATGTATTGTACAAGGATTTGACACATAAATGTATAAAGTGCACATAAAAAATGTTTGCCATATCAAGCCAATGGGTTACACATAACCATATATAATGTACATCAAGCTGGTATATTCTGAAATGCATGCTTTACATAACCAAGATGATTGCAATATAGGAGAGGAATGCATCTTGTGTCTCAACTTGTTTCGTAAATACTTTCACTTCTTCAGGAGTAGATGCCTCCAACAGCAGAATTTTAAAACGCATATTTATGCCTGATTTCATAGGCGTGCGCAGTTTATTGCATTAAACCTCCAACACATATGCAAGTGTGACATATTTACCGGCCTCTTTCCCACTATCCGTCCTGAAACAATGGGGGGGGGGGGGAGCAAGGGGGACCCGGGAAGCAGAAAGAAGATGAACAGGGACAGGAGGCGTGGCGGTAGTGGCATATATTGGTACCGATCCCCTGTATTTTGCTCCCATGGCAGCTGAATGTCGGGCAGAGGAGGAGAAGCCTACTTTCAGCTGCTGCAGGAGGAAAATACAGATCGGTTCCACTAAATTCCACCCCTGCTGCCCCTCCTGTCCAGATTCTGGGAGTCGGTAAGGAAGGATCGTATTTTACCTGTCACCTGCCAACGATCGGCGGGTAGATCGCGATTGACCGGTTGCCAACATAAGGATTAGGGTGTGCCCAGGCACACCTGGCACACCCCTTGCGCACGCCTATGCCTCATTTAAAGTCCTATGGGCCAATATTGTTTGTGTGGAAGAAAAGCATTTTTACCTACTCGATCCTCCGGTGCCCTTATATGCTCTCTGGTGCTGGACTGTCCCTTGATGTCATCACGTCCAGGGTTATAGACCCTGCATTGGTCTTAGAAAAATAAAAAATAAATTGCGCATAGAAACTGACAAGCTGCCAAAATTTCACTAGACATATAGTGCAAAAAGAACATATAAAACAACAATGTGGCGCTCTATATGTGAACAATGAAAAATCGTATACGAATGTAGACACATGAAGTCCAAAGTATAAATAAAATTATGATAAATAAACAACCAATGACGTGAAAATAATATGTAGCGGGGTGCTAAATTTAGGGGAAGTGTTGGGTGGTAGTTATGCCCAAACACCCTAATTGTTAGAGTTCTTGCAACCGTTTTTTGTCTGCAGGGAGAGTATTGGTGTATAGTTCCCTGTGGCCTGCAGGTGGCGCTGGCTGCCATAGTAGGCCGGGGTTGAATCGCTAATCCAGTGCTGTCCTTTGTGTGTGTCCCCTCTCAGCAGCCGTACGGTGGGTGTGGCAGGCCTGCTGTGCTGCCATAGTAGGCCGGGGTTGAACCGCTAATCCAGTGCTGTCCTTTGTGTGTCCCCTCTCAGCAGCCGTACGGTGGGTGTGGCAGGCCTGCTGTGCATGCTGGGAGAGGATATAAAAGGGGCAGACGCTGCCTGTTCAGGGTTCGTTGTCGGGGGTCCTACCCCAGGGTGTGTGTTCCTGTCCGTCCTGGGCACCTTTGGCCCAGGGGCGGAGGTCGGTGGATCAGTCCCAGGCACCTTTAGTCCTGGGGCTGCAACAAAGGTCTGGGCCCAGCACCTTCGGCTGGAGCCCATCGGGGATCGAGGAATCTCAGGGTGCCGCCTTGCGAGGGGACCCGTATCCTAGATGAGGAGGCCGGGGGAGGAACCGTTCCGAAGGACTGGTGCAGAAGTCATGGTGAAGGAAGGGTCCCGGTAACTCTCTGGAGGGATGTCTTTTATTTAATAGAGGCCAAGTTCACCAGGTCTGTGGCAGAGATCAAGTGTAAAGTTTGAGTACCATATCGGCTGCTAGTCCTAAGTTAGGGAGACTATCCGAATTAGGCTGAGTCTGCTTGAGAATCGGAGCAGTGAATTGGGTTACGTTTGTCTCTGGACCTCTTCCACATCTTATGCGGCGTACACACGATCGTTTTTCATGCCATTTTTTAAAACAACGTTTTTCTCGTCGTTTTTTTTCTTGTTTCCTCTCAAGCCTGTCTTGCATCCACACGATCATTAAAAAAAACGCTCAAGCAAAGCGCAGTGACGTACAACACGTACGACGGCACTATAAAGGGGCAGTTCCGTTCGGATGGCGCCACCCTTCATGTTAGTAAAGTTTGTTGAGCGACGTTTCGTGCTTTTCAGCCTCGTGCTTTTCAGTCCGTTACAGCGTGACGAATGTGCCATCTCCATTTCCAACGCTAGCTTTACCAAAACGTGCGCTCCCGTCTCATACTTGATTCTGAGCATGCACGTTTTTTTTTCACCTCGTAAAAGCATACACACCATCGTTTTTCACGTCGTTAAAAAAAACGATGTGAAAAAATAGAGCACGTTCGAAATTTTTAATGGCCGTTTTTCACGCCGTTAAAAATGCTCTGGAGCCTACACACGATCGGTTTTAATGCCCATTTTTAAAAATTGCATTTTTAACGGCATGAAAAACGATCGTGTGTACGCGGCATTAAGCTGTCCTGTCCTCTCTCCAACCTTTTCTGTCAGAGACTGTGTTTTACAAGAAAATAAACTCTACGTTGGAGTTGCAGCTGGTGTGGACATTCAAGTTACTGTGGGGATACAAGGACTTGTCTTTATTTAATATAGAGGTGAGAGACATTCTCTGACTGGGGAGGACCCATCAACAACACCGCTCAACCTCTTCACATAGGAGGGTACGGGCTTGTGGCGGGGGTGTGCCTCTCTCTTCCTGCGAGGAGCCGAACAAGGCAGGTAAAGAGAGGGGTCTGTGCGCTACAAATAATAAGTGAAAAAAATTTATAAAAAAAGAGCACTGTTCAAAATGAATCAAAATTCATAGATAAACTTTGTGGGATAGTCCATCATAAGAAATGAATTATGTGCATAAAGAAGTCTCTCGTGTTTTTCAAAGTGAATGAAAAGTTGATCTTTAGGCCTCATGCCCACTGGCGTTTTTACAGCTGCGTTTTTTGCAGCTTAAAAACGCCTGTCCATGTTATTGTTAGGCCTCATGCCCACGGGCGTTTTTTCAGCCGCGTTTTTGAGCGTTTTTTACAGCTTAAAAACGCCTGTCCATGTTAGTCTATAGCTTCATGCCCACCTAGGCGTTTTTGAGCTGTAAAGAGCATAGGCGTTTGTAAGCTGTAAAAAAAACCCAGGGCCAGTGCGTTCCTCAGCGTCAGAATTTGGCAGGAAAAAACGCGAGCGTCAAAAAACGCGCAAAAACGCGCACTAACGCGCGGTCGCGTTTTTAGCTCCGACGTTTTTTTTTAAAAAAAAATATATATTTACAATAACATGGACTGGCGTTTTTAAGCTGCAAAAAACGCAGCTGTAAAAACGCCAGTGGGCATGAGGCCTAACAAAACAAAACATAAAAACATAAAACCAAAAAAAAAAAAAACATAGTGTGACACTGTATGGTAGGTCTTGATGACATCAGAACCTTATACCACTGGAGCATGGGGGAGAAGACCCTGCAGGGCCTGTCTATCAGCATGGAGGAGCTGAGGATTCGGTAAGTAAATCTTTTAAACAATCTCCAAGACTTAAAGGAGCAATTTACCTTTGTAGTGCAGGTGCATCCCTACTGCGAGGGATCATTATTTGACGTTTCCCAGAGTCTGGCTTTTAAAGGATCAGTCCATCCCAAACCAAAAGAAAGCTTTTCGGTAGATGCTGGGAGGAAAGTGATCACAGAATCGGTAAGATTCCATAATACTAAAAACTTATTATTTTGCAGTTTAATTTTTTACCACTAGATGTCACAATCTCATCACTAAAACTTTCAACCTTCTGATAAATGGAAATTTTAAGGAAATGTTTGAAGAAAATTCAGCTCATGAAAATATTCAGTGACCAAATGATTCTGTGTGCATTTAAACTCTGTAAAGAAGCAAGTGATCTCTATTATAGCCTGGAGCGCCGGGAATGTATTACATTCACAAGGAACATTTCAGCAACCAGTGGCGGCTGGTGATCAAAAATTTTCGGGGGGTGCAAACGAACTGAAAAATTCTGAAAAATACTGAAAGAAAAACATCAATTGCAGCCACTGTGCCCATCATATGCAGCCACCTGTGCCCATAATATGCAGCCAACTGTGCCCATCATATGCAGACTCTGTGCCCAGCAAATGCAGCCACTGTGCCCATCATATGAAGCCACCTGTGCCCATCATATGAAGCCACCTGTGCTCATCATATGCAGCCACCTGTGCTCATCATATGAAGCCACCTGTGCTCATCATATGCAGCCACCTGTGCTCATCATATGCAGCCAACTGTGCCCATCATAAGCAGCCACCTGTGCCCAACATATGCAGCCACCTGTGCCCATCATATGCAGCCATTGTGCCCATCATATGCGGACTCTGTGCCCATCATATGCAGCCACTTGTGCCCATCATATGCAGCCACTGTGCCCATCATATGCAGCCACTGTGCCCACAATATGCAGCCACTTGTGCCCATCATATGCAGCCACTGTGCCCATCATATACAGACTCTGTGCCCATCATATACAGACTCTGTGCAAATCATATGCAGACTCAGTACCCATCATATGCAGCCAACTGTGCCCATCATATGCAGCCTTTGTGGCCATAATATGCAGCCACTGTGCCCCCCCCCCGCCCGCCCGCTGTCACCCCGCACTTACCCCATCGTGTTTGGGCGAGCTGTGGGACGGTAGCACGGCAATGGCTCCTGTGTGTCCTCCGACTCCTCTGTGCATGTCTTCTTTCTGTATTTCTTGGCGCCAATGGGAGCGCCTCTGCCTTCAGCCAATCAGGTGCCCGGTTCTGTGTTAGCAAAGCATTGCTAACACACCTGGGTGCAATGGATTGTGCTCACAGGTCACCTTTTTTGACGCCTATCAGAGCCTATGGCTCTAATCAGGTGCTTCAAACACCCCCCCCCCCCCCCCGCCGCCATAATTCAGACCCTCGGCACCCGAAAAGGGGACGGACATCTTAATAGGGAGTGTCTACAGTGGGCGTGAATAGATTCATGCAATGCATAAATCTATCCATAGTGCATAGGGGTTGTGGCTGGAGAGAGGGAGTGGCACCCGAGCGCCCCTAATGAACGCACCGCCACTGATGCATATATGTGCAGTGGCAAAGAGGCTGCATTTTAATGCCCACACGCTGCACATATGCATTTATGGGCAGCATAGCTTTCTGTGCATTCACTGTGTGCTCCCAGCACAGAGTCCAAGCTGTCAAAGACAGTTCTTGGTCTGTACTAATGATCCGAGACCAATGGGACTGGCTCCCAGTCACATGACCACTGACAGCTAATCACAGTGGCCCAGGGGTCAAGTCCTGGGGAAAAAAGTGTGGGAACGCTCACCCAAGATCCACTCCCCCACCAAAAAAAAATAAAAAAACCTACACTGACGGTAGTGACCTATATACACTGACACACCTACACTGACGGTAGTGACCTATATACACTGACGGTAGTGACCTATAAACACTGACCTAACTGACCTACACTTACCTACCTACACTGACCTATATACACTGACATTTACATACACATTACACTGTCTGACCTACCTCAGCTCAGCGGTGTCACAGCAGGCACTATTGCAGTCAGTCATTCCGTCAGAGGAGGAGCCTGGAGTCATTCTGTCAGAGGAGGAGCCTGGAGGGGAGGAGAGCCGAGGAGTCTGGAGGAGAGCCTGAGGAGAGCCGGAGAGGAGAGAAGAGCCGCCCGCCCGAGTGGGGGTGTGGCGCGGTGGCCGATTTGTAATTCCCGCCTTCTGGAGTCTGCAGTGCCTATGATGAGCGGGACCTGCTGTTATGGCACTCGGCGAGTCGGCAGGACTCGGCCACATTCGGCGGCGCTCGGGATCAGATCGGTCCCGGCGCTCGCCACTCGGGGGCTGCAAAGGGAACGGCGTTCCTGCTGTGAAAAAAGTGCAGGGACACAGTTCCCACGTGTTCCCGCAGGACTCGAGCCCTGCAATGGCCGCATGATAAGGCAGACCTTCCTGCCCCCTGGGAGTATTAGCTCACTTAATGGGATACTGAGATGGGTGTGAAGGGGTTAAGCTGTCAGGACAGGGATGTCGGACTCTCCTCCCTTGGCAAGTTACATGTATTGATGAGCTTTGGGCTTGTGTTGGTGGGATCAGTTTGATATGCCTCTAAGATCATTCATTGACAATTCCAACGTTGCTTCAAGCAAGTTTTGCATAGACTTGGATATAAACGCCAACTATGAGGTCTATGAATAAAAATTTGCTGTTCGGATGTCCTAAGCATTTGCACAGGCCCCACGAATGATCCCTTTATTATTTGTACTGTTGTATCTCCTATGATCATCAGCTATGGCCATAATGCAGTATTTTCCTTAAAGGGTAATTCCTCTCTATGTACGATGCAAGGATTTTAACAAACTTTGTTGCAGATTCCTACCTTTTGTTACTCTGAAGAAATCCCTGTGTGTTCCTCTGTGCCCCCCTGCCTAGTGAATCTAATGGGAGTGGTATCATAATTATCAACCAGATGCTGCAGAATCAGGGCTCTAATGAGGAAAGTAGCAGGTCTGCATCCCTTTAGACGTGATTTCCTATTGGGAGTAGCTCACCAAAAATTACATTTTTGTTGCAGGGGATGACCAATATCTGACTTGTATCTTAGTGTAGACTTCTGGGAAAATCAGTGAGCCAATCACACAAGCAGGAAATGATGTTTCTGGGGGGCGTTCTGTACACATTCTGTGTACAGAACACCTCCAGATAGCCATATTGTATTGCACTTTGCAGAGAAAAACAGAGCAGCAGATTGAAAAGGAAAGGTCATTTTTAATAACATTCAATTGCAATATGACTTTAAGTCGCAATTGTATATGCTATATATTTTTTTTTTTATATTTTCTATTTTTTTCCAATGAAAGTGGAGATACCCTTTAAATACCTTAACCACTTAAAGACCGCCGCACGACGATATATGTCGGCAGAATGGCACAGACAGGCATATGCACGTACCTGGACGTACCTGCCTTCCAGCGGGTGGGGGGTCCGATCGGTGCCCGCGGCGGTCCGTATCGCTTCAGGAGCGATCCGTGATGAGGGGGCGGCCATTGATTTCTGGCCACCCCCTCACGATCGCTCCTGGCGAATGAGAAGTTTCCCCTGCCTGTGAATTGTAAACACAGGCAGGAGGAAGTGATGTCATCTCTCCTCGCAGCGGTCTTTTCGTCCAGAGCGCCGAGGAGAGAAGACATCAAGTAAGTGCCCTAACACTACACTGACACCAGAACACATAGGCACACTTTCCACCCTCCAGATCACCCCCTGCACCGTGCGATCTAATCGCCAGGGCTTACCCCAGAGGCTTGTAGATTGCCGTCTTAGGCTGGGGGAGAGAGCCTGCTTGAAGTGTAATAATTTGCTCGCTGTGATGTGGAGGGGTAATAGGAATATTTTCGTTCTTATCTCCCTTCACGCAGACACGACAGTCCAAATTCCTACGACGACTGGTGTTGTGGAGAAACCCCTCTGTGTCCACGAATATAACCAAAATATGGGAGGGGTGGACCTCAACGACCAGTTGTTGGCGCCGCACCTAGTTGCCCGTAAGGCCAGACGCTGGCACAAAAAAGTGTCTGTTTACTTATTTCAATTGGCTTTGCTAAACGCTCATGTGCTATACAGAGCTTCAGGATGGACTTTATCCTTCCTTAAATTCCAGGATGAGATAGTCACAGACCTCCTGTATCCAGGCAGTTCTGCACCTCACCATCCCCTACCAAATGCAGTAAGCCGGCTGCATGCGTTATTTTTGTCCACTCTGTCCTGACAATCCTGGTCTTTGCATTGGTGAATGTTTTAAACGCTACCACACACTAGTGAAGTTTTAGCATAGGGTACAGCATTTCACAGACTGGGACACACTTACACAGGGTCTCCCAAGATGCCATCGCATTTTGAGAGACCCGAACCTGGAACCGAACCATTACAGTTGTTACAGTTACAGCTACAAAAAAAGTGTAAAGAAAAAAAAAAAAAGGTGAAAAAAATTAAAATAAAACAACACAAAAAGAATATAAAAAAAAAAAAAAAAAATTAGTTGTCGTTTTATTGTTCTCTCTCTCTCTCTCTCTATTGTTCTGCTCTTTTTTTTTTACTGTATTCTATTCTACAGTGTTTTATTGTTATGTTTTATCATTTTTGCTTTTCGGGCATGTAATTTTTTTATGCTTTACTGTTTACTGTGTTTTATTGTTAACCATTTTTTGGGGTTTTCAGGTACGCCATTCAGTTGCAGCGCAGATTTATTTACCTTGACAGCAACAGCGTTTGCTCCCACGATACATAAAGCTGTGACTCCAACGCTGTAGGAGGTGATTTCACCACCACAGTTAAAAAAAAGAGCATATATGCCGAAGCATGGGGGCAGCAGGGGCGGAGGAGCGATTTGCTCCTAATGCAGCGTACATACGGTCAAAATTCCGACGGAGGCTTGCCCGTGGAAAAGTCAGACCGTGTGTACGCGGCATAACTTTTGTGGGAGGATGCCCCCATGCTTCAGCATATATACATTTTAGGCACAGGTTGCGTTAAATTGTTTTTAATTTTTTACTATTTTTTTTTGTATTTGCTTTGCAGGTATGGTATGGTAAGGTCTTACTGTTATACTGTAATGTTACTTTGTTTTAATGTTAACCATCATTTGCTTAGCAGGTACGCCATTCAGTTGCAGCACGGATTTATTTATCTTGACAGCAACAGCGTTTGCTCCCACGATACATAAAGCCGTGACTCCAACGCTGTAGAAGGTGATTTCACCACCACAGTTAAAAAAAGAGCATATATGCCGAAGCATAGGGGCAGCAGGGGCGGAGGAGCGATTTTGCTCCTAATGCCGCGTACATACGGTCGTAATTCTGACGGAGGCTTGCCCGTGGAAAAGTCCGACCGTGTGTACGCGGCATAACTTTTTTGCGGGAGGATGCCCCCATGCTTCGGCATATATATATTTTAGGCACAGGTTGCGTTAAAAAAATTTTTTTCAATTTTTTTTTTTGGTATTTGCTTTGCAGGTATGGTATGGTAAGGTCTTACTGTTATACTGTAATGTTAATTTGTTTTAATGTTAACCATCATTTGCTTAGCAGGTACGCCATTCAGTTTCAGCGCAGATTTATTTATCTTGACAGCAACAGCGTTTGCTCCCACGATACATAAAGCCGTGACTCCAACATTGTAGGATGGGGGCAGCAGGGGCGGAGGAGCGATTTGCTCCTAATGCCGCGTACATACGGTCAAAATTCCGACGGAGGCTTGCCCGTGGAAAAGTCTGACCGTGTGTACGCTGCATAACTTTTGCGGGAGGATGCCCCCATGCTTCGGCATATATAAATGGTGCATGTATGCCCATCATTAGAAGTGGGTGGATGAAGGGCGGTATTCTAATGGTGGGCATACCCACTGATTAATCTCTTTTTTTCATTCAGCCAAGAGGCTGCATGAAAAAAAAGATTACAATATATGCCCAACAAGGACCAGCAACGTACTGGTATGTTGCTGGACTTTGAATGTTTATAACAGAATGATGCCTGCGGGTTTAGGTATCATCTTGGTATCATTCTTTTCAGCCAGCGGTCGGCTTTCATGTAAAAGCAATCCTAGCGGCTAATTAGCCTCTAGACTTCTTTAACAAGCAATGGGAGGAAATGCCCCCCCCCCACCATCTTCCATGGTTTTCTCTGGCTCTCCTGTCCCAACAGGGAACCTAAGAATGCAGCCGGTGGTTCCGCCAGCTGACCATAGAGCTGATAAGAGACCAGAATGACTCCAATCATCTCTATGGCCTGAAGAAACCGGAAGCTACGAGCGTTTCATGACTTCGATTTCGCCGGATATAAACAGCGCCATTTGGAAATTGGGAAAGCATTTTATCACACCGATCTTGGTGTGGTCAGATGCTTTGAGGGCAGAGGAGAGATCTAGGGTCTAAAAGACCCCAATTTTTTCAAAAAAAGAGTACCTGTCATTACCTATTGCTATCATAGGGGATATTTACATTCCCTGAGATAACAATAAAAATGATTAAAAAACAAAAATGGAAGGAACAGTTTAAAAATAAAATAAAAAAGATAAATAAAAATTAATAATAAAAAGAGCACCCCTGTCCCCCCCCCTGTTCTCGCGCAAAGGCGAACGCAAGCGTCGGTCTGGCGTCATATGTAAACAGCAATTGCACCATGCATGTGAGGTATCACCGTGAAGGTCAGATCAAGGGTAGTAATTTTAGCAGTAGATCTCCTCTGTAAATCTAAAGTGGTAACCTGTAAAGTATTTTAAAGGCTTTTAAAAATGTATGTAGTTTGTCGCCACTGTGCGTTTGTGCGCAATTTTAAAGCATGTCATGTTTGGTATCCATGTACTCGGCCTAAGATCATCTTTTTAATTTCATCAAACATTTTGGCAATATAGTGTGTTTTAGAGCATTAAAAATAAAAAAAAAGTGTGTTTTTTCCAAAATAAATGCGTTTGAAAAATCACTGCGCAAATACTGTGTAGAAAAAAAAAATGCAACACCCACCATTTTAATCTGTTGGGCCTTTGCTTAAAAATATATATATAATGTTTGGGGGTTCAAAATAATTTTCTTGCAAAAAAAATATTTTTTCATGTAAACAAAAAGTGTCAGAAAGGGCTTTGTCTTCAAGTAGTTAGAAGAGTGGATGATGTGTGACATAAGCTTCTAAATGTTGTGCATAAAATGCCAGGACAGTTCAAAACCCCCCCAAATGACCCCATTTTGGAAAGTAGACACCCCAAGCTATTTTCTGAGAGGCATGTCGAGTCCATGGAATATTTTATATTTTGACACAAGTTGCGGGAAAAAGACAATTAAAAAAAAAAAACTTTTGCACAAAGTTGTCACTAAATGATATATCGCTCACACATGCCATGGGCATATGTGGAATTGCACCCCAAAATACATTCTGCTGCTTCTCCTGAGTACGGGGATACCACATGTGTGAGACTTTTTGGGAGCCTAGCCGCGTACGGGACCCCAAAATCCAAGCACCGCCTTCAGGCTTTCTAAGGGTGTAAATTTTTGATTTCACTCCTCACTGCTTATCACAGTTTCGGAGGCCATGGAACGCCCAGATGGCACAAACCCTCCCAAATGACCCCATTTTGGAAAGTAGACACCCCAAGCTATTTTCTGAGAGGAATGGTGAGTATTTTGCAGATCTCGCTTTTTGTCGCAAAGTTTTGAAATTTGAAAAAAGAAAAAAAATACAGTTTTCTTTTCTTTCTTCATTTTCAGAAACAAATGAGAGCTGCAAAATACTCACCATTCCTCTCAGCAAATAGCTTGGGGTGTCTACTTTCCAAAATGGGGTCATTTAGGGGGGGGGGGGTTTGTGCCATCTTGGCATTTAATGGCCTTCAAAACTGTGATAGGTAGTGAGGAGTGAAATCAAAAAATTACACCCTTAGAAATGCTAAAGGCAGTGCTTGGTTTTCGGGGTCCCATACGCGGCTAGGCTCCCAAAAAGTCTCACACATGTGGTATCCCCATACTCAGGAGAAGCAGCAGAATGTATTTTGGGGTGTAATTCCACATATGCCCATGGCATGTTTGAGCAATATATCATTTAGTGACAACTTTGTGCAAAAAAAAAAAAAAAGTTTGTCATATTCCCGCAACTTGTGGCAAAATATAAAATATTCCATGGACTCAACATGCCTCTCAGAAAATAGCTTGGGGTGTCTACTTTCCAAAATGGGGTCATTTGGGGGAGGGGTTTGTGCCATCTTGGCATTTTATGGCCTTCAAAACTGTCATAGGTAGTGATAGGTAGTGAGGAGTGAAAGTCAAAAATGTATGCCCTTAGAAATCCTGAAGGCGGTGCTTGGTTTTCGGGGTCCTGTACGCGGTTAGGCTCCCAAAAAGTCCCACACATGTGGTATCTCCTTACTCAGAAGAAGAAGAAGCAGAATGTGTTTTGGTGTGCAATTCCACATATGCCCATGGCATTTTTGAGCAATATATCATTTAGTGACAACTTTGTGCAAAAAAAAAAAACACGTTGTCATATTTCCGCAACTTGTGGCAAAATATAAAATATTCCATGGACTCAACATGCCTCTCAGTAAATAGCTTGGGGTGTCTACTTTCCAAAATGGGGTCATTTGTTTTTTTTTTTGCTATCTTGGCATTTTATGGCCTTCGAAACTGTGATAGGTAGTGAGGAGTGAAATCAAAAATTTGCGCCCTTAGAAATCCTGAAGGCGGTGATTGGATTTTGGGGTCCCATACGCGGCTAGGCTCCCAAAAAGTCCCACACATGTGGTATCCCCGTACTCAGGAAAAGCAGCAAAATGTATTTTGGGGTGCAATTCCACATATAACCATGGCATGTGTGAGCAATATATCATTTAGTGACAACTTTTTGTAATTTTTATTTTTTTTGTCATTATTCAATCACTTGGGTCAAAAAAATAAAAAACTATTCAATGGGCTCAACATGCCTCTCAGCAATTTCCTTGGGGTGTCTACTTTCCAAAATTGGGTCATTTGGGGGGGGGGGGGTTTGTACTGCCCTGCCATTTTATCACCTCAAGAAATTAGATAGGCAGTCATAAATTAAAAGCTGTGTAAATTCCAGAAAATGTACCCTAGTTTGTAGACGCTATAACTTTTGCGCAAACCAATAAATATACGCTTATTGACATTTTTTTTACTAAAGACATGTGGCTGAATACATTTTGGCCTAAATGTATGACTAAAATTGAGTTTATTCGATTTTTCTTATAACAAAAAGTAGAGAATATATTTTTTGGAAAAACAATTCAGTTTAAATAAAAATCGCAGAGGCAATCAAATACCATCAAAAGAAAGCTCTATTTGTGGGAAAAAAGGACACAAAATTCATTTGAGTACAACATTGCATGACCGCGCAATTACCAGTTAAAGCAGCGCAGTGCGAAATTGTAAAAAGACCTCTGGTCCTTCGGCTGACATATGGTCCGGGGCTGAAGTGGTTAAAAAACACACTGCTGCAGCACCGTTACAAATCCAAATTTGGATTTAAGGGAAACCAGCAACTGCCTAGTTCGCCTAGCGGTAGCGCCAACCCTGGCTGCACTTCCTGCAGCCAAGAAATGAGGAAGGCTTGTCTGACTTGCTGCAGCTCTAAAAGGCAACCTGGGGCTCTCCAACTGTTGTGGAACTACATTTCCCATGAGGTATTGCAAGGCTGGCAGTTACAATTACTCCCAGAGGCATGATGGGACTTGTAGTTCTGCAACAGCTGGAGGGCCCCAGGTTGCCTACCCCTGCTCTAGTGTGTGCTAGATGTAGTTTAGGGTTTGTTAGTATAGGTAAATTTAGTGAGCCAGGGCTGCATGACTCATCTGGCAGCTCCCTCTCTGGCACTTCCCCCTAGTCTGGAAGATTGTAGAATCTTCTAGAACTGGAGGGTGGGAGTAATGAATATTTACGAGGCCTCAGCCAATCCCCAGTAGTGGGTGGGCAGGGGGAAGGGCTTACCTCATAAATAGGCATGGACCATGCCAACAGGGGCAGTCATGTGGAAGATGGAGATGGAGTGCTGAGGTGGCTGTTGGTGGCCCTCTGGGATACCCCCTAGTCTAGGTAGGGCTGACCTTGGGCTGGGGCTCAGGTGCTGGAAGGATCCTGCTATAACACATGGATGAAACCCTTCCTGGAGGCACGGGAGCAAGAGAGAGGACAGTGTGAGTAGGTCAGCACTACTGGGGACTTACAAGGGGGGAGACTGCCACAGTTCTCCTTGAAGACCGTGGTACCCTGGGAGATCTCCTGAGAGTCAGCCGGGTAGGCTGATAAGTTTCAGTCTGGAGCAGTGGTTCTCAACCCTGTCCTCAAATACCCCCAACAGGCCATGTTTTTGGAATTTCTCTTAGATAAAATAGCTGTCCAAAATACCAAGCCATTGACTCTGATTTAAAGCTCCTGTGCAAGATAAAGGAAAACCTGCAAACATGGCCTGTTGGGGGTACATGAGGACAGGTTTGAGAACCACTGGTCTGGCGGACTGGTGTGGAGAAGTTAGCCTGGAGGCCTAGCGAAAAGGGCAGCTGCAGCCAGGTGGACTGGCAGTGCCTGAAGAGGTGGTGCTGGGACCAGTAGCCACAGGAGGACAAGTACAAGCTGATCACTGTGTTCTGCTACACCACAAGGGGCTTTGAGTTCTTGCCTGTAAAGGGCCATTGATTAAATCTGACTGAGAGTTTGTCAGATCTACTAACAGTGATCTTGCTGGAGTCTGCAAGCAAGCAAAGTGCAGGAGGAGTGTCAAGGAGACTGTATATATAGACTGTGTCCCTAAAGATGTTGTCAACGTTTTGTTGCTGAAGCCAAGTGGGTATCCCATGACCTCCCATCCCCATCCACGTTTTAACCCTCAATAAATGACAAAAAAACAAAGTCACGGACTGATCTCTGGAGTGCCTGTTCTCTGTGGCTCTTAAGGGGGTACGCTACATACACATTATGGGAAGCTCACAGTGTGCAGTGAAATCAGTAAGTGATTTCTGTGCAGTAGAGGAGTAGAGAAGTGTGCAAGACCAAAGGGAAGGTTGGAGTTTATCTTAAAGACATTTGAAGTGAACTTAAACATAGTTAGAGCATTTGCTGTATAGCTTCAGCAGTGTCACTTATTGATTTCACTCGTTGCCTGGAATTGCTCTTTTAATGGGTGAAACAGACAATGTTATAATGCATTGTGGAATATCGGACAGCCGTCTTGAATACAGAATCGGAGGATGGGCAATAATTATTTCGTCCGTCTTCTTCTGCAATTCATTTTTGGCTCTTTTGTTCGATTTCAGAGCCGGGTTATAAGCCAGGCTGAATTCTATTGTCCTGCCGGCTCTGCTTCATTTGACAGGAGACGCAGATATTTTTGTGCAATGCAGGGAGAGTCTGATAAGTCGGCTGTGATTGATCCGGCCATCAAGCTATCTTATGCCGTGAGACGTACAGCGAATTTACCAGCTGACAAAACCCGAACCCACAACAGAAAAGTCAATGTTGAAGTATAGCCTGGCCGAGCCGTCTGTCCATTGAGAAGCAAACAGTAATGGGATAACAGCAGCTGTTATCTGGATGGGAGAATGGAAGGAAGGGCAGCGAGATTATCGGAGATGCAGGTTAAGGTTGAACTTTACAGATATATGGGGGAACACATGCTGTGTATGAACAATCAGGCTGCATATATACAGGTAGGGTGACCACGTGTCCCGGATTGCCCGGGATTATCCCGTAATTTTAATTTGTGTCCCGGGAGCCTTCATTCCGGGACAATACAGTGTCCCAGAATGAAATAAGGACTGGCTGCCAGCCTGCCACAGTGCCACTGTAATTAAAGATTGCCAAACTCACTGGTGGCTAGGGCCGCCCCACTTAGCGTGTAGCAACCAGTGACGTCACATTTTGCAGAGAGAGAGGAGGGAGGTGGCCAGCCGAGGGAACAGGCCTTTACCCAGTGCTGCCTGCACTGCGCTCTCGGAGACTCCGACTCGACTCCACCCACCACCTCCTTCTCCTCTCCTCCTCCTCCGGCCGTGGCAGAAGCACCAGAGAGTGCAGCATCACAGTCACTTACGTCCGACCGAGTCCTCCGACCTCCACCTCCAGGCCAGCCCACTGACTTCCACAGCTCGGCTCAGGTCAGGTGTTCCCGGTCCGTCCGTCCCGACCTCCCGCTGCCCGCAGTGCATTTCAGGCATCATCAGCCCGGGCCGTGACATCTCCGACCTCCTCCAGGCTCCTCCTCCTCCCGTCCGGGCAGCCCGACTGCCTGCCTGAACCAGAAGAGAAGACCGGCGCTGGCTGAAGACTGCCCCCACCAGACCAGTCACCAGACAGAGTCAGACTCCAGATTAATGGTGAGCAAAGCAAATGGAACTGGAGCATATGATCAGGTGACCAATAGCGGCAATTGACACTGGCTGGCAGCTTCTGATGGGGCACAGTGTCAGTAGCAGCAATTGATGGGCACACTGGCAGAATTTGATCATGGTGCACAGTGCGGCAATTGATGCAAACACTTCCCCTAAGTTTAGGACCCCACTACAAGTATAAGCATGCATATGTACTCAGTACTTAGTTTGGGCCCCTTTTGCAGCAATTACTGCCTCAATGTGGCATGGCATGGAAGCCATCAGCCTGTGGCACTGCTGAGGTGTTATGGAAGACCAGGATGCTTCAATAGCGGCCTTCTGCTCTTTTGCATTGTTCGGTCTCTTGTCTCTCATCTTTCTCTTGGCAATGCCCCATAGATTCTCTATGGGGTTCAGGTTAGGCGAGTTTGCTGGCCAATCAAGCACAGTAATCCCACGGTTAATTGAACCAGGTTTTGGTGCTTTTGGCAGTGTGGGCAGGTGCCAAGTCCTGCTGGAAAATTAAGTCGGCATCTCCATAAAGCTCGTCTGTGGACAGAAGCATGAAGTGCTCCAAAATCTCCTGGTAGACGGTGACCCTGGACTTAATGAAGCACAGTGGACCAACACCAGCAGATGACACGGCTCCCCAAATCAACACAGACTGTGGAAACTTCACACTGGACTTCAAGCATCTTGCAGTGTGTGCCTCTCCAT
Organism: Rana muscosa; assembly: GCA_029206835.1. Classification (NCBI taxonomy): domain Eukaryota; kingdom Metazoa; phylum Chordata; class Amphibia; order Anura; family Ranidae; genus Rana; species Rana muscosa. The sequence goes on along the minus strand of CM055116.1, from coordinate 1,221,456,323 downwards.
TCTTCCTCCATACTCCGGCTCCTTGGTTTCCAAATGAGACGCAAAATGTGTTCTCATCAGAAAAGAGGACTTCGGACCACTGAGCAACAGACCAGGTGAGTTTTTCTTCAGCCCAGGTAAGACGCTTCTGATGTTGTTTGTTGTTCAGGAGTTGCTTGACAAGAGGAATACGACATTTGAAGCCCATGTCCAGGATCTGTCTGTGTGTGGTGGCTCTTGCTGCACTGACTCCAGCCTCAGTCCACTCCTTGTGAAAGCCCCCAACACTTTTGAAGGGCCTTTTCCTGACAATCCTCTCCAGGCCGTGGTTATCCCTGCTGCTTGTGCAACTTTTTCTTCCACACTTTTCCCTTCCACATAACTTTCTATTAATGTGCTTTGATACAGCACTTTGGGAACATCCAACTTCTTTTGCAATTACCTTTTAAAGGCTTTCCCTCCTTATGGAGGGTGTCAATGATGATTTTCTGCACAACTGTCAGGTCAGCAGTCTTTCCCATGATTGTGATTCCTACTGAACCAGACTGGGAGACCATTTAAAGGCTCCAGAACCCTTTGCAGGTGTTATGGCTTAATTAGCTGATTAGAGTGGGGCACTTTGAGCCTAGAATATTGCACCTTTTCACAATATTCTAATTTTCTGAGATTGTGGATTTGGGGTTTTCATGAGCTGTAAGCCATAATCATCACAATTATGACAAATCACGGCTTGAACTATCTTGCTTTGCATGTAATGAATCTATCTCATATATTAGTTTCACCTTTTAAGTTGCATTAGTGAAATAAATTAACTATACAATTTTTTTGAGTATCACAGAATAACCCCTTTTGCACATGGAAGCTGTATGGAGTAAAATGTTGGTGTATTTCCCCACCTGGAAGCCACAGCCATCCATAGAAATCAATGGCTGAACGCAGCTGAACGTTGGAACTAGTGTCAGAGGCGTACTAAGTGGGATGCGGGCCGCCACGGGTGACACACACTTGGGGGGTGTCAGGCCGGCGCCCCCCTGGGCTCCGCGGCTGAAGTGAAGACAGCGGGGTGGGTGGGTTTAAGCCGCGGCACCGCGCCGGTGACAGGAAGAGCCTGTAGTGGCTTTGCAAGGAGGGGGGGGTGCGAGCCGAGTGACACCCGGGACCCGCAGCGATCCCCTTCTCTCATGACCGCGGCTCTGTCCAGTCTCAGCTGTCTCAGCCAAGCAGAGTGCTCAGTGAAGCCGTCTCCCCCTCCTCCTCCCTACACAGGGGGAGGGGACCGGACCCGTCACCTGACCAGTTCTGTGCATGTCCCGCGCTTATAATCTGACTGAGGTACATTATGGGTCTGCACTGTAGGGGTGTCTGTACTGTGGGGGGGGTCTGCACTGTAGAGGTGTCTGTACTGTGGGGGGGGTCTGTACTGTAGGGGTGTCTGTACTGTGGGGGGGTCTGCACTGTAGGGGTATCTGTACTGTGGGGGGTGGGGGTCTGCACTTTAGGGGTGTCTGTACTGTGGGGGGAAGGGGGTCTGCACTGTAGGGGGGTCTGCACTGTAGGGGGGTGTCTGTGGGGGCTGTGTAATGTAAAGGGGTGCATGGTGCTGTATAATGTAAAGGGGTTTAGAGGTGCAGGGTGCTGTGTAATGAAAAGGGGTCCAGAGGTGTAGGGTGCTGTGTCATGTAAAGGGGTGCAGGGTGCTGTGTAATGTAAATAGGTCCTTAGGTGCAAGGTGCTGTGTAATGTAAAGGCGTCCAGAGGTGCAGGGTGCTGTGTAATGAAAAGGGGTCCAGTGGTGTAGGATGCAGTGTAATCTAAAGGGGTCCAAAGGTGCAGGGTGCTGTGTAATGTAAAAAGGTCCTTAGGTGCAAGGGGTTGTGTAATGTAAAGGGGTCCAGAGGTGTAGGGTGTTGTGTAATGAAAAGGGGTCCAGTGGTGTCGGGTGCAGTGTAATGTAAAGGGGTCCAGTGGTGTAGGGTGCAGTGTAATGTAAAAGGGTTCAGAGGTGCAAGGTGCAGTGTAATGTAAAGGGGTCCAGAGGTGCAAGGTGCTGTGTAATGTAAAGGGGTCCAGAGTGCTGTGTAATGTAAAGGGGTCCAGTGGTGTAGGGTGCAGTGTGTAAAAGGGTCCAGAGGTGCAAGGTTCAGTGTAATGTAAATGGGTCCAGAGGTGCAGTTGTGGAGAGGGGGTACACAGTAGTGACAAAGAGATATTGAAGGATACAGAGGTATGCCGGGGGCACAGTGGGGTGTTTTTACATTTTAAGGTGGGAGGGGGCTACCAGATATAGGATCTGCCCCGGGTGCCAAATGCTCTAGGTACGCCCCTGACTAGTGTAAACATGCACGTGCGTATGGATGTACAACTCTGGATGCAGATTGTATTCAGCGGCGTATGTCCATACTCATGTGTAGCGCTACCCCCCAAGGGGCCAATGGTCATATCTGTTTTTTTCATAAAAGCACAGAGGCTTCACACGACCGCAAGCACCAGTCCATTCACACCGGCCTCAATAACATAGTCTAGGTGATTTATTTTTAAGATTTATTGCTTGAAGAAACTTCAACAGGTGAGGCGTTAGGGCATGGGATACCCCAAAGCAATTAGCACATACAGTAACAGTTAGAGAGAAATCTTCTTGCGTAAATGTGATTGTGTTACAGTCTAAACCCCCACAGCTGAAGACCAAGAGAACTGGTTAAAACCTCACAGCTGGGGGCCATGCGGTAACTTTCTGAACAGTCTAAGGCAGTGGTGGCTACTGTTTGCAGGTCGTGCCTGCACTTACCCCATCGGCGGCAGCGGGTGGCAGGCAGCAGGCAGCGTGGTGCAGCGGCACCGTGTCCTCTCCTCCATGGCAGCTTCCAGCTCCTCCCCTCCTCCTCCTAGGCATCCAAAAGGATCGCCTGTCCTTTCAGCCAATCGGGTGACCGGTGTCAAAACCGGCTTCCTGATTGGCCGGGAAGAGGATCAGTGTTACAACAGCAAATATTAATTTGCTGTTGTAACACACCTGGGTGGGATCAATTTAGGATCTTTACTCACAAGTCCCTAAGACACGTGCCAGCTTCCTACAGACATGGTCCAGTGAGTGAGACAGTCCTTCTCCAGACCAGATCCATTGTGGTGAGGTCCTGCGCCCAACTTCTAAGGCTGGGGGCACACAGGTCCAGTGCGTTTTGAAGCCCGTTTTCACTGCGAATACAAAAATCAGTTGTTTAGTGGTTCCTGTGTGTTTTAGCTTCGGATCTGATGTGAATTTGGAATGATCAGGATTTTTATCAGAGCTTGAGAAAGAGAGGTGCTCAGATGACCTAGGAGAGGAGGGGAAGTGTAGGAGGAGGGAGAAAGCATTCCTGTTCACAACAACGGAACACATCTGCGAATCAGATGCGTTCCCATTGAAGTTTGTGCCTCAAATTCGCTCCGCAGTGTGAAGAAAACACACAGGATCCTTTTGAAATGTCGAGTGCGGATTCACCGCACATATGTGAAGAGCATACATTAAAACCAATATAATTCCACATGTTCTGTGAATCAAATGTGGTGTGGCCCGGATTTACTCCCTTTGCCGCCCCAAGGCCGGGTCCTTCAATGCCGCTCCCCCCACCCCCCCCACCATCACATAGGGTGGGGGGGGCGGGGGGGGGGCGACACACCGGGGGGGTAAGCGATTTTTCGCAGACAATGACTGGTGTTAGTGCTTCAATCATTTCGGAACCATGGTTGTTATGGTGTCAGGATGATTGAAATGCATTGTTTCTATCATTACATTGTAATATAAAATGAAATAGTTCAACTCACCATAAAGCAGAATGAGTGGGAGCCCTGAGCGTGTCACTTGCCACCGTCGCTTGTCACCAGATGGGAATGTCACTTGCCACAATGCCTGCCACCAGATGGGAATGTCACTTGCCACACTGCCTCACCCCCCCCCCCCCCCCAGCATTGCAGAGTACTTGCAGCCAGGTACAACGCTGTCAGCCTCTCCTCTCCCACACGGGAAAACTAGCTGCAGGTGAACCTGAAACAGAGGCACATGAGACTCGAGTGAGAGATGAGAGTGAGGGCGGGCGGTGAGAGATGACGTCATTCTCTCCCTTCTGTGTGATGTCGCGCAGCCTTCGTGGCCCTGTAAGTAAGGGCAGAAGTTGGAACAGCAGTGTGGGCAATGAGAGATGATGTAACCTCTCTCCGCTGCCCAGTGGCGTAGCGTGGGTTGTCAGCACCCGGGGCAAGGCAAGTAATTTGCACCCCCCTAACCTGCAGACTTTTAGCACTCCTCGAGTCCCTTCAAATACAATAGTACTGACCTACCTGATTCCAACACTGACCTATCTGATACCTATACTGACCACTATACTATATTGTCCACTACACTACACTGACCACTATACTATACTGTCCACTACACTACACTGACCACTATACTATACTGTCCACTACACTGACCACTATACTACACTGTCCACTACACTACACTGACCACTATAATGTCCTGCCTACTGTAACTCTCTCCCTGCCTCTCTCTCTGTCTCTGCCACTCTCCCTCTCTCTGCCACTCTCCCTCTCTCTGCCACTCTCCCTCTCTCTGCCACTCTCTGCCCCGTCTCTCATTTCACTCTCTGCCCCCGTCTCTCACTCTCTGCCCCCGTCTCTCACTCTGCCTCTGTCTCTCTCTCTCTCTCTGCCTCTGTCTCTCTCTTTGCCTCTGTCTCTCTCTCTCTTTGCCTCTGTCTCTCTCTTTGCCTCTGTCTCTCTCTCTCTTTGCCTCTGTCTCTCTCTCTTTGCCCCTCTCTCTCTCTTTGCCTCTCTCTCTTTGCCTCTCTCTCTTTGCCTCTCTCTCTCTATTTGCCTCTGTCTCTCTCTCTCAGTGCCTCTGTCTCTCTCTCAGTGCCTCTGTCTCTCTCTTTCACTCTGTCTCTTAGCCTCACTCTCTCTTTGCCTCTGTCTCTCTGTCTCTGCCTCTGTTTCTCTCTCTGCCTCTCTCCCCAGTCTGTGTTTCTCCTCACCTGCTTGTCGGTCCGGAGGATAGGAGGAGGCGGCCACCATGTTTGTTCAGTGTCCGTCGCACTGTGATTGGGCGTATGGAGGTCATGTGCAGAGGCGGGAGTTCAGGATCACGGACAGGCCAGCCGCACACTGCATATGACCCCCATAGCCCCATCACAGGGCGCCGGACATTGAAAAATGGCGGCTGGAGCTTCGGGCGATCGGGGACCACGGAATTGAATTTAGGAGGACTGGCCTTGTTGGCCTTGTGCTGCCCCGAGACCTGGCCTTGTTGGCCTTGTGGGAAATCCGGCCCTGCTTCTTCTAGAATCAGGGGGAAGCAATCAAACTTCCAACCTGTGAAACCACGAACAGATCAAACAAACAATTACTACTCCCTTGATTTTAATTTCTATGAGTGGGTGTAAGCAGCACCTGTGGCTCCCGGGCAGGGAAATACACCCAAATTTTACGCCATACGGCCCCAAATGCACTTTTTCGTTCTATTATGTCAGCAGATGGCTGGGGAACCCTGAGAAACTCTGTTGATTGGAGCAGTTTGCAGAGGGAGCATCAAACCACTGAAGATCCAGGCCAGTGCCTGTGTGCGAGAGCAGAAGTCTGACTCCCCAGTGTGCTGCTAGCTCAGGGTATTTTTTATTCTTTGCAAAACAACACACAGATAAATCTCCTGAGCGGTGTGGTAAGCCTTGGTGCAACGTTGTGCTTCTATTTTTATGCTTTTAAGTGGGTAATGCCCACCTCGCTGCCTTTCACAGACTGGGGAAGTCCAAAGTACTAAAATATATAAAGAAAATAGAAGGCGCGTGGCCTAGCCCATTATCCTCAATAAAACATTTATTAGTTAACAGAAATAGGTATCATACTCACAAATAAAAACTTGAATAAAAGCACATCATATCAATCCTCCATAGGAGTCCATGTAAAACTGTCCCCATCCCATGGGACTATCTCACAATGGCATAGTCTAATGCGTTTCGAGGAGTTCCTCTTCCTCAGAGCCTCAGGGCTGAATACAAATGCACCCCACACTTTTCACATATTTATTTGTAAAAAATGTTGAAAACAATTTATAATTTTCCTTCCACTTCACAATAATGTGCCAATTTGTGTTGCTCTATCTGTATCACATAAAATCCCTAAAAAAAATACATTTACGTTTTTGGTTGTAACAAGACAAAATATTGAAAATTTCACGGGGTATGAATATGGCGATATCTCACATGTGTGGTTTAAAGATAGTTTACATATGTGGACGCAACTTACATATGCGTTCGCTTCTGCACGCGAACACAGAGGGATGGGGCGCTTACAAGTTATTTATTTTTATTTTACTTTTTGTTTTTTATTTTTACACTGTTACTTTATTTATTTTTTGCACTTTTATTCCCATACTAATAATGTAAACATCCCTTGTACTAGAAATAAGCATGACAGGTCCTCTTTATTGGGAGATCTGGGGTCAAAAATTATCTCTCAGTTACCTTTAAACACAAAATAATTTTTCTTTTTTTCTTTTACATTTTGACTTAAAAAAAAAAATCCTGACACAAGCATGACAGCATACATGTATGGGTACAGACTCCACCTCCTGCCCAATCACAGGACTGGTTATACTATATAAATGAGTCTCCTTTTTTTCCCTCACTGCCCAGCTGGTTATGGAACTTTTAAAGCAAGAATTTTTTTTTACTCTTACCTTGCCGGTGTGTTGTCATATTCCGCTCCCTATCATAGAATGCTCCTGAAGTGACGTTGCGGCCAGAAATTTCACACTGCGCATGCGCGATGCGTTCCAAACATTTGCGCCATGCGTTCCAACACACCGGATTCATCTGGCCTATCCGCACAGGTTCAGCCTCTCCTGTGATGAAGTTCCCTCCGTTTGGGTGTAAACCACCTATAAGATGGAAGCCTCCGCCATGTCCAGGTATTGGGGTGCAGGATACAGTGGGGCAAAAAAGTATTTAGTCAGCCATCAATTGTGCAAGTTCTCCCACTTAAAAAGATGAGAGAGGCCTGTAATTGTCATCATAGGTATACCTCAACTATGAGAGACAAAATGTGGAAACAAATCCAGACAATCACATTGTCTGATTTGGAAAGAATTTATTTGCAAATTATGGTGGAAAATAAGTATTTGGTCACCTACAAACAAGCAAGATTTCTGGCTCTCACAGGCCTTTATCTTCTTCTTTAAGAGGCTCCTCTGTCCTCCACTCATTACCTGTATTAATGGCACCTGTTTGAACTTGTTATCAGTATAAAAGACACCTGTCCTTAACCTCAAACAGTCACACTCCAAACTCCACTATGGTGAAGACCAAAGAGCTGTCGAAGGACACCAGAAACAAAATTGTAGACCTGCACCAGGCTGGGAAGACTGAATCTGCAATAGGCAAGCAGCTTGGTGTGAAGAAATCAACTGTGGGAGCAATAATTAGAAAATGGAAGACATACAAGACCACTGATAATCTCCCTCGATCTGGGGCTCCACGCAAAGATCTCACCCCGTGGGGTCAAAATGATCACAAGAACGGTGAGCAAAAATCCCAGAACCACACGGGGGGACCTAGTGAATGACCTGCAGAGAGCTGGGGCCAACGTAACAAAGGCTACCATCAGTAACACACTACGCCGCCAGGGACTCAGATCCTGCAGTGCCAGACGTGTCCCCCTGCTTAAGCCAGTACATGTCTGGGCCCGTCTGAGGTCTGCTAGAGAGCATTTGGATGATCTAGACGAGGATTGGGAGAATGTCATATGGTCAGATGAAACCAAAGTAGAACTGTTTGGTAGAAGCACAACTCGTCGTGTTTGGAGGACAGAGAATGCTAAGTTGCAACCAAAGAACACCATACCTACTGTGAAGCATGGGGGTAGCAACATCATGCTTTGGGGCTGTTTCTCTGCAAAGGGAACAGGATGACTGATCCGTGTACATGAAAGAATGAATGGGGCCATGTATCGTGAGATTTTGAGTGCAAACCTCCTCCCATCAGCAAGGGCATTGAAGATGAAACGTGGCTGGGTCTTTCAGCATGACAATGATCCCAAACACACCGCCCGGGTAACGAAGGAGTGGCTTCGTAAGAAGCATTTCAAGGTCCTGGAGTGGCCTAGCCAGTCTCCAGATCTCAACCCCATAGAAAACCTTTGGAGGGAGTTGAAAGTCTGTGTTGCCCAGCGACAGCCCCAAAAATCACTGCTCTAGAGGAGATCTGCATGGAGGAATGGACCAACATACCAGCAACAGTGTGTGACAACCTTGTGAAGACTTACAGAAAACGTTTGACCTCTGTCATTTCCAACAAAGGATATATAACAAAGTATTGAGATGAACTTTTGATATTGACCAAATACTTATTTTCCACCATAATTTGCAAATAAATTCTTTCCAAATCAGACAATGTGATTGTCTGGATTTGTTTCCACATTTTGTCTCTCATAGTTGAGGTATACCTATGATGACAATTACAGGCCTCTCTCATCTTTTTAAGTGGGAGAACTTGCACAATTGGTGGCTGACTAAATACTTTTTTGCCCCACTGTACGGGTCTCTGGATGCAGGTGAAACAGTTCTGCTTTGTTTTCTTGTCCATTCAGATCCAGTCTCCCCTCCCTAGTGAGTTGTGGCCCCACATTATAATTGGTTAGTCTGGCGCTGTATTTATGTTGCTTCCCTTACAAGAGCGCTGGGACTGTTGCTAGGGCAGTTGCCCCCTTCCAAAATGGCACCCTGCTACTTCAGGTGGCTGTACTGCGGGGTGCCCTTTCACAAGATGGCGCCCAACGGGCTTCCGGTCGGCAGGGGAGCAGCAAGATGGTGTTGGGGTAACTTCCAGCCCTCTGTAGTTAGTGGCTGGAAACCCTGGGCAGCTGCCCAGGAGTGTATTGACAGTTCAGGTAATGAGTAGAGCCTGTCATGGTTGCTAAATGCTATGCTGTTAATGTGTTAGGCTGCTGAAAACAGGCATCACACATGTGAATCTGTCTGGTTGGCTGTCCACAGTTCTGTCTGTTTTGTAAATACCTCACACTCTGTGGTTTGTGTCTGCAGTACTGCTAGGGTTGCCACCATTTCGTCAAGCCAAACCCGAACACTTAAGCAGCGCATGCCAATTTTATTTTTTTATTTTTTGTAGTACATTTAATTCATTTCCTCTGTACAAAGCAATGCACAGCAGTTTTGTTATGAAGTATATACTATACATATATTTGTGTGATTAAATAAAACTTCTAATCATATGTAATTAATCACAAGAGTCCCCCTTTACATCAGAGTAAACAGAGTTCCCCTTTAGATCTGAATGCACAGGGTTTGTTCCCCTTTACATCTGATTCTGCAGTTTCCATTTACATCTGAATCTGCGGGAGAGGAGTGCGGAGGGTATGATGGAGGCAGTATGTACAGGAGAGGAGTGCGGAGGGCATGATGGAGGCAGTATGTACAGAAGAGGAGTGCGGAGGGTATGATGGAGGCAGTATGTACAGGAGAGGAGTGCGGAGGGGATGATGGAGGCAGTATGTACAGGAGAGGAGTGCGGAGGGTATGATGGAGGCAGTATGTACAGGAGAGGAGTGCAGAGGGGATGATGGAGGCAGTATGTAAAGGAGAGGAGTGCGGAGGGTATGATGGAGACAGTATGTAAAGGAGAGGAGTGCGGAGGGTATGATGGAGGCAGTATGTAAAGGAAAAGAGTGCGGAGGGGATGATGGAGGCAGTATGTAAAGGAGAGGAGTGCGGAGGGGATGATGGAGGCAGTATGTAAAGGAGATGAGTGCGGAGGGTAAGATGGAGGCAGTATGTACAGGAGAGGAGTGCGGAGGGGATGATGGAGGCAGTATGTAAAGGAAAGGAGTGCGGAGGGGATGATGGAGGCAGTATGTAAAGGAGAGGAGTGCGGAGGGTATGATGGAGACAGTGTGTAAAGGAGAGGAGTGCGGAGGGTATGATGGAGGCAGTATGTAAAGGAGAGGAGTGCGGAGGGGATGATGGAGGCAGTATGTAAAGGAGAGGAGTGCGGAGGGGATGATGGAGGCAGTATGTAAAGGAGAGGAGTGCGGAGGAGATGATGGAGGCAGTATGTAAAGGAGAGGAGTGCGGAGGGATAATGGGGGCAGTATGTAAAGGAGAGGAGTGCGGAGGGTATAAAGGAGGCAGTATGTAAAGGAGAGGAGTGTGGAGGGTATGATGGAGGCAGTATGTACAGGAGAGGAGTGCGGAGGGTATGATGGGGGCAGTATGTAAATGAGAGGAGTGTGGAGGGTATGATCGAGGCAGTATGTAAAGGAGAGGAGTGCGGAGGGGATGATGGGGGCAGAATGTAAAGGAGAGGAGTGCGGAGGGTATGATGGAGGCAGTATGTACAGGAGAGGAGTGCGGAGGGGATGATGGAGGCAGTATGTAAAGGAGAGGAGTGCGGAGGGGATGATGGAGGCAGTATGTACAGGAGAGGAGTGCGGAGGGTATGATGGGGCAGTATGTAAAGGAGAGGAGCGCGGAGGCAGTATGTAAAGGAAAGGAGTGCAGAGGGGATGATAGGGGCTGTATGTAAAGGAGAGGAGTGCGGAGGGGATGATGGAGGCAGTTTGTAAAAGAGAGGAGTGCGGAGGGGATGATGGAGGCAGTATGTACAGGAGAGGAGTGCGGAGGGTATGATGGGGGCAGTATGTACAGGAGAGGAGTGCGGAGAGAATGATGGAGGCAGTATGTAAATGAGAGGAGTGCGGAGGGGATGATGGGGGCAGTATGTAAAGGAGAAGAGTGCAGAGGGTATGATGGGGGCAGTATGTACAGGAGAGGAGTGCGGAGAGTATGATGAAGGCAGTATATACAGGAGAGGAGTGCGGAGGGTATGATGGAGGCAGTATGTAAAGGAGAGGAGTGCGGATGGGATGATGGAGGCAGTATGTACAGGAGAGAAGTGCGGAGGGTATGATGGGGCAGTATGTAAAGGAGAGGAGTGCGGAGGAGATGATGGAGGCAGTATGTACAGGAGAGGAGTGCGGAGGGTATAATGGAGGCAGTATGTAAAGGAGAGGAGTGCGGAGGGTATGATGGACACAGTATGTAAAGGAGAGGAGTGCGGAGGGTATGATGGAGGCAGTATGTAAAGGAGAGGAGTGCGGAGGGTATGATGGAGACAGTATGTAAAGGAGAGGAGTGCGGAGGGTATGATGGAGACAGTATGTAAAGGAGAGGAGTGCGGAGGGGATGATGGAGGCAGTATGTAAACGAGAGGAGTGCGGAGGGGATGATGAATATGGCAGTATGTACAGGAGAGGAGTGCGGAGGGGATGATGGAGGCAGTATGTAAAGGAGAGGAGTGCGGAGGGGATGATGGAGGCAGTATGTAAAGGAGAGGAGTGCAGAGGGTATGATGGGGCAGTATGTACAGGAGAGGAGTGCGGAGGGTATGATGGAGGCAGTATGTAAAGGAGAGGAGTGCGGAGGGTATGATGGAGGCAGTATGTAAAGGAGAGGAGTGCGGAGGGGATGATGGAGGCAGTATGTAAAGGAGAGGAGTGCGGAGGGGATGATGGAGGCAGTATGTAAAGGAGAGGAGTGCGGAGGGGATGATGGAGGCAGTATGTAAAGGAGAGGAGTGCGGAGGGGATGATGGAGGCAGTATGTAAAGGAGAGGAGTGCGGAGGGGATGATGGAGGCAGTATGTAAAGGAGAGGAGTGCGGAGGGGATGATGGAGGCAGTATGTAAAGGAGAGGAGTGCGGAGGGGATGATGGAGGCAGTATGTAAAGGAGAGGAGTGCGGAGGGGATGATGAATATGGCAGTATGTGTCAGGCAGAGAGGAGACTCGTTACTGCCGGAAAAAAAAAGTTAAAGTAACAGACAGCGCTGCGGCCGTTTTAATGATAAGGTAGGCAGCCTGGGGGGAAATATCCCGCCTGCCCCCCAGCCCAGCCCGCCCCTGTGCTAATGCATGGGCTGATGTGCAGGTGTGTGCTGTTGCAGAGTTGAGTCTTTCCTATTTAACTCGGCAATGCCTGGCTCTGCAGGCTTGGCTTACTATGTATAATGCTCTAATGCTTGGTTTGTTGTATTAACCTTTGCAGTGCATTTGCCTAGTGTAAGTTAACCTACCAGTACTAATGATCTGATGTCTATTAACCCTGTGCCTGTGATCATAGTTATTTCCAGAAGAAGCTGAATATAATTTGACAAAGCACATGCTGTTGAGAAGGGGCGTTGGAAGAACAACACTAAAGACAGCCATGCGTTTAATGACTACATGCATTAAAGTGGTTGTAAACCCACTTATGCAACTTGCACCTACAGGTAAGTCTAGATTAAGGCTTACCTGTAGGGGCAAGAAATATCTTCGAAACCTACATGGTTTAGGAGATATTTGCAAAAAAAGACATGCACCGTAGACACGGTGCATTCACAGGATTAATCCCCATTCACAAATCCGGCCTTGCCGGATTTGACGGCTCCCGCGTGCATGCACGGAGTGACGTCTTTGCCGCTCCGGGCAATCACAGCGCCGGAGCGGCGCTGTGATTGGCTGGAGCGGCGATACCCGGAAGTAACCTTCCGGGTATCTGATGAGCGATGGCTGCGGCTGGAGGGGGAGACGAGGACGGCTTCGGAGGCCCCGATCTAAGGTAAGTGATGCATAATGAGCTAGTATGCAAGTCGTACTAGCTCATTATGGCTTTGTCTTGCAGGTGTTTTTTTTTTTTTCTGGGTTTACAATCACTTTAACATGTTAGTTCTAATGCCTAAGTAAAGTTCAGTGCTTTGCTTAGTTTACATTACCTTAAGTAATTTGCCTGTTAGAAGCAATCTACAGATTGATGTCTGTCTGATGTTAGACCTCGCTTACACTTGGAGGTGTGGATTGCCACTGATACTGTATTATTGCTAATGTCCTGGCCAGTATTTCCAGGTATTTATTATGCTCACAGTCCTTAAGCTAATGAGCCAGTAAACGTGAGCTTACCTAGAGACCAGCCATGATCATTAAGGTGAGGGCCAGGTAGGTATATACAGTGGAACCTCGGATTGCGAGTAACGGGGTTAGCGAGCGTTTCTCAATACGAGCACTGTATTTTTAAAAATCGTAACTGTCTCGCAAAATAAGCACGATTCAGGCCAAAGTGGTGTGCAGTACCGCGTTTGGCCTGAGGTGGGGGGGGGCGTCGGAGCGGAGCAGAGCTGAACGTCGCCGACCGCAGCCGATCGGCGCCATTCGGAAATGCACGGCAAGGCACGAGAAAAGCACAGCTGACCTCGGCAAATCTCGGGAACTAAGTCTTTCCGAGGTTTACCAAGGTCAGCCGAGGTGTCTTTGGACCTTTTTGGCCGTTTCTGAGGCTCTCCGGCGCCCCCCGTCTCTGGCCGCATGCGGTATTGCATGCCATTGAAGTCAATGCAGAACAAATTATTTTCGTTTCCATTGACTTTAATAGGGAGACTCGCTTTGATATGCGAGTACTTTGGATTACGAGCATTCTCCTGGAACGGATTATGCTCGTAATCCGAGGTTCCACTGTACTAACCTAAAAAAGAGTGCATGGGAATAATGGATTGCAAATCTCTCCAGCCCTCAACACCAGCATCACTTCTCAAGAGGAAGAGGCAACTTGTTGCTTCAACAGTGACAAGTCCTCAGTCTTAAGCCCTGAAGGAACCACTATGCATTTAAGGCACTGCAAGGAGAGGCAGACTGAAGGAAATCTCACTACATTGATCATCCTGGGCGGTGTTGGGCTTGCGGTTAGCTGGCTTGCCTGCCAAGATGCTTTGCCAAGTTGCATGTCAGAGGCAGCATTGAATAAGGAGGCAAAGAAGGCAGTTGTTTTGATCTGGGTCAGACTGACTACAAAGATCTACTAATTGTCAGATAGTAAACCTAATAAAACAGCTATGTTTGTTTAAAGGCATTCTCTACCTCAGAAACAATTGGCCAAGGAGTCTTTGTCAGATCGGCCAGATGTGTCAGCTTCGGCTTGCTTCCAGGGAAGTTGATATGTCAAGTTTACATATCAGAGGCGAGAAGTGGATGTTTTGATTATGTTCAAACTTTCTGGATGGATCTCTGTTCTCTAATGCTCATGTACTAAGCTAATCAAATAGCTAAGTTTGTTTAACCACTTGCCTACAGGACACTTTCACCCCCTTCCTGCCCAAGCCATTTTTCAGCTCTCAGCACTGTCACACTTTGAATGACAATTGCGCAGTCATGCAACACTGTACCCAAATAACATTTTTATCATTTCTTTCCCACAAATAGAGCTTTCTTTTGGTGGCATTTGATCACCTCTGCGGTTTTTATTTCTTGCGCTATGAACAAATGAAGAGGGACAGGTTTGAAAAAAAACACAATATTTTTGACTTTTTGCTATAAGAAATATCCATTTTTTTTTTTAAACAAATTTTTTCCTCAGTTTAGGCCGATACGTATTCTACATATTTTTGGTAATTGATTGGTAATTGATTGGTTTGCGCAAAAGTTATAGCATCTACAAAATAGGGGATAGATTTATAGCATTTTTATTATTTTTTTTTTTACTAGTGATGGCGGCGATCTTCGATTTTTATCGTGACTGCAATATTGCGGCGGACACATCAGACACTTTTGACACATTTTTGGGACCATTCACATTTATACAGCGATCTGTGCTATAAAAATGCATTGATTACTGTATAAATGTGACTGTCAGGGAAGGGGTTAACACTAGGGGGCGAGGAAGGGGTTAAATGTGTTCCCTGGAAGTGATTCTTACTGTGGGGGGACAGGACTGACTGGGGGAGGTGACCGATGGTTGTCCCTATGTACAAAGGACACACCATCGGTCTCCTCTCCCTGACAGGACGTGGATCCCTGTGTTTACACACAGAGATCCACGGTCCTGCTCAGTTACTGAGCAATCGCGGGTGCACGCGAATCGGGTCCCCAGCGACGCGGTGGGCGCGCGCGCACCCCCTAGTGGCTTCTGAAGGCATTATGTCATATGACGTCCGATCAGAACAATAGGGTCTTCCGCCCGCCGTCATTGGAAAAGCAGTTAAAGGGTACCTCTGCCTCAGAAGCAGCTGGCCAAGCAGTCTTCGTCAGACTAGCCAGATGTGCCATTCCACCAGTGGATGAAGTAATATCCTGTGGAGAGGCCTTGGATCAGCAAATGGATGTGGAAATGAAGAAAGTCTAAACTACCATTAGGTAGTGTTTTGTGGCCTGCGGTGGAACTTACCTCAGTAGCCAGGCTATTTGGATGAAGACAAACTTTGGCCAGTAATGAACTCTATATGGTGTTTGATCCCAGAGTGAAATATGCTGTCACTATAAATGCAATATGCTGATTCTCTAGTATTCCGTTGTGGTTAGTCAAGACTTATGGTTTATCCCACAGATGGCACATACCTCTTTAAGTCGAAATTGGCAGCTGTTTAGGTTGGATTCAGTGATATCTCAAAGGAGGATTAATTCCTTATGTTAAAGTGATTGTAAAGTTTTGTTTTAAAAAATAAATGAATAAAAAACATGTTATACTTACCTCCCCTGTGCAGTTGGTTTTGCACAGAGCAGCCTGGATCCTTCTGGGGTCCCTCTTTGCTGCTCCTGTTACGTCTCTCCTATCGAGTGCCCCTACAGTCAGCAACTTCCTATGGGAGCACTGGAGTCGAGTCACAGCTCCATGTGTCCATTCAGACACGGAGACCCAACCCAGCCCTGCCCCCTCTCTCCCCTGATTGGCTGACTGACTTTGATTGACAGCCATGGGAGCCAATGGCACCACTGCTGTGTCTCAGCCAATCAGGAGGAGTGTCCTGGACGGCTTAGACAAGGGGTGTCCAAACTTTTTTCAAAGAGGGCCAGATTTGATGAAGTGAACATGCCTGAGGGCCGACCATTTTGCCTGACATTCTGTGAACCATTAAAATTCGGTCTAAGTGTGTTCGTCCGAGCACTAATACACGGCCCAACAAGTATTCTCTTGCATTTGTGGCTGTGTCAGGCGTGTTATTTGGATATACCGTATTTATTTGCTTATAACACGCACCTTTACTTTAAGAGGGAAGATTCAGGATTTATTTTTTTCAATTCTAAATAAAGAACTGTGAAGCAAAATAAGGGTCAGTGCCCATCAATGCAGCCTCACAAGTGCCATAAATTCAGCACCCCCCGTTGCCCTGAATGCAGCACCCCTATTGACACGAATGCAGACTCACCATTGGCATCAGTGCAGCCTGATTCATGGACATCTGCAGCCTTGGAGGAGACAGGGAGAGGGCGGGACGAGCGCCGACAGACATACAGGAGAAACTCCTGTTTTATCGGCGGCCTGTTTAATAGAAAGTCCTGCCTCCTGTGATGGACAGAACAGTCGTCCAATGGCAGCGCAGGAGACGGGACTTCCTTTTACAGAGGTCGCTATGTAAACAGGAAATACTCCTGTACGGCACTCATCCCGTCCCCTCCCTGTCCCCCTCCAAGGCAGCCAGCATGTACATCTTTTGTGGCCCCCGGCGCTCGGGGATTCGTTGGGGGCCACAAAAGATATAAATGTCAAAATGACCAGATGGGCCGTCCGAAACCGGAACACGGGCCGCGATTGGCCCGCGGGCCGGACTTTGGACATGGCTTAGACATTCGTGGACATCGTTGGAGAGAGATGGGGCTCAGGTAAGTAATTAGGGGGGTGCTGGAGTGGCTGCTACATACAAGGCTTTTTATCTTAATGCATAGAATGCATTAAGATAAAAAAAAACTTCTGCCTTTACAACCACTTTAAGTTGCCAATGCCCAGAGGAAACAAAGAGTTGGTGACAGGAGTCACCTCAATGACCACCTGAAAAGAGCTATAGAAGAGAATAAAGAACCCATAATTGTCTTTCGTTGTTTGCCTAATTCCAAGTCTGCTCCTCTCTAGAAGCAGCAAAGTTCCTCTTCACCCAAGCTTGCCCAGTAGGCGTCGGATTGCAGGAATGTATGCAATTTAGGTAGAGTAAGCTCAGGATCCTTGGGTCCTGTGCAATATGTCATTGGAATATTTTTCTTCTCCTCCAATATATTTCATTTTCACCATGGTTCCTAATTCCTTGTACACACGAGCGAAATTTCCGTCGGAATAAACTCTGACGGGTTTTTCAGACGGAATTCCGCTCAAGCTCTCTTGCATACACACGGTCACACTAAAATCCGACCGTCAAGAACGCGGTGACGTAAAACACTACGACGAGCCGAGAAAATGAAGGTCTATGCTTCTGAGCATGCGTTGAATTGTTTCCGTGCATGTGTGGTTTTCAGTCCGTCGGAATTGCATCCAGACGAATGGAAATTCTGGGAAAATCCGGAAAAAAGAGAACATGTTCTCTATTTAATTCTGTCTGAATTTCCGACGAAAAAAGGCCAAAGGGGCATACACGGTCGGAATATCCGAAGAAAAAATTCCGTCTGACTTTTTCCATTGGAAATTCTGAGCGTGTGTACGCGGCATTAGAGCAATCAAAGCCTGTTAGGCAAGTGTTACCAAATCCTGTCAATAGTGAGCCATCTGTCTGGATTATATTCTGCATTGTTCTTATTCAAAAGCAGAAGGAGGGATCAAGATCCAAAACCAAAACTTCATATGGAGTCATTGCGGTCGATCACTGAAACCATCAGATAAAGTGACTGTAGGTTGTCTCTAGATTTAGCAGATGTGTACAGGCGGTCCCCGGGTTACAAACAAGAGAGGGACTGTAGGTTTGTTCTTAAGTTGAATCTGTTTGTAAGTTGGAACAGGTAAATTTTTTAAGTGTAGCTCCAGCCAAAAAATCTATTTTTAAGCTTTTTAGATAGCATAGGGAAGGGTTATCACCCCTGTAACATTTGTTTTGCTGTCTGTGCCCCTGTTTAGAAGATTTACCCTCACTTTCTGTCCCAATGACAATTGGATTTTGAAAATTTTGGGTTATTAGGGAAACAAGGATTGGTGATAAAGCATCAGTGGAGACACATTTTTCCCCATATTAACTCTTACAGGAGAGAATTTCCCTTCCTAGGGGTAGATTTCCTCTCACTTCCTGTTGTCTCCCTCTGTTTGTAAGTATGAGTCGTTTGTAAGTCGGATGTTTGTAAGTAGGGGACCGTCTGTATATAGACATTTTTGTACACCCATGCTTCTGCGAGTATCTTCGCCTGGCTGGTCAAGAGTTTCACTTCAAGTTCATTCAACAACCTTTGGCCTTTCCACATTCCCACAACCAGTCCTGGTCCTAACGACTGGTTGTGGGGTCCAGGGATCATTCTTTGAATGGAAAAACTCACCTGATTTCAGACCTGAATATTCTGGGACTGTCATTATTTGATTTTTACTTGTGTGATTACCAATAGGTCCATCTCTAGTCTTTTAGCTGACTGTGCTGTGATTCATCTATGTGATTTATTCCTGAGAATAGTTAGTGTATTGAAGCTCTATACCCCAATAGGTATATCCTACTTATCACTACACTTAGAAGTTTTCACCGGGGAAGGAGGTCCACCAACACGTAGCAAATATTTCACTATCACATCCTGGGACTAAGGAAGGCTCCAGGACCAATATTACCCTCGCTTCAGTGAGGACACCATCACCCCTACCGCTATTGTTTTTTTTGTGCTATGTTTATCAATTTTTATTTTTGATTACACTTTCTATGCACTAACCAGCCCATGCACTAAACCTATAAACCTATATACACTAACTAGCCCACGTGATATTTTCACATTCTTTCCGTCGTCATCAGTCATCACTATCAATAAGCTGCATTTAGCACTATTAGTGGTATAGCCCACTGGCCAAATAGGCAGTGCCATTACCCCTAAACCACTTGCCAATTTACCGTTTCCTTTTAGGAATTATTCAGGGGGGCAGCAGCCTCTTTTCACTTACCGTGGATATCATTGTATTAAGCCAAAGTCAATGACGTATGCCAATGGAGGACAAAGTGTCCAACATCAGAGTTGCAGTGTCTCCCAGACATTGAAGTTATTTTGGTAACACAGCCTAGGTAGCCTCAGTTAATGCTTCAAACAGGCAGCAATTATAATGTCCTATCTTTACTGTCAAGAAGGAATGCAAGAAGGAATGCAAGATTATCCAACTAGTGTCAGCAGTATCTCCCATTCATATTTGTCAACATTAGAACCTGCCTCATCTCATCACTCTGTGTTATAGCTTCCCAGAACTTCCTGTCAGATACTGTAAGATACAAAGCCTTGGATGTCAAGGGTTGGTCTCTAAACCAACAAACAGTTCAATGGATCTACAACAAATAAGGTTATCAGGATCTCAACCTGACAGTAACCTTCATGGTCATAAATGGTAGTGATCCCTGCATGAATGAGCTTCCCAGAAGTAGAAGCAGTGGATCTATGAACATCCAGCTGGGCCAGTAGGTTAGCCTACACATATACCCAGCAGACCAAGTGGTCTCTAAGGTCCTCATCGGGATCTGTAGATATCCAGCTGCGATGAGGGCAATAATTCTCAGTGCCCTTGCAGGCCGTGCTATTCTCAAGTACATTCTTTGGTCCAAGAATTTCCTATTCTCCTTCCTGAGATTCCAGACTGAACACAGTGTGGCCAAGTGTGTCATACAAAACTTCATGTATACTAGAACATGGGAACCTTGCAGAATTTTAAAGGATTAAATCCTCTGTTCCCTGCTGTAAAAATTATGAGTTGTCTGCAAGTAAACCTAAATATGGGATTAAGTGATAGTCGAGGCTTTGCCATGTCCTCACTTTCTGGGATCCAATGACCGTCCGACATCTTGGTAAACCAATTCCGAAAGGCCTGTACAGACTGGTCCTTTCCCTTGGGACTTGCAGTGTAAATAGTGCTGGACATGTTGTTGTCTCACTCTCGATTCTTCTGAGTAAAGCCCTGTACACACGCTCGGTTATCCCGGCGGTAAAAAGATCGGCGGGAAAACCGAGGGGAAAGCCGAGAACCTGCTTGGTAGCTTTTTCCCCCTACACACGGCCGGGTTTCCCATCAGGAAAACTGCCATGTATGCTCCATCGGCACTGCCTCGCAGTGTTTCCCATAGGAAAGTAGTAGTAAATCTGGCGGGAAAAAAAACGCCGGGAATCTCGACGGGAAAATAGAGAGCAGGTTCTCTATTTTCCCGCCGGGATTCCCGGCTGTTTTTCTGTTGGGAAAACTGCGAGGAAGCATACACACGTCCGGTTTTCCCGGCCAAAAGCTCTCTTGGCAGTTTTCCTGTCAGGAAAACCATTCGCGTGTACGGGCTTAAGACTTCCTCAATATTCTCATTAGCACTGAAGCAGTATTTCTTACAGCTATCATGTATGAGAGAAGGATCTCTGATATTCAAGCGTCAAGCTGTAAACTACCTTATTGCTTCCATTATCAAACAAAATAGCTCTAGTCTCTTCTTTAACACCATACAAAGGTCTACAAATCTTTACATCTGGGTCAGGACATCATCCTTCCAGCATGGTCAAACTTAAATGTCACCACGAGCCTTGGAAGTGGACTCGATGTTAAAGAAATACATGGAAGTGGCCCTTCTTTAGAATGGTCAGATAATGGGCTCTTTAGATCTGTTAATATCAGTAGAAGACTTTCACTGTCCATTAGGACAATTGCATTTGTTTTGGTAAAGGTAGTCTGATGGGCTTATATGGTGAAGGTGAATCCATCAATTGAGCTCAGAGTCCACTTTACTAGATGGATTGCGCGCTCATGTGCAGAATTCAAAAGTCCAGAATTTTTCTACAGGACACCTACTAGGTTAATGTACTACAAACCATTTTCTAGCCCATTACAAAGTTGTACACGCAACATTGAAAACAGGGAGTTTGACTTCAGCATTCCCCTCCCTTGTTGTCTGTGGCATGCTACATTCTATATGTATTCTGTTTGTGTGAGGAAAGCTGAAAATTGTATACCTACCTGATGGTAATTTTCCTTTCCTGATACATAAGCATGACAGCATACAGGTCCCTCCCTAAAGGACTTTGCATTGAATATAGTTACGAGAATGCTGCCTGGTGGGAGGCGACTAATTTTTATAGTATAACCAGTCCTGTGATTGGGCAGGGGCGGAGCCTGTACCCATATGTGTATGCTGTCATGCTTATGTATCAGGAAAGGAAAATTACCGTCACGTAAGTATGCAATTTTCCGTTCTGTTTATGTCCGAGAACTGGAAGTGACGTTAGAGGTCGCTCTGGTCCTCCAGGGGCACAGAGCTGAGTAGGGGCTATCTTGCTCTCACACAACTTCCTAAGTTGAATCTACAGCTACTACTGCGTTAAAACACCCCCATTTTATAAGCGCTTGTTACTTCTACTCAAATGTGAGTGTGTATTTTATCTTTTTTCAAATAAATGTTTTCCTGTAAAACGGATTTACACTATGTGGATACTTTTTCCTTTTTTCTTGTAAACTTGACCATCTTTGCCACTGAATCCACCCTTGAGCCGTGGTCTAATGCTACAAGTACTTGAGACAAAATTGTGATTGCTGCATTCTGGTGTCTGTCTGTCATCTCCAAGAGCTGACCTCATCCGTCCTCGGTGCAGTGTCACCATACAGCTCTCGAGACTCATTGGGCGTATGCCTTGCTGAGTCCATTCGATTTGGTAAGCCTCATTCCTATTAATGGTAGCTTTTTTCATCTTCTTATCTTCACGGTTGTTACGAATTGAAGACTTACATTTACTTGTTTGGACTAGGGATATGCAATTAGCGGACCTCCAGCTGTTGCCAAACTACAGGTCCCATGAGGCATAGTGAGACTCTGACAGCAGCAAGCATGACACCCACAGGCAGAGGCATGATGGGACTTGTAGTTTTGCAACAGCTGGAGGTCCGCTAATTGCATATCCATGGACTATTGTTTCACCATTTCCATTACTTTCACCTAGTTGGATCTCCTCAATGTTTTAATTAACATTTTTTCACATACACTTGTATTTTTCACTTTTTCACAGAGTGGATTAGTACTTTTGTATACGTTTAGTGTTGTTACAAGCTTTAATAGAAATTAGGGATGGGATATCGGTTCGAGTCGAACATGAGTTAGACTCGAACATCGGCTGTTCAATCGGCCGCCGAAGATCGAACATTATGGGGTGTTTGCGCCAAATTTGAGCAGTGCGTCATGCCCCATAATGCACTGCGTCATCGCAGTGCATTGCTGGCTGATGATTGGCCAAGCATGCACTATGACCCGCATGCTTTGGCCAATCACAGCGCCGTCAGCAAAGAGAGCCATAATTGGCCAAAGGCAGGGTGCCTTTGGCCAATTATGGCTCAAGGAGTTAAGTCCACGCCCCACACTATATAAGGCCGCCTGCACGTCGTTCTTATGTAGTGTGTTCCGGCGGAGAGAGAGATAGAGAGAGAGAGAGTGTAATTTTATTTACTTTGAGCAGGCAGTTGATTCAGTTAGCTGCAGTGTATTTAGTATATATATGCATCCCGGTTTTGTATATATATATATATATATATATATATATATATACACACTGTATCCAGTTTAGCTAGATCTCACTGCAGACCGTTCCTGGTGTACTGTTTCTAAAATACACTTTCAGGCAGGCAGGTGATTCAGTGATCTGCAGTGCATAAAATATATACTGTCTCCTACATATATATTTACTGCATTCTAGTCTAGCCAAGCCTATACCTGCCTGCAGGCCTTTCCTGGTGTCCATATTAAAATACACTTTCAGGCAGGCAGGCCAGGCAGGTGATTCAGTGATCTGCACTGCAGTGCATAAAATATATACTGTCTCCTACATATATATCCACTGCATTGTACTCTAGCCAAGCCTATACCTGACTGCAGGCCATTCCTGGTGTCCGTATTAAAATACACTTTCAGGCAGGCAGGTCAGGCAGGTGATTCAGTGATCTGCAGTGCATAAAATATATACTGTCTCCTACATATATATCCACTGCATTGTACTGTAGCCAAGCCTATACCTGACTGCAGGCCATTCCTGGTGTCCATATTAAAATACACTTTCAGGCAGGCAGGTGATTTAGTGATCTGCAGTGCATAAAATATATATACTGTCTCCATAGTTGCCAACAGTCCCGAATTTCCCGGGACAATCACGATTTTTGGACCCTTGTCCCGGATTGGGCTTGTCTCGATTCGGGACAAGCCCAATTCTTTTCATCCCGTTTTGTCCCGGGAAATTCGGGAATGTTTAAGGCTTAAAACGGCGGCAGCTACACCAAAATGGCTGCCGCCGCCGCCACGAAAGTTCTTTCCTCTTACCTCTAGTGTGAGGGCAGGGGCAGCCAATCGCGGCTTCTCTCTCTTTCGGCGGCCCCTCCCCGCTCTTCACACAGAGTGAGACTGTGATAGGATTATCCTCATCCCGCCGCTCCCACCGCTGCCGCCGACGCCTCTGTAAAGCCACTGGACGTACTGTACAGCCCGCATGTGGAGGGGACTCTGATGGCAAGTGTGGTGGGGGCTCTGATGGGGACACAGAAGTGCAGTGGGGGCTCTGATGGGGACACAGAAGTGTGGTGGGGGCTCTGATGGGGACACATAAGCGTGGTGGGGGCTCTGATGGGGACACAAGTGTGGAGGGGTCTCTGATGAGGACACAAGTGTGGAGGGGGCTCTGATGGGGACACAAGTGTGGAGGGGGCTCTGCTGGGGACACAAGTGTGGAGGGGGCTCTGCTGGGGGCACCTGGTGTAAGGAGGGACTCTGCTGCGGGCACCTGGTGTAAGGAGGGACTCTGCTGCGGGCACCTGGTGTAAGGAGGGACTCTGCTGTGGGCACCTGGTGTAAGGAGGGACTCTGCTGGGGACACCTGATGTAAGGAGGGACTCTGCTGGGGACACCTGATGTAAGGAGGGACTCTGCTGGGGACACCTGGTGTAAGGAGGGACTCTGCTGGGGACACCTGGTGTAAGGAGGGACCCTGCTGGGGACACCTGGTGTACGGAGGGACCCTGCTGGGGACGCCTGGTGTAAGGAGGGACTCTGCTGGGGACACCTGGTGTAAGGAGGGACCATGCTGGGGACACCTGGTGTAAGGAGGGACCATGCTGGGGACACCTGGTGTAAGGAGGGACCATGCTGCGGACACCTGGTGTAAGGAGGGACTCTGCTGGGGACACCTGATGTAAGGAGGGACTCTGCTGGGGACACCTGATGTAAGGAGGGACTCTGCTGGGGACACCTGATGTAAGGAGGGACTCTGCTGGGGACACCTGGTGTAAGGAGGGACTCTGCTGGGGACACCTGGTGTAAGGAGGGACCCTGCTGGGGACACCTGGTGTACGGAGGGACCCTGCTGGGGAAACCTGGTGTAAGGAGGGACTCTGCTGGTGACACCTGGTGTAAGGAGGGACCATGCTGGGGACACCTGGTGTAAGGAGGGACCATGCTGGGGACACCTGGTGTAAGGAGGGACCATGCTGCGGACACCTGGTGTAAGGAGGGACCATGCTGGGGACACCTGGTGTAAGGAGGAACTCTGCTGGGGACACCTAAAGTAAGGAGGGACTCTGCTGGGGAGGCACCTGATGCAAGGACAGACTCTGCTGGGGAGGCACCTGATGCAAGGACGAACTCTGCTGGGGAGGCACCTGATGCAAGGACGGACTCTGCTGGGGAGGCCATCTGGTGGCAGGCGACACGCTTCCACTGATTCGGCATTATGGTGAGTTGAATGATTTAATTTTATATTACAATGTAATAATATAAATAATGCGCTTCAATCACCCTGACACCATAACAACCATGGTGCCGGGATGATTGAAGTGCCGTTTTGGAGTATCTTATCTGCCGATTGTGTTAAACTTTCTAGAATACAGACATTTATATTGTGGTGTAGGATCTGGCTTGTTTCTTTCTTCCTTTCTTTCTTGCTTTCTGTCTTTCTTTCTTTCTTTCTGCCTTTCTTCCTTCATCTCAGACTCTAACCACACCCCTTCCGAGCCACGTCCATTTAAGCCACGCCCACGATCACACGTAACCACGCCCATTTTTCAGCCGCACCGCATTTTCATATTAGGATGTCACACGCCTACAAAAGAATGTCCCGCCCCCTAATTATTGCAAAAAAGTGTCCCGTTTTTTTTTTTTTGCAATGTTGGCAACTATGTGTCTCCTAATCGTGATCTAATATTTCACAGCAAGGCCCGTTCCTGCACCCACCAAGAGTAACTGTGAGGGCTTACAGTGTTGTGGCACCACCACCACCACCAAAGGCCCAATTTTTCTACCCCTGTTCAACAGGGGCATGTAATTACAATTCTTGATATAATATTTCACAGCAGGCCACGTTCCAGCGCCCACCAAGAGTAACTGTGAGGGCTTACAGTTTTTTGGTACCACCAACACCTAAGGCCCAAATTTCTGCAGAGTATATAGGGTAGGCCATATAGTATATACAGGCGATCCCCAAGTTTCAAACATCCAACTTAAAAACGACTCCTACTTACAAACGGAAGGAGACAACAGAAAGTGAGAGAAAATCTACCCCTAGGAAGGGAAATTCTCTCCTGTAATGCCCCGTACACACGATCGTTTTTCATGCCGTTAAAACTGCCATTTTAAAAAATGGCCCTGAAAAATGATCGTGTGTAGGCTCCAGAGCATTTTTAACGACGTGAAAAACGGCCATTAAAAATTCCGGACATGCTCTCTTTTTTCACGTCGTTTTTCATGTCGTTTTTTTTTAACGACGTGAAAAACGATAGTGTGTATGCTTTCACGACGTGAAAAAAAACGCGCATGCTCAGAAGCAACTATGAGACGGGAGCGCACGTTCTGGTAAAGCTAATGTTGGAAATGGAGATGGCACATTCGTCACGGTGGAATCAATAGCATCGTTTTAATGCTGCGCATTCCGTTCTTCTTTTGATAATGCTTTAAAATTACCCTCTTTTGATAATGACATTGAGAGTTATGCCAAACTTGTTTCTAAAGTAATTCCAAATTGCTCTAATGATTGTAAAATATTATTTATAAGCCGCACCTCCCTCCTAAATAATACTAATAATAATAAAATAATGTAATTCTCCTTTTTTCTTTAAATTATATTTTACTATTGTGGTTTTTTTTTTGTGGCCTTTTTTTTATTATTTTGGCCTAAATTATTCTTGTGTAAAGTTACCACAACAACCTTCCAAATGTGTCTCATTTGGCCTCAGGGAGGTTTGTGTCCCCTGATAATAACAATAATATAATTTGAGATGGCCCTGCCTGCTCCCTAGCAAGCTCTCTTTTGAAATACAAATCACATAGTCAAGTATTTTAAGGGCACTAAAATTTTTTTTATTTCAGAACATTAACAAAATAAAGTGGAAGGCAGCACTGGAGAGCCTGCTTGCATTTGTGCATCCCTTTGACCCCACAACAACCATCCAAGATGTCCAAACCAAAATAGAGATTAGATCCCCCAAAAAAAGGAGCCCAGTCTTGTCTTGAGCTCCCAGAGGTCAGGAGCCACAGCAGATAAGTCCTATATGTCCCCAGTCTGTGGTACTACAGCAGGCATTATTTTCTCCTCTTCCTTGTAGCCTTCTCTCCAGCCTTCTCTGCAGCCTTGGTTGGTTTCTTCCTTGGAGGCTGGGGATCAGGAGGAGAGGTTGTGGCAGGAGGAGTAGTAGGAGGAGGAGGAGGAGGTGGAGGAGTAGGGACAACCTCTGTTATGTCCGTGTACCTAGTGAGTTCACCCAGCACGCCCTTATTGATGACTTTCAATAGCAGGGTCTCACTGTAAATCCCTCATCAACAGAGGGTGCCTCTCTGAGGGCCGCTGTTGCCTCTCTGAGGAAGGCCCTGGTTTCCTCCTCCACCTGCCTACCTCTCCTTGGCCCTCGTGGTTTAACTACCAGGGGAGGCATCTGGGCTCTTGTGCTGGGCCAAGCCTCCTCCTGGGTGCCACTGGGCCCAGCCTCCTCCTGGGTGCCACTGGGCCCTGCCTCCTCCTGATCCCCAACATCACCCTCTTCCTGGCTCTGCTCTGGCTGTAAAAAAAGAAAGGGACATTATTTTTTTTGCCACATCATCATTCACAGACATTGTTCACCTCTAGACATTGTTGAAATCAATGCCAAAAGTTATGTCATTTTCATTGATTCCGCATCCTGGTTTTGTTGTCTTGGACACATAAAATTAGGCCACTACTGTATCTTGCTCTTCACAAACTTTATTGGTAGAAGTGTACATACCTTTAACAATACTAACATCTATTTAAATTCTACAATTTTGTAAGATATAAATATAGATATCAATACTTTACCTGGCTCCATATCTCCAAATCTGCCTCCTCAAGGCCCTGATCTTGATCCTCAGAGGAAGCCAGAGCAGGGTTGACAGGAAGGCTGGAGGACTGGCTGCAGGGAAGGCTGGAGGGTTGGGTACAAGAAAGGCTGGATTGACCTCTGGGGGGAAGGGTGGAGAGAGATTCCCGCACTTCCAGCTGGTCATCCAGAAAAGCAAGCTTACTGTAGTACCACAGACTGGGTTTATAAACCTTATCTGCTGGTGCACCTGACCTCTGGGACCTCAGGACCATAGTCCTCTGGGTCCTGTATGTCCCTCTGATGGTCGCAATTTTGTTTTTGACATCTTGGAGAGTTGTTGTGGGTATCTTTGTTTGCACAAATGCAAGCAGGCTCTCCAGTGCTGCTTTCCTGGCGTCTTTATTTTTATTACCGCCACTTTTTGTTTGCCATAATATAGGGAGCTCTTGCCATTTGTCGATTAACTCCCCCATGAAGTCTGGGTTTTTAAAAGTATTCATGATATCTGTAAAAGCGAGAAACCAAAAAAAATATATATTTCAGGCAACATTCCTCAACTGTGGATTGTCTACATATTTTGAGCACACAAATCTCCTCGTCTGATGAACCTCAAAAAGTAAAATTGTTAGGTACCTTCGTCACGACGTTCGTTGCTAACTCCCTCTCCCGACAAATGAACGTATTTCCCAGACATGGATCTTCACTTGATATACACAGCGCATGCGTGAAACTCCGCACGCTTTCCCCGCCCCTGACGTTCGATATTGTACTTTCCCCGCCCCTTCTCGCTCGTAGTGCTGAACAAAACATGGCGGAGACACAGGTGGCTGAGATTACCTCTACGGAGGATGAAATTACAGAGGAGCCCAAATCAAGACCCAGGAGATATAAGGCATCCAACATGTCATTCGAGGAAATGGTGGAGATGGTCGCCATTTTAAAGAAGGAGGATTATGATGCCAAGCATGGTCCGTATAAAAGGCCTAATCTGGTCAAGTCCAGAATTATGGGCAAAGTGGTCAAAAGTCTTCACAAAAAATTTGGGGTGTGCAGAACGAAGGAACAGCTCAGAAAACGATGGTCAGATCTGAAGTTGCGGGAGGCCGACCAATATAAAAGAATCAAGAAAGTTATATTAAAAAGTAAGTAATTTTTTTTTAGTTTCCATGGTACATATTATTTTCTTGTATTCTGTCGTGTATTTTTAACTTTCATATAGTACACTGAAAGATACCATCTTTCAGGTTCGTCCGCACAGTAAACGGACGTATTAAACCTCTTTCTCCGTACAGTTCCTCAAACGATGTTTTAGGATCATCCAGTGTGAACACCCATGTATTTTGGTTTATTTGGGGGAGTAAATTTGGGCCTCACTTATTTTTTGGGTGCTAATCCAAAGGACATTTGTTCGTTTGAAAAAACGATATGCATGGTAATGTTAATAAGGGAATGAATGCTCAGCAGCTGATGAAACATCTGAACGCAGTAGTACAAGTGTGGGCCTAAAGCCAAAAATCTTGAGGGTGTAACACACAGGTGATCCTGTGTAGATACTTTGGGGTGTTACAATGTGTCAAATTTGTGTTCAAAATGTATATGCTCTGGTTTGGGCTATGTATCCAATCATTTGTCCCGGTTGGCACAGGGGGTAAAATTTAAAATGGAGCATGCTTCAAAAGAATGATTACAAAGTATTTTTTCATGTTTCTTATTTTAGCAAAATTGAGTCGCTACTAATGAAACTATTCCTTTTTTTCAATCTCCCTAGGGATTCGAAAAGCTACCTCAGATGAGCCGATAATTGCAACACCTACAACAATAGCCCCAGAACCCCAGGATGGAGAGGAATGTGATGTTGTGGAAGTGGAAAGTGGCACCACCACAGGTCAGAGAGAAACCAGACACATGCATGTTAAATAGATGTAGGCCTACATATTCTATCCTACATATTTCTTTTTACATTTAGGTGCAGTTCTGGCCGAAGACCCCAATAAGTTGACACATCACAGTGCCCAGATCCTGATCCAATACCTGATGGTCTGCTGTCGTGACCTCGAAAAAATTAAGGGAGACTTGCTAGAGATCAGGGCAAATACAAAGCGGGTGGAGGAAAGGCTCCAAAATATCATGGCTGTGCTTGGGCGTGTCTAATGTTTTTACACCAAATAACGTTTTACTTGCAGAATTTTATAAGTATTTTTGTTATTTTACCCTTTAATGACTAGCACATGTTTAGCTTTTTCAAAATTTTGACGAATATAGTTTGTTTATGCATGGCTGGTCATGCGTTTTAATACACCCGAAATTAAGGGAACATCCACATTTCTAAGGAAGTTTCCCACCTAAAAAAAGAAATAAAGGTATTTTTACATAACAAATAATTGTGGCTTCATTATGTAAATGTGGTGCTGAGTGAACTAATCAATGTTTGGTGTTTACACTGACAATGAAGGCTAATTAAAAGATTGTTTAATCCACATGGTAAACAAGTGCACTAGGTAAACCTACCAGAAACATCAAACATTATACAATAAAAAATCCAAACCAATCTTTACTCAAGAAAAAGTTTTATTTTTTTGGTATAAAATTATTAAAGATTGTCTGGCATTTCAATGGCCCCCCTACCCATAAAATAGTCCACATATTGGTTACGGACCTCACGTCCGGTTGGGGGGGCCAAGCCAGGACGGCCAGGTTCCAGGGCCACCAAAGTTTCTGCATTGATTAAAGAGGCCTCAGGCCCACTCAAAGATATATAACTCGTTGAATGCACCCTTAGGAAATTATGCAGCACACAGCACGTCATAACCACATGGTTCCATTTGTATGGGGCAAGGTGGATGGAGGTAAGGAAGAGGCGAAATCGGCTGGCCATGATCCCAAACGCATTTTCCACCACCCTTCTGGCTCTGGCCAGCCGATAATTGAACACCCTCCTCTCAGGGGTGAGGGTGCGTTGCGGGAATGGCCTCATCAAATGGGGTCCCAGGCCAAACGCCTCATCCGCCACAAACACAAAAGGTAGTCCCTCCACATTCTGCTCCGCTGGTGGCAAGGCCAGCAGATCCAAAAGGAGCCGTTCTCCAAACTCCGTCTGGGCAAAAACTCCTCCATCAGACATCCTGCCATTCTTGCCAACGTCCACATAGAGGAACTCGTAGGTGGCCGACACCACTGCCATCATCACGACGCTGTGGAACCCCTTATAATTATAATAAAAGGATCCCGAATGGGGTGGTGGGACGACCCGAACATGTTTGCCGTCGATGGCTCCTCCACAGTTCGGAAAGTTCCATCGCTGGGCAAACTTGGAAGCCACATTCTGCCATTCATGTGGCGAAGAAGGGAACTGTGGAATTAAAGAAATAATAAATTAATACTTGGAGCCAGAATATCACACATGTGGGAATATCACACATGAAGGCTGTAGCACTCTGTATTGAAGTTAACAAAAATGAAACATTCCTAGGCAAAATTTAGGGTGCGTTTTGGGTAAAGCACTACGATGGAACATAGAATAAAAAACATGGAAATGACTAGGCAAGGTAGGTATGGCCCCAGGATAGCATGCTGGAGAGGTTAGGTAAGCCAAATTTACAGGTAGGCCTCAAACCCCAAACTTTAAATAATAAAACATGGGGAGAAAGGGGACATTCCCTGCAGCTAAGAATCATGTGAATTAGGGACTGCAAATAAAGCAAATTAAAAATATCCAAAAATAAAAACCATACAATGTGAATTTTTGAAGAAGAACACTTACCTTAATATAGTCCTCCTGCAAAACTTGAAGGATGGCAGAACAAGTCTCTGGTATAATGATCCCCAGAGCCTGGGGGGATATGCCTGTGGAGAACTTAAGGTCCTGCAGGCTTCTCCCAGTAGCCAGGTATCGCAACGTGGCGATGAGCCTCTGCTCAGCACTGATGGCTTCCCGCATAACGGTGTCCTGCCTGGTAATATAGGGGGACACCAAAGCCAACAGCTGCTGAAATACGGGGTCAGACATCCTGAGAAAATTCCTGAAATCATCAGGATTATTCTCCCTGATCTCCCACAACAAAGGCATGTGACAGAATTGGTGCCGCTGGAGCAACCAATTCTTGGTCCATGAACTCCTCCTGACCCTGCTCATGGCATGGAGTCGGGATACAGCATGAACCCCTGCACCAACTACAGCACGAACTCTACGACGAGTACGTAGCCGCAACATGGCTAGATAACGGTCGGCTGAACAGAACGAACTAGAAGAACGCACGGAAGAACAGCAAGGCCTATGAAGAACAAGCTGAAAAACACGAACGTGCAGAGCAGGCCGCACTGAATAAACAGATACGAACTGACTACAAGCAGTGCTAAACAGATACGAACCCACAGGCGCAATCTGAACTCCCGAAAACGATCTTCAAAGCACGAAGACTGAAAAGCGCGAATCGTCTCTCACCAAACTTTTACTAACACGCGGTAACACGGAATTAGCAAAAGCGTCCCAAAGGGTGGCGTCATTCGAACGGAACTTCCCCTTTATAGTGCCGTCGTACGTGTTGAACGTCACTGCGCTTTGCTTGATCGTTTTTTTAAATGATGGTGTGTACGCAAGGCAGGCTTGAGAGGAAACATGAAAAAAAAGAGGAGAAAAACGTCGGTTTAAAAAATGACATTAAAAACGATCGTGTGTACGGGGCATAAGAGTTATTATGGGAAAAAGGTGTCTCCTCCAATGATTTATCACCAAACCTTGTTTCCCTAAAAACCCAAAATTTTCAAAATCCAATTGTCATTGGGACAGAAAGTGAGGTGAAATCTTCTGAACAGGGGCACAGACAGCAAAACAAATGTTACAGGGGTGATAACCCTTTCCTATGTTATCCAAAATGCTTAAAAAGAGATTTTTTGGCTGGAGCTACACTTACAAAATGTACCTGTTCAAAATTACAAACAGATTCTACTTAAGAAAAAACAGACAGTGCCTGTCTTGTTTGCACCGCCTGTATACTGCTGTTCAGAGTATATAGGGCCTGGGGGCAACACGCCTTTTCTTTTTTTAATTTGGGTGCGGGGTTCCCCTTAATATCCATACAAGACCCAAAGGACCTAGTAATGGACTGGGGGGGGGGGGGGGGTACCCATGCCGTTTTTCTCAATGATTTTCATTCATATTGCCGGGACCAGACATTACATTAAAGCCTCAAGCAGTTTTAAATTACTTTTATTTCTTTAGAAATTTCATTTTGTGGAGGGACAGTTCTAAACACGGGAAACACAAGCCACTTTACAGTCATACTATAGACACCCCCCAGGTACGATTACACAGAGCAGAGATCGCTGACATTGTCAGTAGAGGAGCGGGGAGATGTTGTGTTTACACTGACATCTCCCCGCTCCGAGCCTCCGTGAGACGATCGCGGGGATCCCCGCAGCGATCGAGTCCGCGGGACCCGCGGTCCCACTCACGGGGAAGGCAGGGGGGTCGCGGGCGCGACCCCAACGTCGGCAGTTAAAGGGCCACGTACAGGTACGTGATTGTGCCTGTATGAGCCATTCTGCCGACGTATATATACAGTGAGGGGTCCTTAAGTGTTTAAGCATCATTAAAATCACTGCTCCCGAAAAAATGGCTGTTTTTAAAACTTATTTTTGCATTGATACATGTCCCCTGGGGCAGGACCCGGGTCCCCAAACCCTTTTTGGGACAATAACTTGCATATTAGCCTTTAAAATTCGCACTTTTGATTTCTCACGTTTGAGTCCCATAGACTTTAACGGCGTTCGAATGTTCGCACGAACTTTCAGTCCGTTCGCATGTTCTGGATGCGAACCGAACCGGGGGGGGGGGGGGGTGTTCAGCCCATCCCTAATAGTGATAACACGATTCATGACATAGTCCCTTTTTTTAGGACTTTGTTTAATTTAAGCGCTGCACTTTTTTGTATCACTTTGTCTCACACAACTTCCTACCCAGCAAATGGCTGCATTGGATTGCTTCCGGGCTTTGGTAAGCCCAGAAAGGTCTGGGAAGTGGTGCGGGTAGGGCACCTTTTCCACCGCCTCTAAAAGTGATTTCCCAGAGAAAGCACCAGCAGGACCACTTTTATCCGACGCAGAATCGCCCATAGTAAAAAATTATACCGGGGTTATGGCACCTAGCTGCTGCCATAACACCAGTATTAAATGTCAAAGTAATGGCGTATTTTTACTATGGGCAGGTCGGCACTTCCTGTTATGTTTGCAGGACAGGAACAAAAGGGAAATCTCCCCAATGGGACACCAACAGGCTAAAAAAAAAACCTGAGAGGAGTTTTACCCTTGTCCACTCTATCCAAACTGAAAATAGGTTTTGGCTTTAGATTTACCTTACACGTTCCCCATGCTTTTTGCCTGGACATCATGCTGTTGCTTGTCCACCTTTATTTTTACTCAGTAGAGCTGTAAACAACTGCTTCTGTGAAAATACATTTTTAAGCCACCTCGTTGGTTAGGCTTACCTTGGCACATATGTAAAATATTCCAATTGCAGTTCACAGATTTGACAGGATTTTAGTGTTCTGGCTGAAATTCGGCCTCCCGACAAACTGCTGCATTGTGAAATATTGTTTTTTTTTCTAGTTAGACCAACAATTTAGAATATTTGGAAGTTAAAAAACAGAGGTCATGTCTGGCACAAGTTCCCCAGGAATGCATTTTAGTGCTTTGCATCTTACGTTTAATAATACAATAAAATGTGCTCTTTATAAACAAGATGAACATTTATTTGTGCATTTAAAACTTTATTTAAGCATTTAACTGGGCACAACGTAACCACTTGTCTACTGGGCAATTTTTAGATTTTTTTTGCTCATGTTAAAATCTGTATTTTTTTGCTAAATTACCCCCCACCGCTAAAAAAGTGTATATTTTCTGAAAGCAGAGACCCTGGAGAATATAATGGTGGTAGCTGCAATTTTTATGTCATTCAATATTTGCACAATTATTTATCAAACTCATTCAGTGCCTTGAAAAAGTATTCATTCCCCTTTTTGTTACAACCTAAAACGTAAATGTATTTTATTGGGATTTTATGTGATAGACCAACACAAAGTGGCACATAATTGTGAAGTGGAAGGAAAATGATAAATGGTTATCGATGTTTAACCACTTCCATACCGGGCTTTTTATACCACTTCAATACCGGGCCTATTCTAGCACTTCTCTCCTACATGTACAAATTATCATTCTTTTGCTAGAAAATTACTCAGAACCCCGAAACATTATATATGTTTTTTTTAGCAGACACCCTAGGGAATAAAATGACGGTCATTGCAACTTTTTTTCTTGCACGATATTTGCGCAATAATTTTTCAAACGCCTTTTTATTAAAAAAAAAAAATGGTTTCATGAATTAAAAAATAACAAAACAGTAAAGTTAGCCCAATTTTTTGGGAAAATATGAAAGCTTATGTTACGCCGAGTAAAAAGATACCTAACATGTCACGCTTTAAAATTGCGCACACTCATGGAATGGCGCCAAACTTCGGTACTTAAAAATCTCCATAGGCAACGCTTTAATTTTTTTTACAGGTTACCATGTTAGAGTTACAGAGTAGATCTAGTTCTAGAATTGTTGCACGCGCTCTAACGCACGCGGGGATACCTCACATGTGTGGTTTGAACAGCGTTTACATATGCGGGCGGGACTTACGTGTGTGTTCGCTTCTAAGCGCAAGCTATTGGGGATGGGCGTTTTAAAAATATATATATATATATATATATATATTTTTTTTTATTTTACTTATTTTTACTTTTTTTTTTACACTTTTTTTTTTTATAATCACTTTTATTCCTATTACAAGGAATGTAAACATCCCTTGTAATAGGAATGTGTGTGACAGGCTCTCTTTATGGAGAGATGCGGGGTCAATAAGACCCCACATCTCTCCTCCAGGCTGGAAAGCATGAGATCAGTGAATTTTTTTTCAAGATCTCATACTTACTAGCCGCAATGGCGGCTTTGTTTACACTTGAGGACCCGGGCATGACGTCATCACATCGCGCCCGGGCCTCCGACGATCATAGAGATGACTGGTGACCATCTGGTCACCAGTCATCTCTATGCTCATCACGTGACCCACCACCGGCGCCGACGATTCTCTCCGGGTCCCCGATCGCACGGGAGAGCCCGGAGAAGCACCGGATGGAGGCGGGAGAGGGGGGGATGTCCCCTCCCGCCTCCTATAAGAACGATCAAGTGGCGGAACCGCCGCTATGATCGTTCTCATGGTACGCAGGATCGCCGGCTGCAAACAAGGATATCTGAATGATGCCTCTAGCTGCAGGCATCATTCAGATATCCCCCCTCAAACCCAGGACGTCATATGACGTCCACCCGGAGGGAGAGAGGGTTCCTGCCGGCGTCATTTTGCTATGGCCCGGTATAGAAGGGGTTAAATAAATTTGTGAAAAGTGTGGGGTACATTTGTATTCAGCCCCCCTGAGTCAATACTTTGTAGAACCACCTTTCGCTGCAATTATGGCTGCAAGTCTTTTTGGGGATGTCTCTACCAGCGAATGGCGGTTCTACAAAGTATTGACTCAGAGGGGCTGAATACAAATGTACCCCACACATTTCACATATTTATTTAAACATCGATAACCATTTATCATTTTCCTTCCACTTCACAATTATGTGCCACTTTGTGTTGGTCTATCACATAAAATCCCAATAAAATACATTTACGTTTTTGGTTGTAACATGACAAAATGTGGAAAATTTCAAAGGGTATGAATACTTTTTCAAGGCACTGTATATTAAAGGTCAGCAACTACAGCTGCTGACTTTTAATACATTTTGATTTTTTTTTACAGACTGGAACTCCTCTTTAAATACATCTAAGCCCTGGTTCCCACTGGTGCGATTTGACATGCGATTTGACATGTCAAATCGCATGTCAAATCGGCGATATTTGCCGCAAATTGCGGGCAATGGCACCGTCCTAATCGGTGCGACGCCGCATCTGCGGCGCTGCACCGATTTCAAAAAGTAGTTTCTGTACTACTTTTTGCGATTTCGGCCGCGATTTACATTGACATCTGTGTCAGATGCCTTTGTAATCGCGGCTGAAATCGGGACTGACAGGCAGGAGTGAAATTGCGCGAGTTCAGCTGAACTCGCACGGCTTCACTCCCGCAGCCCCAGTGTGAACCTGGGCTAAAACCACAACTTTATTCCTTCATTTTGGACAGAGTAGGAAAAGTCCTTTACCGGTTGGGAGATTTCTTTTCACTTTTCTGTAGACACAACAGAAATGGGGGGAAAAATCTCTCCAAAGTGAGGAAAATTCCCTCTTAGTTGTCCCCAGAACTTGTGTCCCCATTCAAAGACTTTCCCAATATCCCTGATCTGGAGACACCTCAAAAGTAGGATTTTCTTTCATTTTCAGTCTTTATGCCGTGTACACGCGATTGCTTTTACCGATGAAAACAGTCCGATGGACTTTTCTCATCGGACAAACCGATCGTGTATGGGCCCCATCGGTCTTTTTTCCATCGGTGAGAAAAAATAGAACATGTTTTAAATTTTTACATTTATCCGATGGGAAAAAAAACGATAGCAAATTCCGATTGTCTGTGTGGAACTCCATCGGACAAAAAACCCACGCATGCTCAGAATCAAGTCGACGCATGCTCAGAAGCATTGAACTTAATTTTTCTCGGCTTGTCCGAGTGTTTTACGTCACGGCGTTTGGGACGGTCAGATTTTTGACTGATGGTGTGTAGACAAGACTGATGGAAGTCAGCTTCATCGGATTTCCGATGAAAAAATCCATCGGATTAGAATCCATAGGAAATCTGATCGTGTGTACAGGGCTTTAGTGACAATGATCATCTGGACAGATAGAGAGATCCTAGGGAATGATCTCCCTAGTGAGGACACGGGTGGCAATGAAAATGTGATAGAACTTGTAATCCCTCAACCCCTCAATAGAAAACTTAAGAAAAGTTTTGGTTTAGGATACACTTTAAAGCAACTCTGTCACTATAAAAAAAAAGAACTAAAACAAAGTCCTATCGAAAAAAAATTATGGTGAAATGGAAGATAATGTTGAATTTAATCAAGGCTAATCAGCGAACAACATTATAACTTGGAATTAATGTAAATTAAGAATCTTTGAGATAAACTGGAACATTTCTCCGTAAGAGGTGATCAATCCAACAGAAAAGATTTAACGTTACTGAGTTATTATCCTAAATAATGAGTCTACCTGGAGGTTTTAGTCTCATGCTAGATATCCAAGTAATACAAATAGTATTTAAATTCCGTTTTAATTAATGCTTAATCAAAGTTAAACTACCTTGGATAAAGATCTTAGTTTTTCAAAATACAATTCATAAAGATTTGCAAGTATTTGATATCTAGCTAAAGGGAGTCTTAATTCAGCTGAATAGCCTCCTTTATTCAATGTATAACTCCATCCTCATCAGCATTCTTGATGAAATGAAACGTTTGTATAAAAAAAATAGAACCTTGAGAATGAACGGGGATAACTTTATATTTACGGTTCCGATCAGAATGCTTTCAAGTGCAGTAGAAGGGTTTGGGGCCTTATAGACTCCACATCCCTCCATGAAGAGTACCTGTCACTGCCTATTACTGTCACAAGGGATGTTTACATTCCTTCTAACAGCAATAAGAGTGATAAAAAAAAAAAAAAAAAAAAGTGACAGTGTAAAAATAAAAAGTTAAATAAAAAAATAATAATAATAAAAAAAAAAATTAAAGCGCCCCATCCCTCCGTGCTCACACGCAGAAGAGAACGTATACGTAAGTCGCGCTCGCAAATGTAAACAGTGTTCAAACCACACATGTGGGGTATCGCCGCGATCGTTAAAGCGAGAGCAATAATTCTAGTGCTAGACCTCCTCTGTACCTCTAAACAGGTAACCGTTAAAAATTTTTGCAAGCGTTGCCTATGGAGATTTTTAAGTACCGTTGTTTGTCACCATTCCAGAAGTGTGAGCAATTTAAAGCATAACTATTTACTCGGCGTAACATCATCTTTCACATTATACAAAAAAATTGGGCTAGCTTTACTGTTATTTTTTTTTCTTTTTTATTCATTAACCACTTCAGCCCTGGAAGATTTTACCCCCTTCCTGACCAGAGCACTTTTTACAATTTGGCACTGTGTCACTTTAACTGATAATTGCGCGGTCGTGCAACACTGTACCCCAAAAAAAAATGCGTCCTTTTTTTCCTCATAAATAGAGCTTTCTTTTGATGGTATTTGATCACCTCTGCGTTTCTTTTTTTATTTTTTTGCACTATAAACAAAAATAGAGCGACAATTTAAAAAAAAAATAAAAAAAAAATATTTTTTACTTTTTGCTATAATAAATATCCCCAATTAATAAAAAATAAAAAAAATTCTTCATCAGTTGAGGCCGATATGTATTCTTCTACATATTTTTTGTAAAAAAAATAGTAATAAGTGCATAGTGATTGGTTTGCGCAAACGTTATAGCGTCTACAAACTATGGGAAAGATTTGTGACATGTCTCCTCTCCCCTGACAGAATAGGGATTTGTGTTTTTCCCCATGCTGGCTCTCATGCACGCGACTGCACGTGGCCAGCGGCAATCGGCAGCCACGCGCATCGGGTCTACCGCCGTGCGGCGGGCGTGCGCGTGTGCCTCCGACAGTCGGGCAATAACTGACACTTTTGACACTTTGTGGGAACCAGTGACACTAATACAGTGATCAGTGCTAATAAAATACGCACTGTGCTGATGACACTGGCTGGGAAGGGGTTAAACATCAAGGGCGATCAAAGGGTTAACTGTGTGCCTAGCCAGTGTTTGTGTTTACTATGTGTGCTGCTTTTACTAGGGGAAGAGATGGATTTTATTCCCTGCTTTACAGGAACACAGAATCCATCCCTTCCCCCCCCTGTCAGAACGGAACTCTGACTTGTTTACATAGGTAGAGCTCTGTTCTGAGTCTCTGCTCGACGATCTGTGGATGCCGGCATACAGCGAGTCCTCGGCACTGTTGAATAATCACAACAGAAGCAACGCTCATGCAGTTCACGCACGCCCCCTGCAGACGGAAGTGCGGGATTGCGTATATATACATGATCCAGCACACAGCTGCCACCCTGTAACAGTAAAACTTCTATAGGGCGGTCAGCAAGTGGTGAACACTATAAATTCTGGATGGATCTTTTGCACAAACAGGGATTCTTAGTTCACACATATTGCAATACATGTTTCGGCTGGCCAACTGCGTCAAAGTAATCCCTCTGTACAGACATGTCGTCACACCCCTTTAGCACCTGATAGATTATATACATGTACAAGCTATTGGGATTTGCACACAGGTACACTATATTACCAAAAGTATTGGGACACCTGCCTTTACACACACATGATCTTTAATGGCATCCCAGTCTTAGTCCGTAGGGTTCAATATTGAGTTGGCACACCCTCTTCTGGGAAGGCTGTCCACAAGGTTCAGGAGTGTGTCTATGGGAATGTTTGACCATTCTTCCAGAAGCGCATTTGTGAGGTCAGGCACTGATGTGGACGAGAAGGCCTGGCTCGCAGTTTCCACTCTAATTCATCCCAAAGGTGTTCTATCGGGTTGAGGTCAGGACTCTGTGCAGGCCAATCAAGTTCCTCCACCTCAAACTCACTCATTCATGTCTTTATGGACCTTGCTTTGTGCACTGGTCCAAATCTCTTGGTGGAGGGGGGATTATGGTGTGGGGGTTGTTTTTCAGGGGTTGGGCTTGGCCCCTTAGTTCCAGTGAAGGGAACTCTTAAGGCGTCAGCATATCAAGACATTTTGGACAATTTCATGCTCCCAACTTTGTGGGAACAGTTTGGGGATGGCTCCTTCCTGTGCCAACATGACTGCACACCAGTGCACAAAGCAATGAATGACATGAATGAGCGAGTTTGGGGTGGAGGGACTTAATTGGCCTGCACAGAGTCCTGACCTCAACCTGACAGAACACCTTTGGGATGAATTAGAGCAGTGGTCATCAACCCTGTCCTCATGGCCCACTAACAGGCCAGGTTTGCAAGATAACTGAAATACATCACAGGTGATATAATTTGCTGCTCAGTGATTGCATTATTCTAGTCTGCATCTCCCCAAGGTAATATATAAAACCTGGCCTGTTAGTGGGCCTTGAGGCCAGGGTTGATGACCACTGAATTAGAGCATAGACTACGAAACCAGGCCTTCTCATCCAACATCAGTGCCTGACCTCACAAATGCACTTCTGGAAGAACGGTCAAACATTCCCATAGACACACTCCTAAACCTTGTGGACAGCCTACCAGAAGAGTTGAAGTGGTTATAGCTGCAAAGGGTGGGTCAACCGGGGTTGCCAACCTCCGCAGCATTTTTTACTGACAAAATATGGAACATTTACTGGCGGAGCACATTTTTTACTGGCAACATGAGAAATGACAGAACTCCTATTGAAAACTAACACAGTGAATATTTGAACAGTATAAACATGATATGGAAACACTGACAATACCTATGTAGCGGGGTTCTATATTTAGGGGGAGTATCTGAGTGGTAGTATGGCTCAGATACACTAATTGTCAGGCTTCTTGGACCATTTTTGTCCCTGGGAGATAGTATTGGTGTGCTGTTATCTGTGGCCTACAGGTGGCGCTGTTGCCGTAGGCCAGGGTTGAACCACTGATACAGAGCTGTGCCTTTTTTGTCCCCTCTCGGCAGTAGTGACGGTGGGGAGGGGAACCTGCTGTGCCTGTCGGGAGAGGGTATAAAAAGGGGCTCCCACGTTGAGGCTAAAATTGGCACATAATGTTGTAAACCCCCCCAAGAAAACTTTTACTTTTCTAGATCAGACAGGTTTTTTTAGCTGTGGGAGATGTGTGATCTGTCGCACCTCCAGACACAGGGTGAAAAAAAACACAAATTTTTCTATTCATGGCAAGACTTATGAAATAAAAAAATTCATTACTTGTGGAACAACTCATGTAACCTACCTAGTATCTTGCCCACTATGTGGGAAGAACCACAAGAAAATTAGGTGTTAGGTTAAGGGAACATGTAAATAGAATAAAGAAAGGGTTTAAACACCATAGCTTGTCCAATCATTTCAGATTATTCCATAACAGAGATCCGAGAGGATTGAAGTTTTGTGGAATTGATAAAGTGGAAGCTCATTGGAGAGGTTCCAATCTCAAACAAGCAATTTCACGTACCCAGTGGATACATAGGCTGGGCACTTTAAGCCCGAATGGCCTCAACATCGAACTGGATTTAAATTGTTTCTTATCCAATTGGTGATGTTGCTGGACACACACATATTTTTATTTTTATTTTTCATTTTTTATTTTTTATTTTCACATTCATTTTTTATGTGTTTGTCCACCAACGAAATATCTATTAGTCTATTATAATTTAACCATGTTTTACAATCAGTCCCTATCTAATTGCATCATTTTAGAATTTTTTTAAATAATTTTTTATAATTTTTATGTTTATATCGATTTTTATAATGAATTAATTGCATTTTATTGTTTAAATGAACTTTCATCGGATCGTTTCTATTGCTGTCATTGTCAATGTTATGTTATAATAAAGTTGTTTCTCTTGACAAGTGATGGGCAATGATGTGATCAGGAAGTGGGCGTTTTTTTACGCCTAGAGGTTCTGTTGTTATTATAATTGGTTTGTTTGTAAAGAGGCGGAGACCTCGGCGCATATAAATTTTACTTTCTTGGCCGGAAGTGATGTCCTTGATGATGCCCTGGAGGAGGGGCGAAACGCGTTGACGCAATTTCCGGCCAACCCAGAACCAGTGACGCTACTTCCGGTTTCGGTGGAGCGCACGCTGTGTACCCGGAACAACACTGACGCTCAATTATC
Organism: Rana muscosa; assembly: GCA_029206835.1. NCBI lineage: Eukaryota > Metazoa > Chordata > Amphibia > Anura > Ranidae > Rana > Rana muscosa. The sequence continues at coordinate 1,221,414,193 of CM055116.1, read as the reverse complement.
ACTGCAGTCCTGTGAGTCTCTTTGCTAGCAGCGCCATGCTGTCTGTTCACTAGCGGTACTTCACATGAATGTTTTTTTTTCCCTTTCTTTCCTTATGGTTACTTAAATGCCTTTGCTGCTGATACTATGGAGCCTATCTACATGAAATTAAGTTTGTCTGGACTTTAGTTGGTGAGATCTCGTATTTATATTATTCCCCTATCTGATGAGTGGGGCCATAAGAGGGGAATTTTAATCAAGGAACCAACATCTGATTTCTGGTGTGGAAACACTCAGTTCTCCAGGATTGGTACAGCTGCTATTTAATGAACTTTAAAGTTTGTTCACTTATTGTTTTCACATATTTCCATTAATGAGCACAGTGGATACACTATTAATTGATTATATGTCATATGGTAGTAAGCCATTCACTTATAGATGTTTGTGATACAAGAGTTTGTGACACATTTCCTTTTGTTTATATACCTTTCTGCAAGCGCTGCAAATACCTATTTTTCTCATTATAAAAAGGGGCGGCCATCTTCCAGAGGGGTCGCACTCAAGCACCTTCAGCCTGGGTGGTGTGTGTGTCGCCTCCGGGTGCCCTAGGCCCGGGGGCCGAGTTCCTGTTCCATCCCAGACACCCTCAGTCTGGGGTGAGGTACTATTTCGGAGGCCCGTAGCTCGGCGCTTTCGGCTGGGTTCCGCCGGGGATTGAGGGCTCCCAGTGTGCCGCCTTGCGAGGGGACCCGTATCCAGGATCGAGGAGGCCAGGGAGGTGACCCCTTCTGAAGACCCAGCACAGAGTCGTGGTGACAGTGGGGGCCTCTGGTAACTCTCCGGGGGGAGCTTCTTCTCCTTAACAAGGGCCAAGTTTCTTCAGAAGGAAGTGCATGTTCTGTAGGTCATAGTGGCAGTGACTCTACGCACACCAGGTCAGTGGCAGTGACCAAATAGGGCAAGGCCCTATTCACCAGGTCAGTGGCAGTGACCAACTTCAACAAGTCAGTGGCGGTGACTTTTCATATTCACCCGGTCTGTGGCAGAGACCTTGCGCCCAAGCCTGTTCGTGAAAGCAGAACAGTAAGAGAAATCTAAATTGAGTTTGTGCCTGGACCTTCTCCCACCTTATCTGACCTGTGTCTTGTATCAACCTGTCTGCTCTCATAGAGACTATTTGTTATCCGTGGTGAAATAAATATAAAGGTTGGACTTTCAGTTGGTGTGGACAGTTACTTTACTGGGGAGAATTAAGGACTTGCCTCTGGCTAAATGCAGGGGCGAGATCAGCTCAGGAGGATTCTAACACCAGCTGCAGACAAGCCCGAGTAACTAACACCGCTCAACCTCCCCATCCAGGAGGGTACGGGCTGCTAGTGCGGTGTGCCTCATTCTTTCCTGCGGAGGAGCCAAGTAAAAGAAAAGCAGGTAAAGTCTGGGGTGAGTACGGTAGACGTGGGGGCTCGTCCGGGATTTGTCTGCGGTTGCAAAGTGTGAAAAACCCCCCAGAAGTTGAACTTTATTCCCTGGTGAGTTCCGTAGAGGTCGGGCATATTGAGAACTGCGCCACGAGGAGAACCCTGACTGCGTAGTTCAAGGGCGTGCCTACTCAAAAAGCCCGCGAACGGTGCAGGAGATGGGAGGAGTCTGGCCATGTGTGGAGTTGCACGTGGGGACTTTGGCGTGAAAAGGTCAGTGCGCGATGGAGCAGCAGATGGACAACATGGCGTCTCATGCCTCATGGGTTCCGGCTACTACTACCATGAAGATGACTTCATTCACTGCTTCGCTAATTGATACGGGGATTCGGCTCAAGCCCCGGGGACGATTTGCCCTCTACGTGTGTAAAGATGTGGAGGCCCTCGGAGTGATTTGTCCCGGCTGCTCAGGACTGGTAGTTCATCTAAAGCCATTCGAGTGATGCGAGAACTGTAAGGAGTTCCTATTTGAGGTCGAGCAACCTACGGAAAAGTCTCGGGCCTTCCACCTCAATTGCCTTACGGGCGCCACCACTCCAGAAGGAGGAATCAGAGCTTATACAGCCACCCCTGCGCGCACTGACGGGACTTCGGAGGAAGTCACAGAGGAGCTCGTTGTAGCGAGTGAGGGACCGGAGGATGCTGCTTCGGTTACCACAGAGTCCCTTCTCCCACCGCCCAAGAGGAAGATCGGGTTCGTGACAGCTTCCTGCGGTCGTGGTGGAGCAACGCCCCAGCACTTACTCGGAATGGATGCATCCGAAGGGAAAAGTCCCGGACGTCCTGGTTCTTCTTCAAGCCGAGGTAAGCCGGGGGAAGAGACTCTGTGCAAGATCCCGAGTGTTGGGGATTCGCATGTCTGTGAAGCAACCAGAGGGGGTGACTCGTCCTTCACCAGGAGTTACCTTCCTGCAGAGGAATATGACATCTCCGATCTGGAGTCCATCTCTGATGCGGGTGATGACACCGCCATAGATGAACTGTTCGGGAGAAAGGGATGGGATAAGATGCCCCTGTCCTTTTACCGTAGTGCTAGGGACTCACCCATGTCCATTGGGGAAAGTACACCCCGGGTGGTGGCTTCTGAGCCTGAGGAGGGATCTGTCCGCTTGCCTGCCCCTCCATCATTGGAGGCACCTGCTTCAAAAGCCGAGATGAGTCAGGTGTCACTGCGGGCCCCTGCAACTGGTCCGGAGGTAGTTAAAGTACCTTGGCACCCTGAAACCATCGTTTTGACTGGCGCGGGAGACCGCGCTACCATGCTACCACTGTCCCGTTTACAGAGACTTTTCAATCAAAGAGTTGCCAGCGAGTATGGGTGGGAATACCCGTACCTTTCCAAAGGAACTTTTGTTCGAGGTGGAGGCCTGTAGACACCGGTGGTACGAAGACTTTGTGTGGACACATATCAAAGTACAAACAGTGAAAAATACCTGCGCTAATGGTGAAAATAAAATGTATATATAAATGTAAATGAATAAATAGCAGCTAGCACAGTCTGTAGATAGCAAACACAAATAATAAAGTCCAAAGTGCAGCGCTATATAAAAAATGATGAGTGCAAAAAAAGTCCAAAAAATTGAAACCAATCAATGTTGGATGAACGTGAAAATGATGTAGTCCCACCACCAAACTTCAGTGTGCAAAAGGATTTTAAAGCACACCACAACAACGTGCTCAAAATCTGCTTACCAGAAAGTGGAAATAAGTAGACAATGTATTCAAATGATGTAGAGGGTCAAACGATGACAGCAGAAACTCCAGATCAGGTAATCATAGGAAAGACCAACATCAAGGTAATTTCCAAATCTCAGAAGGCGAGTATAGATGTTGAGCAAATCTCAGCCAGAATTTTTTTTTACCCAATCTAAAGAAAAAAAGGCAGCATAGTGTGCCCATAGGTAAAAGGCATAAACATTTATTGTAGTCTACTTACAGATGGCAGAAAACATCAAGGCATGTAAAAAAAACAACTTTTGGTAATACAGTGTATATCTTGTTTTTAAACCCAAATACAAAACACGTCAATAAAGCATCCTAACATGGTAGGCACATTAATAGGCATCCGTGGTATCTAAAATTTCAAAGTTTGTCTAAACGAGAACAACAATGGTCACCAGAACAAATAGAGAACAATAAAAACACGCACCTATAAGAGCCTAACAGGGAACCTAACCACACTCTACTTAATCCAACCAATGAAAAAAAAAAGCTTTGGCTATAAATACGTTTTTAAGCTTTAATTTATAAAAAGTCAAGTGGCTTTGCTCTAAAAAAGAGGGCTTGGCCCCTGAAACGCGTAATCTGGCAGGTCCGGCTTATGCCAGGGTCATGTGAGTTCCATCTCCAAAAGGACCACCTTGTCCCCTGGGTTCATGTACATTGCCGTTTTAGCCATTGACTATTGTAAGTATGCACTCATTGGTTTAATGTTGTTGATAATGCACTTGATCTTTGCGTCCTTTTGTTTTGTCATGTTTATGTCATTTCAAGATTCCCCTATCTTAAAAGGGCAGCATTGGCATTGCATACCAGCCTTTTGATGGGAGCTGATGGTCACCACCTACTACAGTCCTTTGAGTTCCATATAATCCCTTAGGCCCCTTTCACACTATTTTTAGCAGTGTTTTATCGCTAATTTTGCGGTGGTATTCGGCCGCTAGCGGTGCGGTTTTACCCCACGCTAGCGGCCGAAAAAGGGTTAAAAACCACTGCAAAGCACCTCTGCTGGCGGTATAGCCGCGGAGTCCCATTGCTTTCAATGGGCAGGAGCGGTATACACACCGCTCATTCACCGCTCCAAAGATGCTGCTAGCAGGACTTTTGGAGCGGTTTTGCTAGCGCACCGCTCCAGAGTGACAGCCCTCGGGCTTTCACACTGGAGAAACAGCAGCCGCTGTTTCAGGTCGGTTTGCAGGTGCTATTTTTAGCGCAATGGCGTCTGCAAACCGCCCCAGTGTGAAAGAGATCTAAGCGCTACAATGTCAAGTTTGGTAACTTTGAATAAAACCTCCCGTTCCTTCTCTCATATTTCCCAGTTCTGTCAATAGTTTGCTTTGAGAATGGGTAGAAGCCTGACAGCGTTGTAGCGGCGGCGGCGGCGGCGGCGGCAAAGTGCGTAATTATTGCCAGAAATATCCAACATTATACAAAAACAAAAAACGTATTCAGCTACATCTTGTAGACCAGAGAACATTAGCAATTGAGAGCTGTGAAATTATTATAATTATTTTAGAGCAATTTTGTTGAAATTTATCTGAAACCTCACCCGTCCTGTGTGAAGACATTACCAGCGATTCTTACATCTTATTAACACAAGACTGGGTTATCCCGAACAATTGCTTGCCATTAATTTCGCACAGCTTGCACATCTTACGTCGCCTGTGAAAACGAGATATTTCTTAATGTCTGCATTTATGCAAAATAATATCCTTAAACAAATGTTCTCAGTGCTTCTCTGCTCTTTATAGTAAAACGGAGTTGATTTTTTTTTTTTTCAAGCATAATTATCTTGGAGGATAAAGCTTATCGGAATTTGTCATGGTGCAAGCTCTGCGGGCCAGACAATGAACAGGCTGTGCAGTGCCGCAGGTGTGTGCGCATGAAGAAAATGTGTTCATTTATTGATTATTTATTTATTACAGGCATTTATACATGGAGAACATGGAAAATGGCTGTAGTCCTAATTTATATTAACTACCGTCGCTACTTTGACGTTAAATACCGTCATAACCCCGGCATTTTTTTTAAACGGCGGACTGTCCTCTTTCGGATAAAAGTGGTCTCAGCGGCGGATTCCCTGCGAGATCACTTTTATCGGTGGCGGGAGAGGGGCCAGTCCGGTCGTCTCCGCCGCTTACCGGAGCCGTCGGTAGAAGGTGACGTCGGTAGAAGGTGAACCTGTCAGATCCTATAAACCATACTGTGTTCAAAGCAATGTGGTTTCCTTTTTGAGCTCATGGATTTCTGGCCCAGGCTGTATACTGGCCTATGACTTCTGTTCAAGTCAGTAGTATGCACCACCCACCTTACAGTTGTAGGCCACACTCAGTTCAACAATACCATCCAAAAGACTCCACTGGCCACTGAGGAGTTGGGCCTAGAATGGAGGAACACACAGACCTATATCTCTGCATTAAACAGCCCGCAGCTCTCCTCTCCCTGGGATTGCAGCGCGGCAAACCCAATTAGAGATGCTCTCTCTCTCTTCTCCCTTTGGCTAACAGAAAGAGGAGGGGGCGAGCGGGGGAGATACACAAACAGCCTGCAACTCTCCTCTCCCTGTCACAGCGCTGCTGCTGAGTTCTCTCGCAAATGGAGCAGTGGCGCTGTGACAGGGAGAGGAGAGTTGCGGGCTGTTTGTGTATCTCTAATTGGGTTTGCCGCTCTGCAATCCCAGCTTCCTGCAGAGAGAGAATAACGGCTTTATGGGGGGGAGGGAGAGCGTACATGGCGGCTCCTACTTAAACTGTTTCCTGGCCCCCTCCGCACCCGTGATGCCACTGCACTCCTAAGATGTACTCCCCTGATGGTGGCCCTGTGTGCGGGAGTCGGGAGGAGGGCGCGGGTGATGTTCTGGGGGGGCGGGCATCTTTTTTGCCACCCCCACAAAGTGCCGCCCTAGGCCTGGGCCTTGTCGGCCTAGGCCAAAACACAACATACTGTAGCATGCTGCACTGTGCATTTAGGAGGGACAAGCTGAGCCAATGTCCACGTCCACCTGTCCAGCGTTTTCCACTACTACTCCCCAGGAGCAAAGTGAGCCCCTCCGTGCACCCTGCGCGGGCTCCACACATGCACTTGACTTATGTCTTGAACTTCTGTACCTCTGTACAGGATGGGAACCTTAGCGGTGCAATCCACTCCCCAGACCACTGGCGGAAGGAGTGCCGACAACATTTCCCTCGCTGCTAGAGGCCACTTCACCTATAACAGGTACACACTATCGACAGGCTGCTTGTTACACTTCCATTACTCTAGGTAACCACTTATATATTCACACTACTCCACTTTACATCAATGTCTTCATACCCCACTGTGTTTAAGACCCACTCTGTAAACTATGCGTTCCGGTTACTTACATTAGACCCCTTTCAGTAACTTCAGACCAGGCAAGGACAAAGTTTTAAATACTTTACTTAAAAAACTACAAAATAGTCATTTCACAGTCCAACAGATAAAGACACTATTCTTTCCTATTCCCCTAACTCTAACTCCAGGCTTGAGCGCTTCCCCCGGAATACCTGCAAAGGTATAGTCAAAGCAAAGACAAGTCCTTTACGGCATCTACATGCAGTAACAAGTCCTTCCTATGTACAGACCAGTGTCTTTGGGGAGAACCCCAGGTTCCGATAGCTCTACATCTGGATGGTGGTGAATAGCATCCTTCCCCTCTTTTTTCCACTTCTACCTTCCTCTGGGTTTCTGTACGGGAGGGCTTTTTTGTGCCGGACCACTGTCCCATTTTATATGTCATAGGATAAGTGGGCCGGAGAATCTGCCAAAAAAAAACAAAGAACAAGGAAAGGCATTAATTCCTTCCTTCCTGGCCGGGACAGCACCTAACTTACCGTTTTAACCTGCCGACTAGCTGAGACTACTTTTGAAAGAAGACAAAATTTAGGACTTTGAACACATTTTAGGGAATTAGCTAAGCTCACCAAACCATTATAATAGTGCAGGAAACCGTCACGTTAACGTTAACTAAGCTGATAGTCCTGTTTCATATCTATGTGCACCATCTACGCCAGTTTCTATTTCAGAAAGACGTTAACAGATGGAATGTGGCAGTTTTCCATATAGAAATATGCTGCAGATTCTCTGCAGTAATTACAGTATACAAGCAGAGCCTGCAGGTTTGACAACTCTCCGTCTTCCTCCCACGCTCAACTGAGCAAAGGGCGGGGATGGCATAGAGATTGGAGCATGCAGCATGGACCCTTTTGTGAAGTAGGAGCAGCATCTGCACCATTTTTTGTAGGTTTAGAAGAGTAGTACAAGCACTCTGCTTGTACCACTTTTTGTTAAAAGTGAGGTTTGGGATTTTAAAAAAACTAACATTTATACTCACGTAGGTGGATGCAGCATCCATCCAATGTTGCATCTGTCCTCTGCCTGCTCTGCAGTAAGAACTGAGCGATCAAACACAGCAGAATGCTCAGTTTTCCCCTGTGCTTTGAGCAGAGAACCATGACTGTCTGTCAGTGGCTCTCTGCTCTCCCCTCCAGTGCTCACTGATGCGTTGGACTGTGGAGGGGGTGGCTGGCTCAGGCTCTCAGTGGATTGCTGAGAGGCTGACCCAGGTGCCGGTCCAGGCATCTGGTTGGATCCCGACCATATGGTCAGGATGGTTTCCAAGCCTGGGCCGGCTGATGTCTAAGACGCTAAGGCGTGCTGTCGGCTGAAAATGGGTCACAGGAGTGCAGAAAGAACTGCACTTCTGTGATCCATAGGAGAAGTATGGCCAAAAAAACACTGTTGAAGTGAGAACAGTGACCGGGGATAGATGGCATAGCAATGACCGGTCTTCTAAAAAGGGAGGGACAGTGAGGCCTGTTATTTAGGAAATTAAACATGGGTTTCTCATTGCCACTATACCGTTTGCTTTATACATTTAAAGGGGTTGTAAAGCCTCAAGGTTTTTCACCTTAATGCATTCTATGCGATGTGCATGAGCGCAGCGGCTCCAGCCGCTGTTTCTCTCCTCATTGGACAGATTGATAGCAGCAGGAGCCAAAGGCTCTCGCTGCTGTCAATCAAATCCAGTGATGCAGGAGTGGGGGGTGGGGCCCGAGTCCCACTGTCTGTGTCAATGAACGCAGCAGCGGGACTCAGGTGCTAGCCGGTTTTCTGACGAATAAGGTCCGCCCGGCGGATAAGGACCCCCCTGTACTGCGCAGTACGAACCTTAACTGAGCCCCTGAAAATAGCCGAACATGTAGAGCTGAGAGTCAGCTCTACACAGCGCCTGCGCAATGAGTATGACACATGCCACATGCTGCCGATGCTAGTGCTACTCTGCAAGGGGTGGGGGTGATTTTACCAATACACGTCTTAGCGGGGGGTGTTAAGACAAATGAAGGGCTGGTTTTGCAATGACGATGGGCGGATTTTGCAATGTTGATGGGCGGATTTTGCAAGAGCAAAACCCGCCCATCAACATGGCCCGCTAAGACGTGTACTTTATTGGTAAAATCACCCCCGCCCCTTGCAGCATAGCACTAGCATCGGCACTAGCATCGGCAGCGTGCGGCATGTGTCCTAGTCATTGTGCAGGCGCCGTGTAGAGCTGACTTTCAGCTCTACATGTTCGGCTATTTTCGGAGGCTCAGTTGAGGTTCGTACTGCGCAAGCGCCGCGCCTGCGCAGTACAGGGGGGTCCTTATCCGCCGGGGGAACTTTTTCATCAAGACACCAGCATGGGTGCCCCCATGGAAAGCGTCTCTCCGTGGTGGCACCCGATGAGGAGGAGGGGCCTGGAGCGCTGGCGACCCCAGCAGAAGAGGATCGGGGCTGCTCTGTGCAATATCATTGCACAGAGCAGGTAAGTATAACAGGTTTGTTATTTTTATAAAAAAATACATAAAAACAAACTTGTTTGCATCCTCCCCCCTCCACTGCCAATTTTTTGGGGGCGGAACGGGTACCTGGTTTTGACAGGTACCCGCTGCCACTTCCAGCTCAGATCACATGGTGATCTGAGCTGTAAGTTCAGCCCCCCTCCTTCCCCCGCAGTCTTCTGGGACACATCACAAGTTCCAGAAGACTATGGGGCCATAAAAACGGTGCAGTGTGATTCACTCATGGGCAGTAGCAAACAGGTTGTGAAGCCGCAAAGGCTTCACTTGCTTTTTTCCTTAAAAGAGATGCCGGCACCTTTACTCAAAGCCATTTGAAGAATCAGTTTGGGTGAGGACATCACTGGATCCCTGGACAGGTAAGTCTCCTTATATTAAAATTCAACAGCTGCCGTATTTGTCTCCTGCATGTGCGGGAGTGACGCCATCCCGGCTCGGCCAATCAAAACGGCCGAAGTTAGAAAACTGGAAAAAACGCAGGCTGAAGATGTCAGTGGCCAGCATTGCTGGACAAAATTTTTTTTGCTTCTACTTACAGTTACTGTTTTTCCATTTCCTGGTTGAGTGAGGCACTGGCGATGTAACCAGGTCCTCACAGCTGCATCCTCAGAAATTCCTGTCACGTGTTCCAGGAGGCAGACCCATAGTTCCAGGCAGAGTTCCAGGAAGTAAAGGAAAGACAGATTCATTTGCCGTCAGTAAAAATTGCCACTGTGAGATGAAATCACATTCATGCGTTTTTCAGCCGGTGCGTTTTTGGAAACGGTCAGGAACTTTTTTCCCGCAGCAGGTTGCATTTTGCATGTAATAGACTTCAATGGACCTGCACCAAAAACGCAAGTATCTGTAGACTGCCATTACTAAACATTGCTATGATGCCTTTGTTGTAATTTTTTTTTCTTTCAAAGGTCTTGGCACAGGGCGTATCAATGTGTACTCCCGTGCGAGGGCTGTCTTTGCCCACATGGGATGCACAGGTGTTCTAATCATCTGTGGGCAGGCAGTCCTATTCATGTCACGGAGACAGCTGCTGGTCCCAATCTGACGTCCATGTGGGAGCATGTCCCTGTATGCACACTGTTTATTAACTAACATGAATGGGACTGTCTGAACGCAGATGCACACAACAGCTGTGTAACCTGTGCAGGCAAAGACGGTCCTTCGCACTGGCATTACAGTGCATCCGGAAAGTATTCACAGCTCTTCACTTTTTCCACATTTTGTTATGTTACAGCCTTATTTGCAAAATGGATTCATTTAATTATTTTCCTCAAAATTCTACAAAAAATACCCCATTATGACAACGTGAAAGAAGTTTGTTTTAAATCTTTGTAAATGTATTAAAAATAAAAAAATAAAATAATCCCATGTACATAAGTATTTACAGCCTTTGCCACTCAAAATTGAGCTCAGGTGCATCCTGTTTCCACTGATCATCCTTGAGATGTTTCTACAACTTGAATGGAGTCCACCTGTAGTAAATTCAGTTGATTTAACATGATTTGGAAAGGCACACACCTGTCTATATAAGGTCCCACAGTTAACAGTGCATGTCAGAGCACAAACCAAGACATGAAGTCCAAGGAGGACTTCCTTGTCCAGCCGAGGCACAGATCTGGGCAAGGGCCCAGAAAAATTTCTGCAGCATTGACGGTCCCAGTGAGGACATTGGCCTCCATCATCTGTAAATGGATGAAGTTTGGAACGACCAGGACCCTTCCTAGAGCGGGCCGCCCGGCCAAACTGAGCGATCGGGGAGATGGCCTTAGCCAGGGAGGTGACCAAGAATCCGATGGTCTCTCTGACAGAGCTCCTGCGTTTCTCTGTGGAGAGAGGAGACCCTTCCAGAAGAACAACCATCTCTGCAGCACTCCACCAATCAGGCCTGTATGGTAGAGTGGCCAGACGGAAGCCACTCCTCAGTAAAAGGCACATGACACCCCGCCTGGAGTTTGCCAAAAGGCACCTGAAGGACTCTCAGACCATGAGAAAAAAACTTCTCTTGTCTGATGAAACAAAGATTGAACTGTTTGGCCTGAATGGCAAGCGTCATTTCTGGAGGAAACCAGGCTCCTCTCATCACCTGACCAATACCATCCCTGCAGTGAAGGATGGTGGTGGCAGCGTCATGCTGTGGGGATGTTTTTCAGTGGCAGTTACTGGGAGACTAGTCAGGATCGAGGGAAAGATGAATGCAGCAATGTAGAGAGACATCCTTGATGAAAACCTGCTCCAGAGTGGTCTGGGGCGAAGGTTCATCTTCCAACAGGACAACGACCCTAAGCACACAGCCATGATAACAAAAGAGTGGGTACGGGACAACTCTGTGATTGTCCTTGAGTGGCCCAGCCAGAGCCCACACTTGAACCCGATTGAACATCTCTGGAGAGATCTGAAAATGGCTGTGCACCGACGCTCCCCATCCAACCTAATGGAGCTTGAGAGGTCCTGCAAAGAAAAATGGGAGAAACTGCCCAAAAATAGGTGTGCCAAGCTTGTAGCATCATACTCCAAAAGACTTGAGGCTATAATTGGTGCCAAAGGTGCTTCACCAAAGTATTGAGCAAAGGCTGTGAATACTTACAGTATAGTACGTACATGGGATTTTTTACTTTTCATACATTTGCAAAGATTTCAAACAAACTTCTTTCACGTTGTCATTATGGGGTATTGTTTGTAGAATTTTGAGGAAAATAATGAATTCAATCCATTTTGGAATAAGGCTGTAACAAAATAAAATGTGGAAAAAAGTGAAGCGCTGTGAATACTTTCCAGATGCACTGTAACCTTCATGTGTTGTACTTTGCTTACGGCTTTATTTTATCATATGTTTGTGTAACCGTTGTATATTATACCCTCAATCAATACTGGAATTTTATTGTTTTGCTGGTGTTCGAAAAAAAAAAATTAAATAAAAAAAAAAAGACGGTCCTTCGCACTGATGTACGCATTGATGCACCCCATGTGAATGAGGCCGGTGAAGCTCCTCTAAAACAAAAAAAAGAAAGGAACACACATGAAATATCAGCAGCCTTTATAGATTTCCTTTATACGATGGCAACGGTTGCAATCAACTCCAGGTGAGCTTTCACTTTGCATATCAAATAAAAATTTGCTCTAAAAAAACAAAGGATTTTGTCAGATTCCCTTTAACCTCTTGCTCCTTTATTCTGCGGAGCACATTTAATGCTCATTGTTCTTAGAAGAGATTTTTTTGTTCACACATACTTTTATGTAAATTGGGATTACTAGATATTTTTTATATCATTAGGGCCTTGACGAGCACCTGAAAATGAACCTAGATATCTGCAGGCCATTTCTCTATCCTGAAAATGCTGCATTATTTATCAAGCCTGAAACAACCGCGCACCGTTCCCTCGCCGCTTTCTGAAGTGCAGATGAGACAAATGTTTGGCTGGAGGGTTTGTAGCAAACACTTTCTGTGTGGGCGGAGGGGGTGCATCTGCCGATAGGTGGTGTCATGCAGTAAGGAGAATGGTGTATGCTTACTTACAGATCACATTGTGAACTGCAGACGCGAGTGTAAGGGAGGCGTCGGAGATGAGTAGTTGCTTTTTACAGTTATCCTTTTGATAGTGAGTAGGGGGCGGTTGTTTAAATTAACCACTTAAATACTGGGACCTTTCACCCCGTTCCTGCACAGGTCAACTTTCAGCTCTCAGCGCTGTTGCACTTTGAATGACAATTGTGCAGTCATGCAACACATCAAATTTGTATCATTTATTGAGACAGATGGAGCTTTATTTTAGTAGTATTTAATCACTACTGTTTTTTTTTCTATTTTTTTTGCTGAACAAATAAAAAAAGACCAAACAATTAGGGAAAATGTTTTTTTTTAGTTTTTGTTATAAAATTTTGCAAATAAGTAATTTTTCTCCTTCACTGATGTGCATTGATGAGGCTGCACTGATGAGGCAGCACTGATGTACACTGATGAGGCGGCACTGATGTACAAGAATGAGGCTGCACTGATGAGGTGGCACTGATGTACACTCATGAGGCTGCACTGATGTCCATTGATGAGGCTGCACTGATGGGTACTGATGAGGAGGCACTGATAAGCTGCACTGATGGGCACTGATAAGCTGCACTGATGGGGCTACACTGATCATCAGGGCACTGATGATCAGTGCCCTGATTATCAGTGTAAACTATGCACTGTCAGACTTGCCGGCTATCGGGCTCAGCAGGCCATAGACGAGTCGAAAACCGAATGAGAATTCATGGTCATTCATTTTTCGCATCATTAGTGTGCCAGTTGCGACACATGCTTTTTGTGCCGCAATCGAAAGTGCCTGATCCAACATGCTGGTCTTTGTTTACAAAGACGGAACAAATGATGACACAATCGTATGTACCATTTTTGTTTTACAATCGACAGAACTTTCGGTTTTCGACTCATCTATGGCTGGCCTTAGCCCTGTTGGCTGTTTCCCTGTACAGCAATGTCAATACACTGTGCCACTTTGACACCGACACTAGGGGCAATTCAGCAAAGGACTAGTATGTCTTCTGCTATGGATTCCTGATGCCAACTTGGAGAAACTTGGGTCTGATTGCACTGAGTTCCTGCAAGATGTTGGTTCCCTATGGTGCATGTGCAAAGCATGCTGCGCTTTCTAACTGGCTTGGCGGCAGAGGAAGGATGAGGGGGGCTGAACTTCGGAGGGATGGTGCCGCGGCGCCGTTTCCCTGAAAGTGGGAAAGGGTATCCCGTCAAAAACAGGTACCCATTCCCCCCTACCCCCTGAAAGGTGCCAAATGTGGGACCAGAGGTGGGGAAGAAGAAGATAAGCCGAGGTTCCACTTTTGGGTGGAACTCCGCTTTAAGTACATGTAGCACACGGACCTTTTTCTCGCCTGGCTCACTTGCAAGTCAAGACACACCGTGCTATATGCCCGTACCCTCCTGTTTGAAGAGGTTAAGCGGTGTTCACAAATTTTAGGTCCTGCAGCGAGTTACCTTCTTCCACTGGTTCTCTTCCCCAGAGTATGGGGTCAAGTCTCTATTTCTCCCCCCCCCAAAGAAGCCAATATCCAGAAACACTTTAACTCCAACAGAGAGTTTATTTTCTATTTGCTGCGTAGTAGACAGAGACAGATGGATGAAAGAAGGAATAAGTGTGAGGGATTAGATCCAGGCACAACTAGTAACCTCGTCAACACTCGATCCCGAGTGGGTTTAGCTCACCCGGATAGTCCTCTCTCACAGTCCTAGCAGCCGGTGTGGAGCTCGAACAGTTCTGCCACCCTATCCCCTCCAGGGACGGGTACAGGAGATACTCTAACCTCTGTAGACTTTTAAGAACAGGATAATGCCAATGGGCACTCTACAGGTTAGCTTTCCGGAATAAAGAATCCTTCCCTCTGACAGGTCACCAGGCCTCTCCCGAGACAGCAATCTTCCATTACTCATCTCCTCAGTGGGACCGATCCTCCCCTGGCTTCCTCTCGGCCAGAGCGGGTACCCTCACCTGGGCACCCTGGGACTCCAATGGGCGAATTGTAGACCCAGTTAAAGGTACTGGGCCTACCTGGAATGTTGCAGCCTCGGGCCAAAGGTGCCCGAGACCTCTTGGCCAGTCATCGCACCCCCGAGGGGCACACCCCTCCGGCTCCAACTCTCCTCTCCTCCACCTCCTCGACTCCTCCCTCGTAAAGATGGCGTCTGCCCCTTATGTACCCTCTCCCAGCATGCACAGCAGGCCGACCACGCCCACTGTACAGCTGCCAAGAGAGGACACCCTAAGGCGCAGTAATGCCACCCATGGCTCAACCCTGACCTGACATGGCAGTGCCACCTACAGGCCACAAAAAACCATACACCAGGCAGCATCACATAGGCAGAAGCAAATACCTAGCAATCAAAGCGGTCTGAGCCTGGCTACCAGCTCAGACCAACCCCTAAATTTAGGCACATAACACCCCTAAAAAGTAAAGGGGCACTACATACATATCTGGTCAAATGCAAAATCTTCATAGGTGTCTAGGTCCCGCTGATGATAGCAAATCATGGCCGCTGGAGGTGCTTACAGGGCTGAAGGAAATGTAGAGGCGGTCCACCCCCAAGCTGACATTAATTCCCCCCTATTCCAATGGGGTCCCGGAACTTCTCCAGCCCTGTGAGCACCTCCAGCGGCTGTGATTTTCTAACATCGGCGGGACCAGATACCTATCAAGATTTTGCAATTGATAAAATGCCCACTAGATGGCACTTTTCCCATTATATACACACACACACAGGATCGTGGGGGAAATCAGATGCAAATTGGACAGGAATCACACCGCATGCAATTCCATGCGATTCTATTCAGTGCGATTTGCGCCTGTTTATTTTGTATTGACGCAAATTGCACCCCAAAAGTATTAGTACTGGGTAATGGCAAGTACTTGATCGAAAGTATTGGTACTCGTACTTGCTGACAAAAAAACAGTATCGGTGCAACCCTAATTTAAACCTCTTCACTGCAGTGCATATTACAGCCATGCACTATGCACCATTAGAGCCTATAACTGTGCATTGTGGTGCGTTACATCAGATTTTCTGTCTGTTTTGGTGTTTTTGCCAAATTCAAAGAAATAGGGTTGTTGTATGCTGGCTCATTCAAAGGAATAGGCTGTCGTAACACAATGTACATTAACTCGCTAAACAACACAACTGGGGGAAGGGGAGCCTAGTCTTCTAAAATACACTGTGACCGCAGCTCTCCAAGTGTAATTAGTGAAGCTCCAATATCACATTCATTGCCAGGCTGCTGTTAATGCACTACAATGGAGAGGAAGTATCTGAATGAGCCCTAATGGTTGTCTAAGGGGTTATGGCTGGTTATACAAGGTTCAATTTTATTTCGTTCAGCCAGTGGGCTGAATGAAAAAAAGAACTGATTTCCCCATCCACACATTTCCCACCCTGTACATTTGTATTCTGACAGCAGGGATGCTGCCCTACTGTCAGAATACACAAATCAGCACTGCAACCAGCTTCTTCTTTCTTTTTTTTTTGTAATACAGAGAATAAACTCCAAATATATTACATCATGGATAAAGACAAATACAAAGTGGAATAAGTCATAATTCAACAATTCCCATCAAATAATCCGGGGTTTCAACAGAAAATTCACCCTAATAAGGGTACAACCAAATAAAGAACCATTACCATTATTGACCCATACTACTAATATTTCCAGAGATAACCAGGTTAGTAACCAACAAATGAGAATGAGAAGTATAAGGTCACTTATGGTAAGGTCGGTCAGCAGGTCATGAAGTGCAACCAACTTTTACCTTACAAGGCGGTTGAACAGAAGTTGATCAGTGGATTAACTTCTGTTCAACTGCAGTGGCTACACATGGATCAAAATTCGGCTGGTTCTGCAGGGATCTGTCTATGGCCAACTTATGGGTTAGCATTAGTGTTGTCAGGAGGGTTGCATTGGAGGTTGTTGGTAGGGTTAGGGTGAAGGTTAATGTTAGTGGGAGGGTTCTTATGTGAGTTAGTGTTATCAAAAGTGTTGAGGTAAGGGTTAGGGATAGTGACAGTGTCAACACACCCAAGGCAAAAGATTCCAAAGTGTCCCCCCCTCCCTAGCTGCAGGCCCACATGCACAGTGGCTGGGTCAGTACCAGGTGCACAAACAGGCGCTCCCTGCCGACCCTGCTGGTAGCTAGGACTGACTGTTTTCATTCTGGGCTGGGAGTGGCTATGCGTAGAAGCTAGTGACTCACAGGCAGCATCACCAAGACCTCCCTCTTCTTTCCAGAAGATTCTGGAAAGAGAGGAGGAGAGGGGAGGTGGAGCTGTCTGGGGTATTCTAAGGAGCCTTGACCAATTCCTAACTGCTGGAGGAGTTGTCGGGTGGAAGTGCTGGAGTGAGAGAGTGTGGAGGCTGTCGGGCCCACAGGTCTTGAGGGGGGGTGCATCCAGGAGGAGAGAAGAGATCCTGGAAGAGAGGTACACGAGAGAGCAAGGAAAGGACAGCGGGAGAGAACACTGCTAGGAGAATCCAGGGAGGACAACTGGTCGCTGCCAGGACGGCTGGTGAGTGAAGCACAGTCAGGAGAACTGGAGAGGCACGCCTTAGGAAACTGGGAGTCTGCAGTTTGAGATGGGTGCGGAACTAGAAGAGAGGACTGTGGGAAGGGCAGTGGAGAGAGGTTATTGTAGCCAGGCTGGCTGGCAGGACCTGAAGAGAGCTATCTGGGAGTGGTAGCTAAATAGAGAACAGTTAGCACTGGACCTATTTCTACACCACAGGGGCCTGAGGTCCCTGCCCACAAAAGGCAATCCATTGAGGCCTGGCTGAGTTAGTGTCAGGCCTAACAATGCGGTGCTAGCTAGTCTGGAGGAGTAAGTGAAGTGCTGGAGGAGTGAAGGAAAAGACGTCTTGAGCAAGTATTTGTGCTGGAGAGAAGACTGGAGTGTATATACTGGAGTGTATATAGAAGTCCCAAGCAAGTTGTGCTGAATCATTCTGGGCATCCCATAACTACCCTTTACCCCTTTACCCATCCAAGTTAATCCCCTCAATAAAAAACAAAAACAAAGCTTATGGACTGTTCTATGTCTCTGAGTGATTGAGAGATGGATGTCTGGCTGGGCAGGGTGTCAGCTTATAACTCCTTTTTATAAAGGTATTCAAATTACGGATGATGCAACTTCAAAGTGAAACCGAACATTTGATGAGCATCATTAAATAAAGGCAGCTGAACAATAGCGATCGCCCATTAGGGGCGCAGGGGCGTCACACCCCCTAATCCATGCACCAGGCCCCTAACTTACACGCAGGGCACAGGACGCATGGATTTTATTGGGGTTTTTTTCTTAGTTGAAGCACATGATTAGAGCCTGAGGCTCTAATTGGCTTAAAAAAAGAATGGTCTCGGGGCGCAGAGCACTGCGCCCTGAGCCCACCCAGTTATGTGACATTAGCGAATTAATATTCGCTTATGTCTTCCTGCTTCTCCTCCCGGCCAATCAGGAAGCGTGTCTTGAGACCCGATTGGCCAGGTAGTCTTAGGACTTCTGGCCAATCGGGTCTCAGGACCCACTTCCTGTACGGCCGTGAGGAGAAGCAATGGCCCCTTGGCACTGATCGCCGACTTCCTGGCTCCATACAGACCGTCCTTTCCTCCTAGCAGAGCCCATAACAAAAGCCCAAGCCAAAAGCGTGTATTGGCAGCCTAGGAGGAGATTGCCGTAGCAGATAGGAGGATGCGCGGGAGCTTGAGCAGTGTGAGTACCGAGGCCGGCCTTTGTCCGGGGGTAGGGAGGGGGATTTGGCATTATGTGCGAGTGAGGGGGGCAGATTTGTTTGCCACCCCCCCCCCCAAAGACTTTGAGCACCAGCCGCCACTGCAGCTGAAGTTCTATGCAAAGCTCAACTCAAACAAACTTGACCAAGTCCTGGCTCCTAAGCTTAGCTTTTGGTAAATGATGCTACCCATCACATACAGAGCCAACAAGAGGTGAGTAGAGATGAGCTTGGATGTCCTCCAAACTCAACTCTAGCTGAACTCAAGCTATTTTTTTACACTAATGAGCAGTAGGCTGGGTCATTTCCATCTTGCAACCCGCTTAAAGAAAGAGGCAGGCTGCTGGAGTAAAAAATGAGCGCCAGTTTGAAGTTCAGAGGACATTCAGGAAGTGGGAAGGGTGGAACCAAGAATGAGTTTTACAGGAAAAGTCTTCAAATAATTTCAGCTGCCCATATCTCAGGATCTACTGGTCATTCTGCCATATGGCTTCCACTGAAGGTACTGTACCATCTGCTTATTACAGTTTTTTCAATTGTATGCTCAATGTTAATTAAGTTTATTTTACTTTTATGAGTAGAATTGCCTGCATTTTAGAGAACACAAGGAGCTAGTGCTACCGTTTCCCTGATCTACTGTTGGCCATAATGTCTACCTGCCTGAAACTCGCCAGATTCTGTACAGTAACTGCAGCCCGTCATATTTCCCATGAATGCAGTAAGCACGGCCAGGTTTCTGTGCCCTCGCTCACCCTTTATGTTACTCCGACAGAGGCTGCACAAATTAGAGAGGGGACCAGAGAGTTGAATGAGTCCAGACGGCGCAATAAATAAATATTTTATCGTCTAATGGGCACCATTAAGAAACACTTCCTAGAAAAAAAGACCACAGAGGTGTCCAAGGGATCGATACGGGAAGCTTACAAGTGTCATCAGAGGGAACAAATAGCACAAGGCACACGTAGAAAGAAAGAAGGACAAAGTGACATTTAGAAAAATATAATCACACTTTGGAATTAAAACATAAAACAGCTTGTGTTTGCTGGAGCTGCATTGAGAGGATAATCATTTGGAGGAGTTATTAGACATGTGAGAACACAGATTCTTCTCTCATTAATATCGCGAATACAGGCGTAAGTGTAAAAGAATGTGAGCACATGCTGGTAATGAACGGAAAGCGTCAATGCATGCCTGTAATTATTCCCATATATTACAGGAGTCTCCGGAACTTTTGCCTGGAGCTTGGCTTTAAAGCTGAACTCCAGACCTGTTGAATCAGCTTTGTATTAAGTAATACATAATTAACCACTTCAGCCCTGGACCATTTGGCTGCCCAAAGATCAGAGCACTTTTTGCGATTCGGCACTGCTTCGCTTTAACTGACAATTGCACGGTCGTGCGACGTGGCTCCCAAACAAAATTGGCGTCCTTTTGGTGGTATTTGATCACCTCTGCGGTTTTTAATTTTTGCGCTATTGACAAAAAAAGAGCGACAATTTTGAAAAAAAACCAATATTTTTTACATTTTGCTATAATAAATATCCCCAAAAAATATATAAAAAAACATTTTTTTCCCTCAGTTTAGGCCGATACGTATTCTTTTACATATGTTTGGTAAACAAAAACCCCAATAAGCGTTTATTAATTGGTTTGCGCAAAAGTTATAGCGTCTACAAAATAGGAGATAGTTTTATGGCATTTTTATTAATAATTTTCTTTTTACTAGTAATGGCGGCGATCTGCGATTTTTATTGGGACTGCGACATTGTGGCTGACAGATCGGACACTTTTGACACTATTTTGGGAGCATTGACATTTATACAGCGATTAGAGCTACAAATAGCCACTGATTGCTGTATAAATGTCACTGGCAGGGAAGGGGTTAAACACTAGGGGGCGATCAAGGGGCTAAGTGTGTTCTAACTGTAGGGGGGATGAGCTCACTACAACATGACAGAGATCACAGCTCCCGATGACAGGGAGCAGTAGCTCCCTGTCATGTTGCTAGGCAGAACAGGGAAATGCCTTGCTTACATAGGCATCTCCCCGTTCTGCCTCTCCTCGCCGCAATCGCGGACTGCAGCCAAACATCGAGTTTGCGGGACCCGCGGGCAAGCTCCCGCAGCCCGCGCCCGCTAGACGGCAAAATCAAAGGGACATACGGTTACGCACCTTTTGCCTGCCCGTGACATTCTGCCAGTGTAAATCGGCGTGTGGCGGTCGGCAAGTGGTAAAGGTATTGTAAAGTCTCGTTTTTTTTCAGTAAAAATAACAAACATGTTATACTTACCTGCGCTGTGCGGTGCTTGTGAAATTGTATATGCTTTTGTAACATTAGTGTTAAGAAACATTACCTTTTCATATGTACCTCATAGATGTACCCAGGGATAACCTAGAAACAAAATGTATTACTTTGAAAAACAGAATGCATTAGTTCTGCTTTTTCTTTCTCTGCAGGTTGATAGCTGTGCAATGTTTTGTAAGCATTTCTTTATTTACACCCAACCTGCTCACAATGTTACTGCAGGCAATGAAAGGGAACAAGGATGGCATCGCTTACATATACCGCTTTGAACAGATATCTTTGCAATCAGGAGCGATAAATGAATTTGGTGCTGCAAGTGCAATGCACTCAGGAGGTCCCAGGAGACCACAAACTGCTGGTACCAGGGACCCACTGAATAAGTCTAGCTACAAGCATTGATCGTCTTTACACTAGGACTTAAAACAAGAATAGCACCAGTGATTTTTCTAGATTTCTTTCTGTTTTACTCTCTGGAATCAAAATTGGCAGGGTTTATTTAAATTGTAGCTGAACCCAAAACTTTTTTTATTGTTTTGAAAAGTGTGGTAAGAAGATTACCACCTGGGTCACTGTTGGGGGGGATTATCTTTTATTTCATATCAGAACAGGACATAAGGAGAAATAGCTCATTAAGACACAAACAAATATTTTTACTGGCGTGGGGAAGGGCTAGAACCTCCGACAATATTTTTTTGCTGTTTCTGTATTTCTGAACTGGTGACAACTGTAGCCCTGGCAGAATTTTAACTATTCCCTACTTTATTTCAAACAAAATTAAATGACTACATCCTCCAAACTTCTATATCCCTTACAAATTCACCTTCCCCTACTCAAGCACCCAGATATTACTACACTCAACAAAGTCTTTCCATGCTTTATATGGCAAGCTGAAAGACCTTAGATAATCAGACACGCAAAAACCAAACATTATACAAATCCTTCTTTGGAAGCTCAATTAGCCCTCCCTTCTTCTTTAGGGCCTCCTTCATTCTCCACTATCCTCTATCCCTCCTGTTCCTAAATCCATTATCCTTTTCAAAGATAACTAGCAGGTAACCCATTAATTCCTATCCAGTTCGGGTATATCACCCCTTTCTTTCCTCTTCACTTCACCCCATCTTTCCCACAAGGGAATACCACTAACCACTACACATTATGGGCATAAAGTTGGATCGGGGGGATTAGGTGATCTACTTGATCTGGACAACAATTTGCCACCCTTCTCTGTCCTACAGGCCAAATTTGCTCTTCTATCCAGCCACTTCTTTCCCTATCTACAGCTCATTGCATTCCTCCACCACCATTCTCATGCCCCGACAGAAAAAGTCAGATGGGAGCTGTTGGTCGGAAATTCCGACCGTGTGTATGCTCCATCTGACTTTTTCTGTCGAGAATTCTGACAGAAATAGATTGAGAGCAGGTTCTCAATTTTCCCATCGGAATTTATGATGGACTTTTCCCGTTGGAAATCCTGACCGTGTGTACGGGCATAATTATGAGTGTCTACTACACCATCACCGCTTCCCTTTCTTCTGACCTCCAAAAAAATCTATCTACATACTCAATGCCTCAAAAAACATTTGTTAATCTCCCTGGCGGTATTCTCTAGTCTGGCTCGGGGTAAGGTTTCAGTACCATTAGTGGTAGCCCCGAGCCAGACTCGGGCTGCATCGCAGGATACAGGGAGAGTTACTTACCTTGTTCCCTGGATCCTACAATGTCTCCCCGCAGTGTGTGCGAGCTGTCATCTCGCTCGATTCACACACAGTGGCGCTGAGCTCTGTTCCCTGCGATGTTGCGGCGCATGGGGGCGGAGATCGGCGCCAAATCAAAAAAAGTAAAAAACACAATACACATACAGAATACTTTCATCTTACTGATTACAGTACTGTATAAAAAAATTACACATCCCCTTTGTCCCTAGTGATCTGTCCAGTGTCCTGCATGCACTTTTATATTATAAATACTGTTCTTTCTGCCTGGAAACTGGAGATTGTCCATAGCAACCAAAAAGTGTCCCTTTATGTCAAAAGTGGTTTTAGACCGGCTAGAAAACAGTGATAATAAATTAGAATCACTTGCAGAATTGAGCGATAGTGATTTGTGAGGAAATTGGTCATCAAACACTAAATCTAATGACAGCGACAATTCTGCAACTGAGCAAATTTCAGTGTTTTTGATTTGATTACATTATTGAATAATTGTTATTATTATTATATTATTTATTATATTATAATTTATGATTTTGTGTTTCAAACTTCATCATACCTGGGATGTCTACTAGACTCTGGTTTGGACAGATTTAAAGTGGTTGTAAACCCACTTTTTCAACTTGCACCTACAGGTAAGCCTAGATTAAGGCTTACCTGTAGGTGCAAGAAATATCTCCTAAACCTACACGGTTTAGGAGATATTTACTAAAATGACAAGCGCCGCTATCTACGGCGCATGCGCGCCGTAGACAACGGCACATTTATGGGGTTAATCCCATTCACATACTCGGCTACTTCCCAGCAATCGCTGGGCGTAGCCGAGTGGGACGCCTCCCGCGCGCATGCGCAGAGTGACGTCTCCGCCGCTCCGGCCAATCACAGCGCCGGAGCGGCGCTGTGATTGGCTGGTGCGGCGATACCCAGAAGTAACATTCCGGCTATCGTCGCAGTAATGTCTGCGGCAGGACAGAGGGACGAGGACGGCTTCGGGGGCCCCGATCTAAGGTAAGTGGAACATAATGAGCTATTATGCTAGTCATAATAGCTCATTATGCCTTTCTCTTGCAGGTGGGCCAAAAAAAAATAAAGTGGGTTTACAACCACTTTAAGTGAGTTATTTCTAAGAATTACAGGCCTACAATATAAATGCAAAATTTCCATGCAAAATAATTGTACCGCTTTCAGCACCTAAAATCTGACAGAATCATACCGCCATGGAGGTTAAAATGCAATTAAAATCCTCTACAGGGCCTGTTATGAATTTGATCTACCCATTAAAAATCCTACTCAAAGCCACTTTCTAACAAACTGCCCTAAACTTCACAAACACAGAGTAGGTCTGTACCATCTACTGTGGCATTGTCTCCAGATTCACGCAATTTGGTAACAAAACTATGCTTATATGTTCCAACTTACCAACTGAAAAGGGTGCCTTTAATAACCATGACTGTTCTGTATGTAATCCACCAACCTACCAAAAATGACCCAACTGACCTAATATTATCATTTTTTTTATCTTGGCTACCAAGGACCTCATAATGACTTATTGGATACAACCCAAGCTACTGATGAGGACAAAATTTGAAGAAATTCTGCATAAACTGATAATGTTTGATAAATTAGAGGCCACCCAAGAACAACACATCTCACCAAATTCTTCGAAGCCTGGACCCCCTACTCAATCCATATGGTGTTTTTCTCACGACTCAAGGAAATATATTCCATCTCCCAATATACTGAATGTTATATTACAGGAAAACTAAAGGGAACACTGGGTGTTTTGAACTAATGTTGAGACCTGCATCACTCTTTGGACCCTGCCATTTGACTCTCTTTACTCGGCCCTACTATACTGTCCCCCCATTAGAGAACATATTCACTCATCTAGGTCCTCTCATCCCATCCTGATGACTAGACCGGCAACTATGTTAATTAAGGTTTGACCAGTTCTAGGGACAGCCAATCACATCCACATCCCAGTAGTAATGTAGAATCAAAGAAAAATGGGTTCATAAGAATTTATTATTTTTAAGGAATATGAGGCTGTCACTGAGGTGAGCACACAGCATTGAGCATTTGTATACAAAAATGTATTTTATTACATTATAAACATACAGAAAATCATCATAAAAACACATGGATGTGTGAATGGCATATGGCACATGGCCTGAAATACTTATAGTCAACAAGAAATTTCTTGAGCATAGGGTTTCCAACGCGTTTCACGGAGCTTACTCCCCGCTTTTTCGGGGAAACTCACTATGCATCTAAAATTTAAATTAGAGAGGCAGCTATGGTTATAGCTGAAGTTTTCAATGTTAATGCAGGTTCTACGTTGTTGTTTTTAAGTCTTATCTCTCCCCACATATTGCAAGACTTCAGCCCACGTTTCTTTCTATGGAAGTTCAAAAAAGTTAACAAATGTGATTCCCCAGAGTTGTTTTCACACCAGCTAAAGCATGCGGCCCAAGACAGAAATGAATGCGGCTCAAAACAAAATTCTAAACTTACTTAAAAATTTAGATTTTTTTGGGGGGGTTTGTAAAAATGCGTTTATGCTTAGCAAACATGCGACAGAAGAAAAGATTAACATTTGCTCTGCACCATCTACCCTTACGTGATATAAAACCTATCTCTGCTACCTTTGGATAACTAAAATGTACAATTTTTCTCTTGTATATCCTATGTTTTTACAATGTAACCTCTCTGTGGCACCAATAAAAAGTTTAATACAAATTGGCTAGTTAGGGTTTAATAACAAGGTGTTTTTTACAAGTTAATGTTATTGAGTGATACGGAATGCTGACATGACATGACCCATGCTCTGTCTGGGCTGCAGCCAGCAAACATAGTTTAGATACCTGTCACAGCGATAATTGGCTCCATCTATTGATACTTCAAATAGCTAAGACATAAGTATCACATCACGATTAAAAGCAGATGCATGGCACATGGCTTCAATTAGCATTGGTCAAGACTAGGGATGAGCCGAACACCCCCGGTTCGGTTCGCACCAGAACCTGCGAACGGACCGAAAGTTCGCACAAACTTTAGAACCCTATTAAAGTCTATGGGACTCGAACGTTCGAAATCAAAAGTGCTAATTTTAAAGGCTAATATTCAAGTTATTGTCCTAAAAAGGGTTTGGGGACCCGGGTCCTGCCCCAGAAGTTTTAAAAACGGAAGTTTTTTCGGGAGCAGTGATTTTAATGATGCATAAAGTGCAAAAAAAAAAAAAAAAAAGGGAAATATTCCTTTAAATATCGTACCTGGGGGGTGTCTACAGTGGGGATCGAAAGTTTGGGCACCCCAGGTAAAAATGTGTATTAATGTGCATAACGAAGCCAAGGAAAGATGGAAAAATCTCCAAATGGCATCAAATTACAGATTAGACATTCTTATAACATGTCAAAAAAAGTTAGATTTTATTTCCATCATTTACACTTTCAAAATGACAGAAAACAAAAAAATGGCATCTGCAAAAGTTTGGGCACCCTGCAGAATTTATAGCATGCACTGCCCCCTTTGCAAAGCTGAGACCTGCCAGTGTCATGGATTGTTCTCAATCATCGTCTGGGAAGACCAGGTGATGTCAATCTCAAAGGTTTTAAATGGCCAGACTCATCTGACCTTGCCCCAACAATCAGCACCATGGGTTCTTCTAAGCAGTTGTCTAGAAAACTGAAACTGAAAATAGTTGACGCTCACAAAGCTAGAGAAGGCTATAAGAAGATAGCAAAGCGTTTTCAGATGTCAATATCCTCTGTTCGGAATGCAATTTAGAAATGGCAGTCATCAGGAACAGTGGAAGTTAAAGCAAGATCTGGAAGACCAAGAAAAATATCAGACAGAACAGCTCGCAGGATTGTGAGAAAAGCAATTCAAAACCCACGTTTGACTGCACGATCCCTCCAGAAAGATCTGGCAGACACTGGAGTTGTGGTACACTATTCCACTATTCCACTATAAAGAGATACTTGTACAAATATGGTCTTCATGGAAGAGTTGTCAGAAGAAAACCTCTTCTACATCCTCACCACAAAAATCAGCGTTTGAACTTTGCAAATGAACATATAGACAAGCCTGAGGCATTTTGGAAACAAGTTCTGTGGACCGATGAGGTTAAAATAGAACTTTTTGGCCGGAATGAGCAAAGGTACGTTTGGAGAAAAAAGGGCACAGAATTTAATGAAAAGAACCTCTGTCCAACTGCTAAGCATGGGGGTGGATCAATCATGCTTTGGGGTTGTATTGCAGCCAGTGGCACAGGGAACATTTCACGAGTAGAAGGAAAAATGGATTCAATAAAATTTCAGCAAATTTTGGATGGTAACTTGATGCCATCTGTGAAAAAGCTGAAGTTAAATAGAGGATGGCTTCTACAAATGGATAATGATCCTAAGCACACCTCAAAATCCACGGGGGATTACATCAAGAGGCGTAAACTGAAGGTTTTGCCATGGCCTTCACTATCTCCTGACCTCAACATTATTGAAAACCTATGGATAGACCTTAAAAGAGCAGTGCGTGACAGACAGCCCAGAAATCTCAAAGAACTGGAAGACTTTTGTAAGGAAGAATGGGCAAAGATACCTCAAAACAAGAATTGAAAGACTCTTGGCTGGCTACAAAAAGCGTTTACAAGCTGTGATACTTGCCAAAGGGGGCAGTATAGGATATTAACTCTGCATGGTGCCCAAACTTTTGCAGACGCCATTTTTTTGTTTTCTGTAATTTTGAAAGTGTAAATCATGGAAATAAAATCTAACTTTTTTTGACATATTATAAGAATGTCTAATCTGTAATTTGATGCCATTTGGAGATTTTTCCATCTTTCCTTGTCTTCGTTATGCACAGTAATACACATTTTTACCTGGGGTGCCCAAACTTTCGATCCCCACTGTATAGTATGCCTGTGAAGTGGCACGTGTTTCCCGTGTTTAGAACTGTCCCTTCACAAAATGTCATTTCTAAAGGAAAAAAAGTCATTTAAAACTGCTTGCGGCTTTAATGTAATGTGTGGTCCCGGCAATATGGATGAAAATCATTGAGAAAATCGGCATGGGTACCCCCCCCCCCCAGCCCATTTGGGTCTTGTATAGATATTAAGGGGAATCCCGCACCCAAATAAAAAAAAGGAAAGGCGTGGGGCCCCCAGGCCCTATATACTCTGAACAGCAGTATACAGGCGGTGCAAACAAAACAGGGACTGTAGGTTTGTTGTTACATAGAATCTGTTTGCAATTTTGAACTCCCTGCCTGTGGTATTAGTATGAGAACACCAGCAATTGTATTCAGGTAAGCTTTAGGTGCACACTATGCAAAGGACACTAAAACAAAATACTGCAGCTCCCTGCCTTTATTTGTATGAGAAAACCAGCAATTGTATTCAGGTAAGCTTTAGGTGCACACTGTGCAAAGGACACTAAAACAAAATACTGCAGCTCCCTGCCTGTATTTGTATGAGAACATCAGCAATTGTATTCAGGTAAGCTTTAGGTGCACACTGTGCAAAGGACACAGTACACTAAGTGAAACACTGCAGCTAGCACAATCACCTGCCTGCCTGTCAGTATAGAGATGAGAGAATAACAGGAACGGATCTAGCTAAACTGAACACAGTGTGTAAATATATATACACAACACCTAGGATGCATATATATCCTCTACACACTGTAACTGCAGCTAACTGACTCGCCTGCCTGCTCTATCTAACTCAAATCAAATTACACTGTCTCTCTCTCTGTCTCTTTCCTTTAACCAACGCTGCAACACACTACACAAGGCCGCCAATCCGGCAGCCTTATATAGTGTGGGGCGTGTACTAAACCCCCTGAGACATAATTGGCCAAAGCCACCTTGGCTTTGGCCAATTATGGCTCTCCGTTTTTTCCGCGCTGTGATTGGCCAAAGCATGCGGTCATAGTGCATGCTTGGCCAATCATCAGCCAGCAATGCACTGCAATGCCGGAGTGAATTATGGGCCGTGACGCGCCAATCGAATTTGTGGCGAACGGCCCATAATGTTCCAAATTTGGCGAACAGCAGAACAGGCGATGTTCGAGTCGAACATGGGTTCGACTCGAACTCGAAGCTCATCCCTAGTCAAGACTATACAGTGCCTTGAAAAAGTATTCATACCCCTTTGAAATTTTCTACATTTTGTCATGTTACAACCAAAAACAAATGTATTTTATTGGGATTTTATGTGATAGGCCAACACAAAGTAGCACATAATTGTGAAGTGGAAGGAAAATGATAAATGGTTTTCAATTTTTTTTACAAAGAAATATATGAAAACTGAGACAGGTGTATTTGTATTCAGCCCCCCTGAGTCAATACTTTGTAGAACCCCCTTTCACTGCAATTACAGCTGCAAGTCTTTTTTGGGAAGTCTCTACCAGCTTTGCACATCTAGAGAGTGACATTTTTGTCCATTCTTCTTTGCAAAATAGCTCAAGCTCTGTTAGATTGGATGGAGAGCTTCTGTGAACAGCAATTTTCAAGTCTTGCCACAGATTCTCAATTGGATTTAGGTCTGGACTTTGACTGGGGTATTCTAACACATGAATATGCTTTGATCTAAACCATTCTATTGTAGATCTGGCTGTATGTTTAGGGTTGTTGTCCTGCTAGAAGTTGAACCTCCACCCCAGTCTTAAGTCTTTTGCAGACTCTGAAGCCTTGTACATACTGCCGGTCTTCCCGACAGGAAAACTGTGAGGAGAGATTTTGGCCGGGAATCCCGGCCATGTGTATGCTCCCTCGCAGTTTTTCAGATGGGAAAACTGCCAAAACCGCTGGACAAAAAAAAGAACCTGCTCTCTTTTTTCCCGGTGGGTTTCCCGATGGAGTTTTATCCGTCAGAAAACCCGGCCGTGTGTAGCAAAAACCGGCCATTTTTGGCAGTTTTCCTGTGGGGAAAAACTCAGATGGAGCTTAAAACACGGTCGGGATTCCCGAGGAAAAGCTCTCATCTGAGTTTTCCCGACGTTCGGGAGAAAACTAGAGAGCAGGCTCTCGGTTTTTCCCCCAGGATTTCCGACGGATCTTTTCCTATTGGAAATCCCGGACGTGTGTACTAGGCATAACAGGTTTTCTTCTAAGATTGCCCTGTATTTGGCTCCATCCATATTCCCATCAACTCTGACCAGCTTCCCTGTCCCTGCTGAAGAAAAGCATCCCCACAACATGATGCTGCCACCACTATGTTTCACAGTGGGGATGGTGTGTTCAGGATGATGTGCAGTATTAGTTTTCCACCACACATAGCGTTTTGATTTTAGGCTAAAGAATTCAATTTTGGTCTCATCTGACCAGAGCATCTTCTTCCACAGGTTTGCTGTGTCCCCCACATGGCTTGTCGCAAAATGCAAACAGGACTTCTTATGGCTTTCTTTCAACAATTACTTTCTTCTTACCACTCTTCCATAAAGGCCAGATTTGTGGAGTACACGACTAATAGTTGTCCTGTGGACAGATTCTCCCACCTGAGCTGTGGATTTCTGCAGCTTCTCCAGAGTTACCATGGACCTCTTGGCTGCTTCTCTGATTAACGCTCTCCTTGCCCGGCCTGTCAGTTTAGGTGTCTTGGTAGGTTTGCAGTTGTGCCATACTCCTTCCATTTTTGGATTATGGATTGAACAGTGCTCCGTGAGATGTTCAAAGCTTGGGATATTTTTTTATAACCTAACCCTACTTTAAACTTCTCCACAACTTTATCCCTGATCTGTCTGGTGTGTTCCTTGGCCTTCGTGATGCTGTTTGTTCACTAGGGTTCTCTGACAAACCTCTGAGAGATTTATTTTTTACTGTATTTATACCGAGATTAAATTACACACAGGTAGACTCTATTTTTTAATTAAGTGACTTCTGAAGGCAATTGGTTCCACTAGATTTTAGTTAGGGGTATCAGAGTAAAGAGGGCTGAATACAAATGCACGTCACACTTTTGACCTATAATCACACACATAGGTTGGACTTGATGGACGTGTGTCTTTTTTCAACCTCACCCACTATGTAACTTTTCACATATTTATTTGTAAAAAAAATTAAAAACCATTTATCATTTTCCGTCTACTTCATAATTATGTGCCACTTTGTGTTGGTCTATCACATAAAATACCAATAAAATACAACTAAGTTTTTGGTTGTAACAGGACAAATGTGGAAGTGTGAATACTTTTTCAAGGCACTGTACTAAATGGCCTACACAGAGGGCTTATGCAACCACCAGTTCAAAATGTTTGGGTTTATGTGCACAACAGCCAAACAAATTATAACCAAATCATGGAGGTTATCTTCTGCAAGTTTCAAAAACATTAAAAAAATTGTCTTATTGAGTGAAATTGTAACTAAATTTACTAGGGGGGGGGGGGGGGATTTGTCGTTTTAAAAAAACCTGAAGTTTAGCAACATAATGGACAAAATTATAATGCACCGTACCGTGGTGCACTTTAAAGATGTGCTTAGCAGTCCACTGGCTTTGGGAGATTGGAGAGCTATTTAAATGAGTAAAAAAAATCCAGGAGGGCCATTCACATGACTTTAAATGGTCCCATGACCCGGCTTTCCCAAATTGCAGCCTGTGGATGAGATGTGACCCTTTGCTTGCCTTTATCCGGCCCTTGGAGAACTACCTCTCCTGCTGATACGAGGCACAGTTCCTCCCACTGACACCAACAATGAGACACCATTCCTTTTCACTAACATCAACAGTAGGGCATTATTCCTCATACTGGTGCCAACAATTGGGCACCCTGCTGGTACTAACAAAGGGCACTATGCCTCCCACTGATACCAGTGATGGACCATTATTCCTCGTCCTACTGACCATAGGCATGGGGTACTATTACTCCTACTGATACTACAATGGGGCACTATTCCTCCCTCTGACACCAACGATGGAGCACAGAGGCATAGCTTGAAGCTTCTGGCCCCCGGGTTTCTTTCCTTTGACCATGTTTGAAAGGGAAAAAAAATTGCTCAATTCCCCCGTCAACACAGTCAGTGTTGATGGAGGAATCCCTCTTGCAGCGCTATTCTGTTCTATTCCGGGAGCCTTCCTGGCCGGAAGAACACAATGATCACTGCCAGCGCCTCTAGCCCCTGGCAGTGATCGCATGTAAATAAATCTGACAGGCTGTTTGCACTGAAGTCCCTCCTGCGCACATTACCCCCCCCCCCACCTTTACGCACTGCCCTCTTCTGCACACATTGCCTCCTTATCTGTACACACTGTCCCCTCTTGCTGACATCACCCTTCTCCATGTGCACAATGCCCCCTCCTGTACATATTACCCTCTCCCTGTACACACTGCCCCCTCCTGTACATATTACCCCCTCCCTGTACACACTGCCCCCTCCTGTACACACTGCCCCCTCCTGTACATATTACCCCCTCCCTGTACACACTGCCCCCTCCTGTACACACTGCCCCCTCCTGTACACATTACCCCCTCCCTGTACACACTGCTCCCTCCTCTACACATTACCCCCCCCTTCCTGACCACAATGCTCCCTCTTGTATATACTACCCCCTCCCTGTAAATATTATCCCCTCCCTGTACATATTACCCCCTCCGTGTACACACTGCCCCTCCTGTACACACTGCCCCCTCCTGTACATATTACCCCCTCCCTGTACACACTGCCCCCTCCCTGTACACACTGCCCCCTCCTGTACATATTACCCCCTCCCTGTACACACTGCCCCCTCCTGTACACACTGCCCCCTCCCTGTACACACTGCTCCCTCCTGTACACATTACCCCCCCTTCCTGACCACAATGCTCCCTCTTGTATATACTACCCCCTCCCTGTAAATATTATCCCCTCCCTGTACATATTACCCTCTCTCTGTACACACTGCTCCCTCCTGCACATATTACCCCCCTTCCTGACCACAATGCCCCCTCCCTGCACATATTACCCCCTCCTTGTACACAATTCTCCCTCCTGTACATATTATCCCCCTCCCTGTAAATAATACTCCCCCTGTTCATATTACTCCCCTCCCTGTATGCACTGCTCCCTCCTGTACATATTACCCTCTGTACACGATGCCCCCTCCTGTACATAATTCCCCCTCCTTGTACACAATTCCCACTCCTGTACATATTACCCCTCTCCCTGTACACACTGCTCCCTCCTGTACATGCTGTTCTATTTCCATAATCCAATCATGGTGCCATAAAGTCTGGGACAGGTAACACCAGCCTTTCTTAAAGAGGTTGTAAACCGTGGCTGAACAAAAAAAAAAAACAAGCATATTATGAAATACTCACCTTGGAACGAAGTTCTCCAGTGCTGTAATGTTATCGCTGAGATGGCTGACATCTTTCCCCAGTCTTTCTTCAGAGTTCGCGCACTCCGGCTATGAGATTGGCCAAAGCCACAATGACGTCACTCCCGCACATGCACGCGAACGTCCTCCAATACGGCCACGAAGCTCTGAAGGTCCGGCAAGGTATGCCGGACCTTCAGAGTGCATGCGCCAGTGGTGTAACTGGCTGCATCCAGGGTGAACATCTCCTAAACGGTGCATGTTTAGGAGAAATTAATTTTACCTAAAAAGTTAATCCTTATTATAGGAGTCAGTGGTTACTAATTTAAGAGGCAGAAATTGTAATTGCCTAAAGCACAAGTTTAGCTATGGAAATTCTCAGATAGTTAAGCCGGCCATAGATGGAGCGATTTTGTTTTCTGCAACTCTGGTATCAAATGATCACAGCTACAGCGTGGGCTTACTTTGCAGGGAGGGCGTGCATGGATATCCTCCCGTGATCTTGCTGCTCGCATGCAGCGCGTGGGCGTCTTTCCTCACGCTGATAGGGTGAGGAGAGGAGAAACGAGACGATAACTGGCTTGTGTTAAAGGGACATTGACACTGATAATCAGGGCACTGATTATCAGTGTCCTGATTATCAGTGCAGTCTCAACAGTGCCCTCCAGTGCTGCCAATCGGTGCCACCTATCAGTGCTGTCTATCAGAGCCCTTCAGTGCCGCCTATCAGAGCCTATCAGTGCTGCCTATCAGAGCCAATCAGTGCCACCTATCAGTGCATCCTCATCATTGCCTCCTTGTCAGTGCCCAATCAGTGCTGCCTATCACTGCAGCCTCATCAGTGCCTCCTTGTCAGTGCCCACCAGTGCTGTCTCATCAGTGCCCATCAGTGTCACCTATGAGTGCAGCCTTCTCAGCGCACATCAGTGAAGGAGAAAAATTACCTGTTTGCAAAATTTTAGAACAAAATATGAAAAATGTTTCTTTCTTCTTTTTGGTATTTTTTCGTTTGTTTATAAAAAAATTAAAAACCCAGCGGTGATTAAATACGACCAAAAGAAAGCTCTAATTGTGTGAAAAAAAAAATGACCACGCAATTGTCATCCAAAGTGCGACAGCGCTGAAAGCTGAAAATCAGCCTGGGCAGGAAGAGGGTGAAAGTGCCCAGTAGGTAAAAGGTTAAAGGGGTTGTAAAGGTTTGCGTTTTTTCACCTTAATGTATCCTATGCATTAAGGTGAAAAAACATCTGACAATACTGCCCCCCACAGCCCCCCCCCCCGTTTTACTTACATGAGTCCGTTCACCTGCTGCTCTCGCCCCGACGTCCTCTTCGCCATTCAGCCTGGTCGTTGAATGGCTAGAGTGGAGGGATTGAAAGCAGCGCAGCCATTGGCTGGCGCTGCTGTCAATCACATCCAATGACGCTGCTCGCCCAGGGGCGGGGCCGAGTCATACAGTGAGCGGCTATAGCCGCCGGCTGTATCATGGAAGTGCGCCCGCAAGAACTAACCACCATGCGAGAGAGCTCGCATGAATGTGGTTTGCTCTTGCGGGGAGGAGCCGAGACAGCCGCCGAGGGACCCTAGAAGAAGAAGACCAGGTTCGGGGCCACTCTGTGCAAAACGAGCTGCACAGTGGAGGTAAGTATAACATGTTTGTTATTTATTTATTTTTAAACGGGAACCATTAGTGTCCCTTTAAGGAACCCTTAGCAATTTGTCGAGGAACCCTGGTTGAGAAAGGTTGGGTGAAACCATCTGCCTTGACACATTTCATGACACCATGGTGATTGGATTGAGGTTATACCCAGGTGGCTATAAATACCGGGGATTTTTTCCTGATACTCATCAGAACAAAGCAACTTGGACGAGTCGTAAAACATTTTAAACATTACATAAGTCCAGTTGCATGGTATTATTTACCATTTGCTGTAGAAATACTATATTCGGCCCTTTTACTCCCAGCTCCAAGGGGAAGGGGTCAGTAATGACGTAATATTTATTCAGGTTGGCTCCTCTATCTCAGGAAAGGCGCTCCCTCCAGCCATTGATGTTACGCCTTGTCCTGACACGCAATCCTTTCGTTACCCTTGTTACTGCTGCATTCAGCACTTTAGACACTGGGGAAAGTCGATAGCTACAATTTTTTTTTATTTTTTTCTTCAGGGCTTTAATAGTGAGAGGTACATGAATTATTGATAGGCGTTGTTTTATGAAACAAGCAGCATTGTATAGTTTACTGAGTGCGCTGCCCTTATCGCAATGCAAAATACGTCAATAAATGCACAGTTGGCCGAGGTCCAGCTGTACATTAGAAGCAAATAAAACTGGGTCAGCAATGCGGAGTGTCGTAATGCAAGAATAGAATGTACAGCAGTGACCTAATGATGGAAAGGAAGTTCAGGCAGAGGGCTGTTTACAATCACATCTGCGTTACACTCGCTAACTCTATTAAAGGGACACCATGATATAATGACAAACTACAGAGGTCTACTGACAGGTGGATGCTCAAGCGGAGGTTATAGTGATCTTATCAATGTGAACATGTGACACTCGGCATTTATTGTCTAGTGCTGAATTAAGTCTACTGCCTGATGCTTTACTAATCAAGCACCGCTTCCTCCTCCAGTATACAGTGCCTTGAAAAAGTATTTATACCCCTTGACATTTTCCACATTTTGTAATGTTACAACCAAAAAGGTAAATGTATTTTATTGGGATTTTGTGTGATAGACCAACACAAAGTGGCACATAATTGTGAAGTGGAAGGAAAATGATAAATGAATGTCAATTTTTTTTTTACAAATAAATATCTGAAAAGTGTGGCGTGCATTTGTATTCAGCCCCCCTGAGTCAATACTTTGTAGAACCGCCTTTCACTGCAATTACAGATGCAAGTCTTTTTGGGGATGTCTCTACCAGCTTTAAAAAATTTAGGAGAGGGAAATTTTTGCCCATTCTTCTTTAAAAAATAGCCCAAGCTCTGTCAGATTGGATGGAGAGTGTCTGTAAACAGCAACTTTCAAGTCTTGCCACAGATTCTCAATTGGACTTAGGTCTGGATTTTGACTGGGCCATTCTAACACATTAATATGCTTTGATCTAAACCATTCCATTGTAGATATGGTTGTATGTTTATGGTCGTTGTCATGCTAGAAAGTGAACCTCTTGCCCCAGTCTCAAGTCTTTTACAGACTCTAACAGGTTTTCTTCTAAGATTGCCCTGTATTTGGCTCCATCCGTCTTCCCATCAACTCTGACCAGCTTCCCTGTCCCTGCTGAAGAAGAGCATCCCCACAACATAATGCTGCCACCACCATGTTTCACGGTGGGGATGGTGTGTTCAGGGCTATGTGCAGTATTCGTTTTTTGCCACGCATAGCGTTTTACTTTTAGGCCAAAAAGTTAAATTTTTGGTCTTATCTGTCCAGAGCACCTTCTTCCACATGTTTGCTGTCTCTCCCACATGGCTTCTCGCAAACTGCAAACGGGACTTCTTATGGCTTCCTTTAACAATGACTTTCTTCTTGCCACTCTTCCACAAAGGCCAGATTTGTGGAGCGCACGACTAATAGTTGTCCTGTGGAGTTACCATGGGCCTCTTGGCTGCTTCTCTCTCCTTGCCCGTCCTATCAGTTTACGTGGACGGCCATGTCTTGGTAGGTTTGCAGTTGTTCCATACTCTTTCCATTTTCAGATAATGGATTGAACAGTGCTCCGTGAGATGTTCTAAGCTTGGGATATTTTATATAACCTAACCCTGCTTGAAACTTCTCCACAACTTTATCCCTGACCTGTCTGGTGTGTTCCTTGGCCTTCATGATGCTGTTTACTAAGGTTCTCTAACAAACCTTGAAGGGCTTCACAGTACAGCTGTATTTATACTGATATTAAATTACACACAGGTGGACTCTATTTACTAATGTAGCGCTACCCCCAGTTAAGAGAGCCGCTGGTTTGTTTTCGGGCCCTGTGTGCAGTACCGCCAACCCCCGGCAATCTTACTCGACCCCCGCTGGCACAGTTAGTCTAGGGCTATACTTATACCACATTCAATTGTATTGCATTAATTAATCTCTAAGCAGTAAGACAACACACTAAGGCGAGAGATTGATTATAACGGTTTTACTCTTATGCCCCATACACACGATCGTTTTTCATGCCGTTAAAAATGCCATTTTTAAAAATGGGCATTAAAACCGATCGTGTGTATGCTCCAGAGCATTTTTAACGACGTGAAAAACGGCCATTAAAAATTTCGAACATGCTCTATTTTTTCACGTCGTTTTTTTTAACGACGTGAAAAACGATAGTGTGTATGCTTTCACGAGGAGAAAAAAAATGCGCATGCTCAGAATCAAGTATGAGACGGGAGCGCACGTTTTGGTAAAGCTAGCGTTGGAAATGGAGATGGCACATTCGTCACGGTGGAATTAATAGCATTGTTTTAATGCTGCGCATTCCGTTCTTCTTTTGATAATGCTTAAATAATTACCTTTTCTTGTTCATACATCACGGGACACAGAGCAGCATAGTCATTACTATGTGGGTTATATAGAATTACCTTCAGGTGCTGGCACTGGCAACTTCCAAAACAGGAAGTACCCTCCCCTATATAAGCCCCTCCCATCCGGGAGTACCTCAGTTTTTTGCCAGTGTCTAAGGTGTTGGCCAAGGTTAACATGTATTCATCTGGGCTTGTGTACAGGTTCTCTGGGCCTTAGCAAGCTATTCCGGATCCGACCAAAAAAGCTTCATAGCTAAACGGTCGGTACCCGGGCCTTGCAGAGAAGAGCAGGGTTTTGCCTGTAATGCCTCTCTTAGGAGGGCTGGACCCTGGGATCCAGAGCTCTGGTCATACCCAAAACCAAGAGGCTATCTGTGCAGGGTGCTATACAGGTCCAGGGGAGTGGAATCCTTGGGAACCCGGTCCCTGAAGGTCTAGTACAATGCCTGCCGTGAGAGGTGAAGTTTGGGCTTCTGTGGACCAAACAAAGTCCTGCGGCGGGGAAAAGGTAAGTGGGGGCCCCTCAGGAACTTGGTTCTATTGAGGGGACCCCCAAGCCTAATATGTCTTTCTGCCTGTTACCTAAAGGGTATTCCCGCTAATAGCTGTATATGCCTAAGAAATCCTAGAAATGTTTTTTCATAAGGGAAGTTTTAAAAAAACTGTAAACCTGGAAATGTTTTTTCATAAAGGAGGTTTTAAAAAAAAAAAAAAAAAAAAGACAAAAGTGCGGTACCTGTGTTTGTCCACTAGAGGCCGCTGTGGAACGTCTTTTTTCTTGGGACTATTC
This sequence comes from Rana muscosa, assembly GCA_029206835.1. NCBI lineage: Eukaryota > Metazoa > Chordata > Amphibia > Anura > Ranidae > Rana > Rana muscosa. The sequence continues at coordinate 1,221,376,288 of CM055116.1, read as the reverse complement.
CTTCCATGGTGAAAGTCCAGGCAGATGAGTGAGCTCTCTATCAGGGAAGCTGCATTCCTCTGTCATGCTGCCAAGTAGTTTCCTTCCATCCCCGAGTCCTGGTGAAACAGGGACCCTGGCTCCTCTCCCTACATGGCGCCAAGAGCGCACATGTGCACGCGCGCGCGCGCACACATGCTTTCCTTTTATAAGGTTTAGCTTCAAAAAAGGGGGCGGAGCCTGGCAGATGACGCGCTCTGTGCGCCCAGCGCTTCTGCGCATGTGCGGGCGTCCCAGCAAGATAAAAGGACTCAGTCCACGCTGCTTGCTATGGACACAGAGCATGAAAAGGAGCTGGTAGCATGGTATAGGGGCTTACAGCGGGCGGTTGATACAGGCATCCCCAGAAAGACGCATTAGTAGACACCCACTGATGTACATAGCAGCAAATTGCATTAGACTATTTCAGTAAGGGGTGTATTGCGGCTGGAATACCTCAGCTTTGAACTAAGGAATATGCCGCCTAAAAAACTCTGAGATATACCTCTCAGGAAGTGTAGGGGGTCTCCATCGGGCTCTGAGGATCTGGAGCAGTCATCTGCACCCTCCTCCCCTGAGAAATCAGAGGTTAATACCCATAAGGAACCCCCGGGAGTGCCAGGTACTGCGGCTGTCCTCAGTCCACCTGCTCCTGCATATATAACAGAGGAGGTTTTTTCCTCAACTCTGGAGGGATTGGAGCAGAGATTGGCTGCATTGATCGCTTCTTCTCTACAGGAAAGAAAGCGCGCCAGATCTCCATCACCTCCATTAGAGTGCCTGTTGGCAGAGCAACAGTCCCAGGAAGGGACCGACCTACCTGAAGGGGTTCAGGAGGAGGTTAGCTCTGTTTTTGAGGAATCGACAGTAGATGAACCATTTTCAGCATCACAGACTGAAAGATTGTGGGTCCAGACCCTAACTGACATGGTTCGATCTGCATTTCAAATGCCTCTTGTTGAACCATCAACTACTGCTGTCTCCTCATTGGGGTCGCTAAAAGCTCCCCAGGTTAATTGCTCCTTTCCAATACATCCATTATTGGAAGGACTTATATACCAGGACTGGGAACATCCTGATAAACTATTTGTTCCGCCTAAAAGGTTTCTGGTGATCTATCCCATGGAGGAAAAGTTCACCCAGAGATGGAATGTTCCTACGGTGGATGCAGCCATCTCTTCTGTGAACAAATCACTGACATGTCCAGTAGATAATGTTCAAATGTTCAAAGATCCAGTGGATAAAAAATTGGAATCTTTATTAAAATCTGCTTTTTCCACAGCAGGGGCTGTTACACAGCCAGCAGTGGCAGCTATTGGGGTCTGCCAAGCTTTAAAGGATCAAATGAAAATGGTCCTGAGGGATTTGCCAGACCAGCAGGCCCAGGCTCTGGCTGATCTGCCTAGAGCATTATGCTTTGCGGTTGACGCCATCAAGGATTCTATCCATCAGGCCTCCCGCCTCACGCTGTCTTTGGTACATATGCGTAGGCTTCTGTGGCTCAAAAACTGGTCTGCTGAAGCTCCCTGTAAGAAGCTCTTAGTTAGCTTCCCATTTCATGGGGAACGCCTTTTTGGCGAAGACCTGGATAAGTATATCCAGAAGATTTCCAGTGGTAAAAGTACTCTCTTACCGAGTAAAAAGAGGTCTAGGGGTCCATCTTTTAAGAGGACTACCTCTCCTATCCCTGCGACGTCTGCTACTAAGCAGTTCCGACGGCCTCCTCGGTCAAACTCAGGAGGTAAAAATCAGGGACAGCCACAGGGTAATAAAAAGCCCTGGATCCGAAGAGGTACTAAACCAGCCTCCAAGTCAAGCCTATGAAGGGCTGCCCCCACTCAAACGGGTGGGGGGAAGACTTCAGTTGTTCGCAGAGACCTGGCGGGAGACGATCAAAGACAGATGGGTGCTCTCCGCAGTAACTCTGGGATACAAGTTGGAGTTAAAAGAGTCTCCTCCGTCCCATTTTATGTGGTCAGGCATGCCAAGAGACCCTCTGAAAAGAGGGTCTCTCCTATTGGCGTTAGAACAAATATTGCTCCAAGGAGTAATTATGGAGGTTCCTATGGAAGAGTGGGGGTTGGGTTTCTACTCAAACCTTTTCACAGTCCCGAAGCCAAACGGGGACATAAGACCCATATTGGACCTAAAGAGTCTAAACAAATTTCTAAACGTCCGGTCTTTCCGGATGGAGTCGATCCGATCGGTCACCGCTGCCCTACAAGGGGAGGAATGGTTAGCCTCGATCGACATCAAAGATGCTTATTTGCATGTTCCCATCTTTCCAGGTCATCAAAAATTCCTACGCTTTGCAGTAGAAGGGCGCCATTTTCAGTTCAGAGCCTTACCATTCGGTCTGGCCACAGCACCACGAGTGTTCACAAAAATTCTGGCCCCACTGTTGGCCGATCTAAGAACACGGGGTGTAACGATAATGGCATACCTAGACGACCTGTTGTTGATGGACCACTCAGTTGCCAAGCTAGAAGTGGTAATTGTCGATACAATCAAGTATCTAGAGTCTCACGGTTGGGTCATCAACCTGGACAAGTCAGCCCTACAGCCAGTGAAAAACCTGGTATATCTAGGGCTACGGCTGGATTCAGACCAGAGGAAGATTTTCTTACCTCTAGACAAGGTATCCTCTTTGAGGGCCTTGGTCCGTCTGCTTTGTGCAAAAAGACAGCCGTCCATACGCCTGTGCATGAGGCTGCTAGGAAAGATGGTAGCATCATTCGAAGCTGTGCCATACGCCCAATTCCACTCAAGGAATTTACAAAGGGCCATATTGTCAGCCTGGAACGGAATAGTTCAGGCTCTAGACTTCCCGATGGCTTTGTCCCCTTCCGTTCGGAAGAGTCTCTGCTGGTGGTTGATCCCCCAGAATCTCCAGAAGGGAAAACCCTTCAGCCCGATATCTTGGAAGGTGGTCACTACAGATGCCAGCCTTATAGGCTGGGGGGCAGTACTGGAGCAATGGTCTCTCCAGGGCAGATGGTCAAATGTAGTAAAAACCCTGCCCATCAATCTCTTAGAGATACGAGCAGCCCGGTACGCCCTAGTAGCCTGGACATCCAGACTCCAAGGGTCCCCTGTCAGAATTCAATCAGACAATGCCACAGCAGTGGCATATATCAATCATCAGGGAGGCACCAGGAGTCGTGCAGCCCAGAGGGAAGTAAGTCACATCCTGGAATGGGCAGAAAAGCATGTCCCATGTATATCAGCTGTCTTCATTCCAGGGGTGGAGAATTGGAAGGCGGACTTTCTGAGTCGCCAACAGTTATGCCCAGGGGAATGGTCCCTTCATCCCGAGGTCTTCCGAGCAATATGTCAGCGGTGGGGAACACCGGATGTAGATCTGCTAGCATCCAGATTCAACGCAAAGGTGGACAGATTTGTCTCCCGGACAAGGGATCCCCTCGCTTGCGGCTCGGATGCTCTGGTGTTCCCTTGGGATCAGTTCAGACTGATATATGCATTCCCTCCGCTACAATTGTTGCCTCGACTCCTTCGCAGAGTCAGGTTGGAGAAGAAGCCGGTGATCCTGGTGGCTCCAGCGTGGCCCCGAAGGGCCTGGTACGCGGAGATCATCAAAATGTCTGTGGGGAGTCCTTGGACCCTTCCACGTCGTCCGGACCTGCTTTCGCAAGGATCGATATACCACCCTTCCTTACTAACTCTAAGTTTAACGGCCTGGCTATTGAATCCCACATCCTAAAGAAGAGAGGTCTCTCTAACTCTGTGGTATCAACTATAATCAATGCCAGGAAGCCTGTATCCAGGCAGATCTACTATAGAGTTTGGAAGGCGTACATCACTTGGTGCGAGGCCAGAAAATGGCATCCACGTAAGTACGTTATAGGCAGAATTCTGGACTTCCTGCAGTGGGCTGTAGACAGGAAGTTTGCCTTAAGTACTATCAAGGGCCAGGTTTCGGCCTTGTCAATACTATTTCAAAGGCCCCTGGCTATGCATTCACTTGTCAAATCCTTTATGCAAGGTGTGACTCGTATTATTCCACCGATTAAGGCTCCCATATGCCCATGGGATCTAAATTTGGTTCTGTCGGTTCTGCAGAAGCAGCCATTTGAACCTTTGCGGCACATTTCCTTGGTTCTACTCACCAGGAAATTGATATTTTTAGTAGCCATATGCTCGGCTAGAAGAGTGTCGGAATTAGCCGCCATGTCCTGTAAAGAGCCATATCTGGTTATCCATAAGGACAGAGTAGTATTACGTCCTCACCCAGCCTTTCTTCCTAAGGTGGTATCGAGGTTTCACTTGAACCAGGATGTGGTTCTTCCTTCTTTTTTCCCCAAACCAAGCTCGGTAGAGGAAAAGTTATTGCATTCTTTGGATGTAGTAAGAGCAGTTAAAGCTTATCTAAAAGCCACTGCTCAGATTCGTAGAACGGATTCTTTGTTTGTTCTGCCGGAAGGCCCCAGAAAGGGTCAGGCAGCATCAAAATCTACTTTAGCCAAGTGGATTCGACAGGTCATAATACAAGCCTATGGCTTGAGAAGTAGACCGCCTCCGTTCAAAGTTAGGGCGCACTCCACGAGAGCAGTTGGAACTTCATGGGCAGTGCATCACCAGGCCTCCCTGGCGCAAATTTGTAAGGCCGCAACATGGTCTTCAGTACACACGTTTACTAGGTTCTACCAGGTGGACGTTAGAAGTCAGGAGGATGTCGCCTTTGGGCGCAGTGTGTTGCAGGCCGCAAAAGATCCTCATGCCTGATGGCGCCCAGCTTATGTATGGTGTATCCCCCCCCTCATGTGGCATTGCTTTGGGACGTCCCACATAGTAATGACTATGCTGCTCTGTGTCCCGTGATGTATGAACAAGAAAGTAGGATTTTTAAAACAGCTTACCTGTAAAATCCTTTTCTTGGAGTACATCACGGGACACAGAGCTCCCACCCCTCTTTTGGGGACACGTATTGCTTGGCTACAAAACTGAGGTACTCCCGGATGGGAGGGGCTTATATAGGGGAGGGTACTTCCTGTTTTGGAAGTTGCCAGTGCCAGCACCTGAAGGTAATTCTATATAACCCACATAGTAATGACTATGCTGCTCTGTGTCCCGTGATGTACTCCAAGAAAAGGATTTTACAGGTAAGCTGTTTTAAAAATCCTACTATTTTGCTAATGACATTGAGAGTTATGCCAAACTTGTTTCTTAAGTAATTCCTAATTGATCTAATAATTGTAAAATATTCTTTTGAAGCCACATCTCCCTCATAAATTCATAAATAAATGTAAAGATCACAATTATTTTTATTTATACTTTTTTTGTTTTTTATTTTTTATTTTAGTAATTAAGTTAGCTTCATTATTATTTTTGGGCTTCTTTGATATATCTAGGCGTTCTTTTTTTTTTTTTCTTGGATTTTGCTAAAATTATTGGTGTGTAAAGTTACCACACCAACCTTCAAAATTTGTCTCATTTTGCCTCAAGGAGGTTTGTGTCCCTTGTTAATAACAATAATATTATTTGAAATGTCCCTGCCTACTCCCTAGCAAACTCTCTTTTGAAATACAAATCACATAGTCAAGTATTTGAAGCCAAAAAAAAAGAATCCTTTATTTAGGTACATTACAAATTAAACGTGAAGGCAGCACTGAAGAGCCTGCTTGCATTTGTGCATCCTTTGGACCCCACAACAACCATCCAAGATGTCAAAACCAAACTATTTAATAAAAAATAAAAAAAAGGAGCCCAATCTTGGCTTGAACTCCCAGAGGTCAGGAACAGCAGCAGATAAGTCATATATGTCCCCAGTCTGTGGTACTACTGCAGGCATTATTTTTTCCTCTTCCTTGTAGCCTTCTCTCCAGCCTTCCCTGCAGCCTTTGTTGCTTGCTTCCTCGGAGGCTGGGGATCAGGAGGAGAGGAGGTGGCAGGAGGAGTAGTAGTAGGAGGAGGAGGAGGAGGAGGTGGAGGAGAAGGGACAACCTCAGTGATGTCGGTGAACTTGGTCAGTTCACCGAGCAACCCCTTGTTAATGACCTTCAGCAGAAGGTTCTCACTATATAGCTTTTGCCGCAAGTCCATTTGGCCTAACTTATGGGCCAGGACTGCGGCAAAGCCCTCCTCAGCAGAG